>OZ020567.1:71130045-71450966 GCA_963971475.1 Chrysops caecutiens
TTTAATCGAGGGCATAACAAAATGTAAAAAAGTCGAAGGAAATTCGTACAAATCTGAACTGAAATTTGTAATCTATCGAGTTCAAGTCCGGGCTGTTCTTTTGCTTTTTTGGATTTTATTTCGAAAGCGATGACCAAAAGAATACGGCTAGAATGATTCCTTACAGCTTGATGCTTCAAATTCTAATCTGGCGAGGAGAATGCAGTGCCAAATAGTCTTCACAATAAATTTTAAGTATGACAGTAACTCTTGACTTTCTTTTCGTGCTCATTATTAGATAATCAGAATTAAAATCACAACGTTGACGGAAAATTGTTTATCCACCAATTATTGACCTACAGTTCCAATTAGATTTCACATTTGGACATTTGTTGAATTCAGTAGGACGTGCAAATTCCTTAAAGGTAAAATTGTAATACCTAGCCTAAATTTTCTCAGTTTCAAGGTTATTTTTCGATTTTATTTGTGTTAAATTTTTTTTAAAGGATAAAATTTCGATTGAGTTGTATTGAGTTGATTGAATTGACTTCAAACTTTTCTATAAAAATCTTAATAAACCTTTAAAATCAAAATAAGGAAAATCCACCTAGCGGAAAACTGACGCGTAACTATCACTGACAATCTACTCGCGTACATGAGCAAGGGAAGATTGCCACAAGCCAAGTACTTTGCCATTGTAAATGGAATACAGCAAATATCGACGCGCGTCACGATGACAACCCAAAAGACTTGGGGAATAGGTAGTTCACATTATTCATACAATTTCTTCTCCCATGGGGGTTAAGATACTGTTCAAACATTCAAATGTGACTACGACGAGATACTCTATCGACTTACATTTTGTGGTTAGACTTTGGTCTCTTGAGCTATCGGACAGGTTTCCAATTTCTACATCAGCAGCGGGCCATTGCCCCTCTTCGAAAATTTTCGGTTTCACTTCCTCCCCAAATGAACATTCTATACCACTTCTTACATTTATCTGAAGTTTCTATTACATTGAGCTGAAATTTTGATTAATTTATTTGGATTTTGCATTTATTGCCCTTAAATCTCGAGCAAGTATACATGTGAAAATTTTAATTTTAGTTCATAATTGGACAGCCATAATCATTTTAAATCCATTTATACGATTTTCTTATTCAAAATTCAAATCACAAGGTTGAACAGTTTTGGTTTCTAATGATTGTACAATCCCCTTTATTTATGTTGTTAATTTGTGATAAATTCGAGAATGTGCAAAAGCATTGAACCATATTCAAATTCAACGAAAACGTTTCTTCGATGCTCTTGGCATAGTATTTCTGTAATATGTGTTCGATTATTATTTGTTATTATATGCTGATACCTTAGTGCTCTGTAGTTATGTACATACCAGGGTAAAAATTATCGAATTTGGACACAATTGTGCTCGTAACAATACACTTTTAATGATGTCGAAAACTTAATGTGAGCATAACCCCAATGTTAAAATTCATCTCAATTCCGACTGATAATTTTGGTTAGTATACTCATCCTCTAATTATTGTAAAACGTTGAGATAGAAGAGATCTAAAATATACTGGTATCACTATTAAATTCGCAAACAATACACAAGGCAGATATAGTGAATTTCAATACAAACATTTGCTTTGTACAAATGGCTCCATTTTTAGGTTAAAAATATGTATTTTATGCATCACTAGGATAAGCTGTTCCCTTTCTTATGTGAACTATGCTGTTATCTCGTTTCCAAATTACTTCCTTGATTAACTTGACACAATGCTTTATATTTTACTGTTGACTGGATATCGACAAAGAAAATAAAAATGTAGTCAGAAGAGAATGAATTTGTTGGACAATAATTTCAAGCATCAACTCCCCTTGTAGCGGAAATTTATATAAGGGTAAACGTTTAAGATCACGTGTACTCTAACTAATGTGCAACCATAATTTAACACAAGATACACACAAATTACGAAGGCAAGAACTTATGCATTTCTATTGGGTTTTTCGTTGGTTACTTTTTTATATGCATGTATGGTATTTACGCCATAGCTAAAATTCAGACTATATCACCGTTGTGAGCACAAAAGACGATTCTGTGTATAAGTTACGGTCCTGAGGCACCTCTCCCATAATTACAATGATATCAACCGTTTCTCTTATAAATTTCAGTAATTTTGTATGTATACAGCCGTTGACAACTAATTAGAAACGGTATATTTTTAATCTAAAATCGCTTTATTTTATCATTATTAAGGTATTCGTGTATACTTTTTGTATTGTAAAGAAATGTTTAAGGCTTAGTAGTTCAAAATATCACAATAGTAGGTACTCTTTTGTTGAGATATACAGTCTTAGAAATATTCGAATGCTTAGATCTAACATTTGCCTGAGACCAAAAACATGAGAAAAACGCAAGAAAAAATAAGAAACTTCATTGTAGTGATCAATATTTTGTGTGAAATCCCTTCTGCATTAATACAGCCCCACATCTTCTCTGCATGGACTGGACAAGATCTTGACACCCTTTTACTGGAATCTCGTACCATGCCTCCTTCACTTTTCGTATAATTGGTTCAAATTAATGATATATTGGGTATTTTGGGATTAGATTCAAATCTGTGATTTGTGATAGCCACTCAAGAACCCGCTCTAGTTTTGGTCATCGATAGTTTTCGCCAGTTTCGTGGCATGCTTTGGGTCATTGTTTCTCTAAAAAGACAAAATAAGCGGCTTCTAGCCTCTGCGCATAAAAGCATTACGTTGTCCAGTATTGCAACGTAATGTTCTTTGTTCATGTGTCCAACAATATGATGAATTGGACCAACGCCGTTCCATGAGAAACATACCCAAAGGAAAGTTGACCCACAACCATACTTAATTACTTGCGAAGTATAACGTGGATCAAGTTCCTTTCCTTTGGGGCATCTTACGTACTTTCTGCCGTCAGAACCAACTCAATTTATGTTTGTCTCGTCTCTCCTGGGTACGTACTTCCATTGGTTTGCCGTCCAATGGGCTTGTGCTTTGACAGACTCAGTGCGACTTTACTGTTGGACAATGTGATCAATGGCTTCATCAGTGCGAGTCTTCCATCCGACCCAGCTTCCACCACACGATGTGCAATAGTTTTCTTGGATATTATGACATCAGCGACTTCCATGAATGACCGCTGAATAACTGCAGTGCTTTCTCTAACGTTCACATTTAACAGTCTTATCATTTTCGTGTCGATTTTCTCTGTCGTTTTGCGCGGTCTTCTTCGGCGTGGGACATTTTCCGTTGTATTATACGTCCGGTAGAGCAAGTACACCAATCACCATCTTCTTGAAGCAATTCAGCCGGTTTGCAATGCTCTGATAAGAGAGGTTCGCTCTATTTAGCGCATCAATTGCTTTCAGCGTCACCGACATACAACTTTTTTCTTTGCACATTATTCAAACTACTGAATAATAAATTTTTTTCATTTATTTCTAAGGAAATCAATAAATCTTCGTGAACTTACCAAAATATTCAACAAAAAGATCTAAAAATTTTAGAACTAAGTTCAACTGTTTCTAATTATGTGGCAAATGAACTCTTGTACTTTTTCCGATTCAAACCTAATGTCTGACCAATGAATTATTTGAGAAAGTGCATATGCAATTCATTTAGCAGAGAACCAACTATACAAAGCCAAGGATCAGTAAGAAATTTACTGTTAATTTATCCATAGTGTTTGGAGCACGAGAACGTAGAGCAAAAGCGTCGTTTCTAATTAGTTGTCAACGGCTGTACATATTTACACTCCATGGTGAGGAGAATGAAGTTTTGTCAATATTGTAAAAAGCAGGCAAAGTCGGTTATTTGCGCTTCAATATAATGTTTTACAATCATATATTATCATATTCCAACATGAATTACTTTACATCAGTGGTTCTTAACCTTTTAGTCATGGGGGACCATTTGACAAAATTTCTGTCGTGCCAAGGACCACCCAGTTTATTGGTTTTGGAGTAATATACAATGGAGTAATATAAAGAAATACAGAGTTTTTCTATGCAAATATAAATAAAACACTCATTTACTCAATTATTCAAAACCCACAGCATTTTAATTTTTTTTACTATAAATTCACCATTACAATTCACCAAAATTTTAATAAGATTTTTGTGATTGCATACTTTTGACTAGCTTCTGAATTCTTGGTTCAGTGTTACTCAAAGCCAATCGAATGTCAGCAGTGGCATCCAACCGATTTCGGTGCTTGGTGTGAATATTAAGAAGTGCTGAAAAGCCCTGCTCACAAAGATATGTGGATGAAAATAAGGTTAGGTAGCGTATAGCAATGTCTCGAAGTTTTGGTAAAAAAATTTTGGATCCAAAAATCTTCAAGATTAATTCCTGATTCGAATGTATCTCTTAAATTACTATCGTATTGCATTTCTGGAACTTTATCAGGCACCTCAGACAGGTTGACAATGAAAGGATTGCGGATCAGTTTCTGAATACTTTCGTCCTCACAGTCAGGAAAATAGCGGTTGAACTCACTTTTTAAGTTTTCCAAATGGAGTAACATGTTCTTCTGTATGTCGTCTTAAATCTCAGCACCCTGTGCGTCAATAATTTGATTCAGTGTATTAAACGCAGAAAAGTTTTTGCTTTCGACCTTATTTATCCATAGTAAAATTTTAGCGATAAACGCCCTGATTTTATCTTCATAAGCAAATATATTGCTCATGCCTTGCAACTTCAAATTTCCTGACCCTTGCAGTTGATGGTTCAATTAATTTAGCTGCGCAAAAAAATCTACCAAATATGCAAAACGTATTTCAAATTTAAACTCACAGAACTGATCAAACAACTCCGTGTTTTCCTTGTTAGTTAAAAATAATTTTACTTAAACTCGTAGTTCGTACAATCTCGACAGCATGTTTCCTTTGGAAAGCCAACGCACGTCCGTGTGGAAAAGTAGAGTTTCGTGTCCACAGTTCATATCAGAACACAATTGTTTGAAGAGACGAGTATTTAGTGCACTATTTTTAATAAAATTTACTACTTTAATAGCTGTTTTCATTGTCAAAACAAAGCACCCCAATGCTTGACGATGAATAACGCAGTGTGTCGTAATTGCAGATGGATTTTTGATTTTTATCAACGCTGCAAGATCAGAGCGGGATCCACGCACAGCAGGAGCACCGCCCGTACAAAACCCCTCAAGCCTTTCCTACATAAGTCCATGTTTCTCCATATATTGACTTATAACATCCATAACATCTGTACCTTGCGACGTCGTTTCAAGTTCTTGACAAAAGAGTATCTCCTCTTTAAACGTTTCATTTTCATTCAAAAATCTTATAAATACAAGTAATTGACAACACTTTGAAACGTCGGTAGATTCATCACATTGCAATGCAAATTAAGGGCTACCTTTTATTTTATCAATAACTTTTTCTTTGATATCTGTAGACATTTTGTGAATACGCAACTTTACTGTGTCGTTAGGAAGCGGTTTTTCTTGAATTTTTTTTACAGCATTCTGGCCTAAAAGCTCTTCTGCACCTTGCGCATGCAAGGCTTGACTAGAGATTCGCCAATTGTATGTGCTTTTTTCGATTTAGCAATCAATTTTGAAACTTCAAATGATGCAGATAATGTTTTTCTCACATGTTGCATAGCTTGTTCCACTGGGTCCAAGTTTCATTTTTTTTAAAATTTCGTAGTTTGCCTCCGAAGACTTCATGTGAACAGTTACAATAATTCGGGTGTACGGTCTTCAAATGAAGATCCAACTTCACCGGTTTAAAGCGTCATTAGCAAGAACAGTTGTGCATATTACGCATTGAGGTCTTGTTTCCCCATCTACTTCTATTGATGTAAAGCCCAGTTTAATATGGTCGCCATCGTATTTTCTTTTTGGTGGAATTTTTCTGGGAAAAACGTAGAACAACCATATTTGCCCCTTGCTGTCGAACTTTGAACTGCAAATAAGAAAGCACTTAGTGTTGGTTGCATGTTTTGGGGTTGATTTAAATTTTTGAACTTGCCTTTTTTTACTCAACATATCTTTAATATGTATTTCTTATGAATTTTCAATTACTAAACACAAACAAGCGACGAACGAATATGAATACAACAAATATAAATTGTTTCTTTTATTTTATTTTAAATTTATGTAATTGATAGATGTTGTCGATTCCAGATCCTGTTGTCAACTGAACATTTTGGTCTCCTTGGGACATACGCGCATTTTCTTATCTGGGTCATTAAAAAATCATTTAAAAACAAACTGTAAAACAAACTTATTTGTCACTTTGTTTCATTTTGGTTATAGTTGTACTCAGATAAAAACATCGAACATACTCGTAGTTATGTTGGACTCTCACTGTCATAAGACAAAAAGCAATAAACCATGTCCCCGCAAATGTGTCACCGGATTCGTGTCGAGCGCGGGCCGCGTTGTTTTTGTTTATGTCGACTCGTTGTTGCTAAATTAGAATGGCTCCACGGACCACTTGGGATGCTTCCAGGGACCATTAGTGGTCCGCGGACCACTGGTTAAGAACCATTGCTTTACATGAATTGAATATCATCAAATCCATATAGTATTGGTCAATATTGGAAATTCAGATTGCATGCATATACGAGTATATACATACTTGTATGTTTGTATGACTTTCATGTTGTAATGATAGGTAATTGCTGTTTGATATAATGATTTTCCCGGTTTTCCAGACGACTGCCAATGATAGTGCCTTTCCATTCAATTCAGTTTTAGATCTCAACGACGTCACTTTTAAGTATTTTAAATATATATTGCTCGTAACTATTATACATATGGCGTCACCCACACTTGAGTACATTAAATTAGGGGAAAAAATTACAGAGAAAAGTGTAAAAATTTAAGATGATGACGAACAACATTGAACACCCTCTAACTCCTAAACAGTGCAACATTGCCGTATGTATATATCCCCCCACCAATACAATTCTTTAATCTCGTTGTGTCAAGGAAAAGCTCTTCCAATTTAATATAACATATGTACTCATGTACGGGGACACCTTGTATAAAGAGCAAACAAAGTAATAGATTGATAACGGTCTCGCAATAAACATATGTATATATATATGCATGCGTAATTTTTTGTTCTGTTCCCCTCTCTTGGGCTACGAGACCACCAACGCAGACAACACGGAACAATACTTTATTCGGTTTCATATTCACTGAAAGTGTTCATTGTACATACACTTGTCAAAAATATCCCCTGGATCTTCTCTCTGCCTATTAACCTGACGTCCAGAGTTTGAAGTTAAATTAAAAGACAATATGTCCTTAAGCGATATTCTGAATCACCCTTAGATTTCCCCCGACAAGAAATTTGCAGGGTGATCTGATTAGTTTTCATTTAAGATTGGTGTTTATCGGACAAGCCTGTAAAATCTTGTCTGCAGCCTCTCAAAACAGAGCGAGTTGCGTAGTAATGTATCGGAGTTGGCATATTTTGGAATACATGTTTTCCGCCGTACATTTTTCATATTACAAATCTATCGCTCCTTGTTTATTGAAACGAAAAAGTTCAATAAATCTTAATTCCGGAACTCAAAAAGAATATGTTGTCACAACGAAACTCACCACGCGGTTTTCTACATAAGTATGCTTATAGAAACGACTCAACTCAACTGTTAGAATTCGTAGTGGAGATTGAGTGTGACATCACCCGAATAGAGAAACACCTCTACCGTGTCACAGAAACGCACTGCAGGACTGCCTTGAAGTTGTTTGAGAAATTATAAGACGGAACAGGAAGGATGCCGAAACATATTTGGTACTGTTACACATTCTCCACCAGTAGGCTATTCTAATTTTGCCGCCGCTGTCGACCGCTATAATTCGGTACCCTAGTTCAAAATCATATTAATTAAAATTTTTATGTCAATGAAAATAGTTGTGTTTTCTTGCTGCCATCGAGTGGCGTAAAACTGTCTAATCCCATATATTGCACTCGATAATAAGTGGGTTTAATTTGTACCATTACACTCGATAGCGTGTCGCAAGGAAACACGGCTAATGTAACTTTATGGTTTGTGTACTATCGTCTTAATTACACTACCTTTTTCCCGTAATTAGTGTGACTGTAAACTAAGGGATCGATGTGTCAGTTTCTAGATTATTGTTACAACCCAACGACTTAGTTAAGATTGCACAGGAAATAGTTTTTGGGTATACTGCTAAGCTAAAAAAACACAGAAATAACGAGTACTACTAATAAAGCGGGATAAGCTATGCATTAACACTACTTGCACAATAATGTACATGTAGATGAGCGAAAAACCTGTTACTTACTTACAGTTTAAAAACAATATATTCAATTGTCTGGTAACAATCCGGTTGATGTTGACGATGGAAGTCACTTAATTAAGTTATGAAAGTTTTATAAATTCCTTTTCGTGCGATCTTGTATTCGCAAAATCATCAATTATATCGTCATATGAACTCTTGTTCTTTAGTTCTGACTCTATCCACAAAAGAGCTAAGGCGTTTAGCTATGCTTGGCTTAAAGTAGATCTAAAGCCGCCTCCACATCAAAAATTTTTTTGTTGTGGGTTGAATCAACTATGTGCCGCAAATTTTTGCGTAGTGTTCGGATACTGTGCGTGGTGTTCGGCGCACAAATTTGCAGTCCACACTGTGGAAAATTTTAACGCACAGACGAAAATTTGCGCCGAACACCATGCCCAGCGCACACATTTTTTGATGTGGACGAGGCTTTAGATAATTTTTCGACCGTTTTAAGCAAGAAAAACTTCTGTCACCTGAGCAATTTTTCACTGGTATACATAGAGCCATGCGAGCTGCTATATAACAGGTTTGGATAAACGATTCGGAAATTCTGTTATCGCGAGACTAACTGACAAAAGTAAGGATTTTATTAAGTGGCCTGTCGGATTGAATGCAGCAAATGCCGCATCTTCATTTGAAAAAAACTAGAGGTGCAATTGACGGAACCCATATTAAAATTAAAGCGCCGAAACACAGCCCCAGCGTATACTTCAACAGAAAGAAGTACTACAGTTTGGTGATCCAAGCTGCCGTAGGTGCTGATAATTTGGTTTACTCAAAACGCGTTTTCACAGGTTGCTCCATTTTACGGAGAACACCAACTTAAATATATGTATGTGTGAATACTATTGTCGCGTGTTGCGTATTACACAATATTTCTGTTAGTGAGGGTGATGTACATATCGAACAGGAAAACACCATATTTGTAGTAAAATATTAGTAAATAAATAATTTTATTTCAATATATACTCACCTCGTTTCTTCACGGGGCTCAAGCGTAGCTACTGGATTTGTCGTGCTGCAAATATTATCAACTAGAGCTGGGGTGGTGTCGGTCCTACACCTACTATATAGAGGTTGCCCTGTGGGTACCCCTGTGGACATAATGTGAACAATATCTGATTTTTTACATATCTTTTTTTTTTCAAAGATATCTTCGAGCAAGTCTGCGTACGGACCAATATGAGATCCGGCGCCGCTCCTGTTCTCCGCAATTTCCATGGCTTTGTACGCTCGAAGAACGCTTTTCATTTTGTATTCTAACATAGCTGGACTTACTGGTAATTTCTGCAGGAACAATTTAGTTATGAATGTATATAAGGAATTAATCAGAAATTTAATTTAACCAGACGACGTCATGTCCTCAACTAAATTGGTGAATGCGTTTCTTACGGGGATGGTTAAATTATTCTTTCCTTCGTGTCTCCTCATGAGTCAGTGAGTCCATTTACATCGTGTCTCCTCATGAGTCCATACACGTCTAAAATTAATAGACTTTGTATTTACATTTTCTTAAGAAATTACAATTAAATTTCTTTAATGTACTTACCTCATATTCTTACTACTTTCCATTTTATATTCTTCATTTTAATTTTAGTCTATATTCACCAAACAAATTAACAACTAAATCAAAGACGGATCAAAAGCAACTGAATAACATTTGAAAATTTAACGTGAAGTTAGGAATTGTAAGTAGGGGTGCCGAAAAATTTGCTTTCGATAGCGTGTAGCAAGGAAACACGGCTAATGATCCAGAATCTGGTTTTACCTAAATTCTTTCAGACGAAAAATGGTATTGAAAATATATATATTCTTAAATTAAGTCAGTCTCTAAATCATTAGAAAAGGATACATTTCTACCAAGAAAGTACATTTCTTCATAGTTCGTAAAAAGAAACGTAGAAACGTGCCTTACGCCACCTGATATAAGAACGGAATTCAACGAGCGCTGCCATGAATCAGTTATTGTATCTGCAAATCAAAAGATGAATTTTTGATGCGGGCCTAAATACCGCGCTTACACCGACCGAAATCAAGTAGATTTATTGAGATGATTAAATAAATCTTCTCGCCAGTTTACACTGCCAGTGAGGAGATTTAATTTGACACTTCCACATTTTACTTGTGAAATTGTTCTGTTTTGTTTCGAATCTATTACAAAACATTCTTGGAATAGAGTCCATTCTTTCCCTTGCCTCTTATGATTTTTTTTTATTAAAACTAAAATAAATTTTCAAAATCAAAAATGGCGCCACATAATGAAATCATACAACGCGTACATCAATGAATTTAACTCACTTGTCAAACAGTAATTTGCATAGCTGTTCCACACAAATACTATTGATTTGACTAGCTGTACCACACCAATACAAAGAAAAACTAAAAACAGATGGGAAATACTCACCAATACACCTAACGATGAGGCACTCACACTAGAATTTTCCCAATAGGTGAGAAAATTTGACTAGCTGTACCACGTTTTACATTAGTGTTTGAGTGATAACGCACACTTTTGTTCTTTCAAAGAGAGGGTCACTCAAGTATTCTATATGAATACGTCAGGGCCATTCCTGGTCTATTAATTCAATGCACCCGATGGGCAATATGAATTAAATCCAATGTCTCTTGTGATACGTACTGCTCCTGGAGTTCTCCAGGGAGAGTCAATGGAATCTGGTCCTAATATATTTGGAAGGCATTTTGCTTCTAGCGGAGGTATGGAATGGCTCAAACACATTTTTATATTTTTGAAGAATTGAAATTAAACGTTGAGTCCCAAATAACGAAGGCAAGGATTAATACAGGATTGTCAAACAGGACAGAATCACCGATTTCGACGAATGTGCATCAAGCGCGGCAATTTATTGGTCGAACTGGTGTTATTCGTCTGTGTTTGACCCAAAATTTAAAATACTTTATTGATATTATATATCCATCAACCATCAACCAAGTGTGATTAATTTGGTCAAGGTCACCAATGGAAGTGTCTTCAGGGTGTAGTTGGCAGCAATTGACTTGTTGTATTTGTTAGTTCAGGGGCTAAAAGTGCTGCCACGAATTCTTAATTCGCTCATGGTGCCCTCAATGCTACATATGTCAGGACAGTACTGTTATCTGTGGTTGATGGTTGATGGATCTCCGCTGGATTGGTATTCCCATTTTCAGCGGGGAAAAGAAAGTAGCAAATAAAGTTCTAGTTCCATATCTCACTGTTGTGTGGTACCGTGTTTGGTAGGCAACGGACAAAGTTTATTCACCGGACGTTTTATTGTGCCATCCTTCGTTTTTAGCGTGGCAACACGAACCAGATGATGTGCGCCTGGATGCACTTCAATGATTCTGGCTCTCCCCCACTCGTTCGGTGCTAGACGATCATCTTTGATGAAAACAAGATCGTTTACCGCAAGGGTTTTTTGTTCTTGTTGCCACTTAGGACGATATTGTAAATGCGAGAGCCAATCCTATGACCATCCGGACCAAAATTGCTGGATCATTTGGTGTAAAGGACGCGAATTCAGACATGCTTCGAGGCATATCAAAACAGTTGAGATATTCTCATACGTCATGCGAATAGCCTGCACGATACGTTTTAAATGATGTTTTGTTGATTTAATTTTCGTCTCACAGATTCCTCCAAAATTCGGTGCGTGTGGTGGAGTGAAGTACCATTGAATGAACCGTTCAGAAAATTGGAGTACAACGTTTTTCTAAATAGATTCAAAAATGCCCTTTGGTTCATGACACTGTCAGCACCTACGGAATTGGTTCCGTTGTCGCTAAAAGTCTCACGACATATTCCTCGACGACTGATGAATCTATGCAATGCCATGAGACAATGTTCGGGTGACATTCCAGTAACGGCCTCCAAATGACTTGCCTTTGTTGCAAGGCAGATGAAAATGACGATGTAAACCTAAGGCCAGCCGTACACGGACTGCTTCAAGCAGTTGATCGGCGAAATTTCTAGCTCCAGAAAAGAGTGCGTTAGTCTTCAACTTCGCTCAATCCTTATTCTACAGTTTGAAGCTTTAGTACAAACGGCATTTGCAGTGGACACAGTAACGTTGAACTTACCCAGCAATCAAATTGAACCACAGGATTGGTCACACATCAACGGGTTGGTGCTAGCAGATCCAACATGTTTTAATCCAAAAAAAATTGACTTGCTCATTGGAACAGAAATGCATGCTTCCATTCTGTTGCCAGACATGCTTATCGGTCGACCTGATCATCCTGAACCATTCACTGTCTTCCCACAGCAATCAATACAGCATTGGAAATCCTTGTTCGAAGTGGAGCGTATCATATCACAGGAGGGGAAATGGTTCATCGACTTCTTCAATCGACAATGGAAACGCCTGGCATCGGGAAAGTATATGATGCGATTTCCGCTTAAAGGACACTTCGATCCAAACGTTGTGAGTTAAACCCAATGAGATATAATTTTTAATGTTTCTCCCTTCAATTCAAAAAAAAAAAAAAAAACGCAAACAGAGACACCCAAACGTTAACAATAGCCGTGTTCATTTGGTCACTCTAACAGAACAGAACTGTCAAATCCCATTCATTTAACAGAACAAGCTTAGTTCTCGATAATACCTGGAACTAATTTGCTGTTCTGAACAGAATAGTTGAGCTAGAAATGTCCAGATGGCGACATGGATCATTTTCCTTGACGCGAACCTAAATTTTTCCTTAAATTCCACAAAACTACAATTTCTTCAAAACTTTCGTTTGATTTCATCTGAAAATTTAAATTCAAGTAATATGTGAGGAATTTATGCAATCAAGGGCTTACAAAATGGAAAAAATCTAAGAAAGTTCATATAAATGTGAAGTGAAGTTGGTAAAAGTTTGCACAAGTCCGATGCGTTCTTTTGCTACTCTAGTTAGCGATGCAGAAAGAACACGGCTAATAATTAACAAGTCTATGCAGGAATATAATAAATACAAGACTACCTAACCAAATCGAAGTTCTAAATCTAAATCTAGATCTAATTCTAATCTAAATTTAAATCAAAAAGTTATCTAAATCAGTATTCTAAATCGAAACCCAAATTTAAAATTTCAAATCTAATCGAAACCTGAGTTCTAAATTTAGAAATCCAACATTCGTCCTAAGTCCAAATCGAAATCCAGCATCTGATCGTATCTCAAAATCAAGACTAAAATTTTAAATCGAAATCAAGTTCTTATCTAAACCCAAACCGAACGTAAACCTAATCCTTTGTGAAACAAAATCAAATCAGAGAAAAAATCCTTACTCTAAAAATTTAAAACTAAAACGAATCAATAATCTAAAATCCAATTCTGCCCAATCCGTCGAAATCTATTTAATAATCAGGGTTATAAAGCGAAATCAACATCTTAGTTCTAACATTATTTAAAATCTATCTAAATCCAAATCAAAAATCAAAGATCTAATAGTAATCAAAATCTCCGTTTAAACCAAAAAACTAAATCGAATTCTAGGTCCGAAATCTAGTTCTAAGTCCAATCATAATCTGAAGCCAAAAATCGTCGACCAATCCTAATAAATATGACCCTAAACAAAACTAAAATACAAAATCATTAACTGGGAAAAAGCTTCCCAGCAATGATGCTT
This sequence comes from Chrysops caecutiens, assembly GCA_963971475.1. Lineage (NCBI taxonomy): Eukaryota > Metazoa > Arthropoda > Insecta > Diptera > Tabanidae > Chrysops > Chrysops caecutiens. Next base: position 71,143,953 of record OZ020567.1, read on the forward strand.
TCTTAAAATATGTGAACTACCACATTCCTAAAGATGAGAACACGTCCGAAATTCCAAGTCAAGAGGAATCTACCTTGAATTTATCATCGGCATAAGAAAGGCCAAGATCATCAACCTGTTTGTTAGGCAAAGCAAGACTTATTCTGACTATTCCAAGGCCCAAGTCGAGACTGACATCAGCTGTAACCTGGCCAGAGTTGAATTCCTTGTTCCTTACTACAGGGTAATACGGCTTATCTACGTCAAATGGAGATATTCATGTAGATCATCGAAGACTAGAATACTACGGCGTAGCCATTCCAAAATTACGTAGGGGACCCAATAAGAGGTAGAATAAGAAACTACATAAGCTCTTCAGTAGGATCTTCGTAATTCCTAAAAGTCCGAAAACTTCCCAACAATTAGTCTAATAATATAATACTTTCTTTTTTCTATAATTATCGAGATCAGGACCTTCTGGTCAGCCCCCGGGTTGTCCGTGATCACTAAAATGAATGTTCCATCCAATAAATAGTCTAACAATGTAATACTCTCCTTTATAATTAATGAGATCAGGATCTTCTGGTCAGCCTTCGGGTTCTTCATAATTATTAAAGTGAAAGTTCCATTTGGGCTAACAAACTTATAAGAAAATCAAACCCATGAATCTATTAAAATCGTATAAGCAAATCTAGAATCCTTACAATTTACCTGAAATTCCATCGATTCTAAATTTCTACTCACTTTCGGTTTTCTCAATTTTCGGTTTGGAAACATCGGTGAACACTTTCGTTCGGGCTGTTCTCCCCTTCTGTCTGTTATAACTACGACAGCTATGTCAATAAATTAAGGTCACGCCTACAACTTAGTCACAAAATAGCCAGAGAAACCATCTTGTCAAAAAAAAAATTTTTTTCGATTGATCTTTTCATATATAAACGTTTCATATTTAATTTTTCGCTTCAAAGTATACATCTCGTTGCAAGCTCCGCTGCGCATCATCAACTTGAGACGTATTCCTTATCTATTTAAGTTTTTTTTCTTCCCTCTCTCTCTCTTTTCTCCTTCCTTTTATTTCCTCTTTTATTCCTCTGAAAGTATCGAGAACGAAACCTTAGAATCTGAATTCCTCGGTTCCGAAGCCTCTATGAATTATTGTTAGATCTACATATTTTGGTCATCGACAGCAGCCTTTTAATACCTTGAGTACATGTATCACGCTCCACGTTAATTGATAACGAATTAACGGCGTATTTTCAGTAAATATTTTACTTTAAAGTAATTCGTAATCTGTTTCGTATTGTGAATGGGTTACCATATTTAGTTCAGATCCGAATACAACCTTCACATTCGCTTGCCAGTTCACAATAAGTACCCTCAGTCTAAAACCAAATAACCATATACCCTAAAACATTCAAACAAAAAATATATGTATATCTCGAAACCCCTCTTCAACATACACTATCCGTAGTGGTTACATCAATTACTCCAAAACCCAATTAATAAACATATATTTTACACAAAAAAATATCATGTGCTCAAAAGGCCATGAAGTAGGCTTTGTCAATGTATATTCTGAGGCCGACGTCTCTCGATATTCCAAGTAGTGAAGTATGGGAAATTCATCACGTTTCTTGTTTTGTCCGCGAATTTAACGTAATGTGAGTGTTTAAAATGTGTATTTTATGTATAGATTTATAATGAGTGCTAGCATTAAAGTATTTTTGATAACTGTAATATAAATTCTTTGTCGAAAAACCTGCGAAAATTGAATTTTGTCGGCGGTATGAATTTTGACATTTGTTTGTTTCGGTGGAAAACAAACGCAAATATTCATTCAATTCAGTGTATGAAACTAATATAGTGAAAAAATATTATTATTAATAATAACATTACAATAATTAATAAAATAATAATTTATTGTGATGAGGATAAAATAAATTATAGCAATATGCAAATTGCTAACAAAAAATAATTTTAATATTTTGAAATTGTGAAAATATGCAACTATTTACATAATGTTTATAAATGTAAATTGTCAAAAATACTTTGTGAAATATATAATATTTTACCTGAAATATATTAAAATGTGTTTTTTATTAAATTTTTCATGTACACAATTTGTCTAAATTTAATTTTATGCATTATAATTTTAATTTTTTATTATTTTTTGTTAATTTCTCGTTATATTGTTTTATATTTCCTTTACTTTATTGGTTTTTGTTGTTGATTTGTTGATAACGCACTTTTCTTATTAAATTTTGGTATATCTGAATTCATTTTCCAATATAATTTCATTTTATTCTAGTTTTCAATATGTAAATATATATTAATACGTATTTCTTTACAAGTGTTTTCATTTTCTTAAATAAAAACATTCATTAAATTAGTAAAAAAGTGATTATAAAATATATGAGTTTTTCAAAACTCCTGCCATGAAAATTTCATTTTTCATATGAAATTTCATATTCTCCGATGTGGCAATGGGCCCCACTTGACCCTATGAATGTGGTAGTAAGAAAGTCTGCTTCATGGCTTGTACTACTACAGAGGGTTTTGCATGTGCTTGATTTACAATTGTATGCGTAATTTTTACATTGCAGGCGTTCGTGAAGTGTTTTGTTTCATTTCCTCAACGTTCTACTGCAGTAGAAAAGTGGACGCTTTGCATCATAGCAGCTCGTATGCAATGTTTCATTTTCGAGTGTGTCAAATGTACACACATAAACAAAAGCAGGCCTTTGTTTTCTCGATACGTAAACACTCGTACAGCTTTGTCTGTGCCTTAGCAAGTGTACAGCGAGCCCTTGTCAACAAAACTATGGAGGAGATTAATGAAAAATTAGACAGGCTTTTAAGTAGTCTGCAAGAATTAAAATCCGAATTGGCTTCTTTAAGTAACACGCAACAAATTCTATAATAACAGAAAAACAAGATAATCTGGATAAAAGCATAAAATTTTTGAAAAAAAGTTACAAACTATGCAAGATAGAGAAAAGGCTCATAATATCTATAGTTCTGTATGGATTGGAATAGAAGAAGGAGCCATATAAAGATATAAGTTAATAAATTGGAGACGCAAATTGTTTATTTTAAAAACTGAACTTTATTTTTCTATTTCAACATATTTGTTTTAAGTCTAAATCGCGACTGAATTGCTTTCCAAAATTATGATAGTTTTTGTTACTGAATTTTGCTTACAACTAAATTTTGCCTGTGGGAAGAAAAGGTTCATATTTCACGTTTCCATAATTCTGGAATTACTCGATCGCCCATAATTTTCACGCGCGTGTTGGATCCGGGTGACGGATGCGCGTGCTAGATTTATGTTGTTAACTTATATATGCAAGGCTGTGTTCTACACTACAACAGGCTAAAGTCTTACTACCTGAAAACGTTATTATTGATTTCCATCGTCTAGGAAAAAAGAAAGGACATGACTCCCCCCGTCGTATGCTCGACAAATTAATCTTTCCATGATGGAAACACCCGTTTTTTGAAAAAGTAGAAAATTTTAAAGAATTGGGCGTTAAGTTAGCCAATGATCTATCTAAAGATAATCGTATATTAGAGAAAAAACTTCTGAAAGCCCGTTTTGCTCTTCGTAATCACAGAAAGTACATCGTTATCAAGGGTCTTAAGTTATTCTCAAACAAAAAATTACTCTCAGAAAAAGAAATTGAGTACTTATTTGAAAAAAGGGTGCATTCGGAGGAGGAATTGGATAATGATGCTGTTTCTAATGATGTTTCGTGTGTAAAATCAGATGGGAGTCAACTTAAGGATAACGTGGTCAAACCAACCAGTGTCAAAACTTCTACATCCAAGGCGAAGCAATCGACGTCTAATAATCATATAGTCCGAAATACAAGAAATACAAGAAAACTCTACAATAAATAGTAACGAGAAGATTTACATAAGGAGACGTCTCGCAATTTCCTTAAACTCATATTTTGGAACTCGCAAGGCTGTTGCAACGTACACAAACTAAGAGAAGAAATCAACGTACCATCCATCTTCAACATATATGAAACCTGGAATTTAATGGAACCAAATGAAAACGTAACGGGTCTAACCAATTATACTCAAGAGTTATTCCATTCTCCTGCTATCAAATCCGAGCGTAAGAGCAGGGCAAAAGGTGGTTTGCTAATGTGTAATAATAAAAAATGCTTTAATCACAGACAATTTTTGTAACAAGGAACTATATAATAGTAAAAATGGAAATTAAGCAAGTATCATTCATCCTTGGTGTGGTTTATATAAGTCCACTCACAGATATAGATCCTATTTTAAATGAGTTAAAGAAACATCTTATTTTAATTTTGCAGGAATATTCCAATTTGTTAATTATTATAGGGGTGACTTTACCTCAAGAATCTCTAATGAAAACGAAATTTTTGAAGAATCATTGATTCTAAATAACAATATAAAATTAAACAGATCTTCAATGGATATGATATGGAATAAAAGAGGTAATTCCTTGTTAACTTGTATGGAAGAATCAGGACTTTTTGCACTGAATGGGAGAAGCCTAAGCGATACACCTGCTAACTACACCTATATTAGTAAAAATGGATGTTCTGTTATAGATTTAGAATGGGTGAATGACGTTGCAATAAATGAAATTATTATTGACTAGAAAAAAGGCCCGTCATACCGGGCAAAAAATAAAAGTTAATAGGTATTTATGACGTCATATAGAAAATGAATTTTCCCCGCTTGAATGAATTCCATTCTCCGGTGAATGAAATTCATTTCCAGGAAGCGGAGAGAAATTCATTCTTCGTTTGATCTACATAAAATGAATTTTCCCTGCTTCAGAGACTGAATCCTAGTCTGCGGTGAAGGGAATTCATTTCCAGAAAGCGAAGAGAAATTCTTTCTGTGTTTGATCTACTTTAAATGAATTTTCCTTGCTTTTAGAGAGTGAATCCCATTCCCATTAGAATTTTATATAAAGCAAAGTAATCAAGTGGCATCAATAGCTTCAACTTTAACTTTCAAAATCAAATTGCTTTATCTCCCAACATTGCAAGGGTACATGGTTAATGAACTTAAACTTAATCTAACAGAGACAAGCACAGAGGTAACTCTTAATATTGTTTTGTCCATAAAAACAGTAGCAAATAACAGTAGTCTAAAAACCTACGCTAAATACCAATGGATAAATGATACTTGCAAGAAAGCAAAAGTAGAGGAAAAAAAAATATATAAACTTGTAAGAAGCGAAAATTTTGCTGAATTTCTCTCTGAATATCAAGAATCTAAAAGAAATTTGAAAATATTTGAAAAACTGCAAAACGATCTTTTTACACAAAAGAGATTAAATGTTATGTTATTAATGCTAAAAATTCCACTGACTTTTGGAGTGGTATAAACTATCATATTAATATTTACATTCGTCATATTTATATTCAAGAGCTTGTTTTCTTCAATGTTTCATATTTTCTTAGGGTGAACACCGGTTTTGAATTTATTTCATAGATCGCAATGTTCCAAAGGGATTGTTGGCAGTGTGTTAGTACATAAATTCAGTAGCAAATTTTTCAAAAATTCGAATGGAATTTTGTTTCCCAACAACGACAACAATCCCTCTGCTCGGGTTAAAGGACTCTTAGTTCATTCAACCCGTAGCAAGTGGATTTGAGCTGATTATGTAGAATGGTAAGTTTATTTATGAATTACAGATTACAGGACATTAAAGTTTCCGGGAACTATTAATTCATCAATTTTCTTCCGGTTTTTAGGGGCCTTTTTAAAAAAAAATTTGACTTTTCAGCGGTTGTTTGCCCGTAGCGTCTAAACCAAGCTACCTAGAGGGTTCATATGTATGACAGACCCCATTATTTTTCTATTTGCTAAGTTTTTCTCCTGCACAATTTTTCTGTAAATTGAGTTTTCACAGGTGTGGAGACCAAAGTTGGGAAATGTAATAAAATTTAGATTTTGCTCGTAGCGGCTAAACTAACGATTCTAAGGGGTTCATACGTAACACCGACCCCCATTATTTTTTTTCATACATAACATTTCACTGAATCCCTTTTCTGAAGGTATGCATACAAAATTTGGGAAATATGCCAAATTTCAGATTTTTAATTTATAACAATTATTTGCTCCTAGCGGCTAAGCTAAGTGTCCTAGAGGGTTCATATCTATGACCGACCTCCATTATTTGTCTTTTTACTATCTTTTCCTTTCAAAAAAATTTTCTCTAAATTGACTTTTTGAAGGTGTGCAGACACAACATGGGATATATGATAAAATTCAAATTTAGAATTTTTTGCTATTAGCAGATAAACTAAGCGTCCTGTAAGGTTCATATATATAACCAACCCCCATTATTTAGTTATTTCCTAACTTTTTTCCATACACCACTTTTCTCTATTGTGAAAAGTATTTATACAAAAGTTAGGAAATGTAACAAAACTCAGATTTTCAATAATTTTCTTATAAATTAATAAAATTTCGTACTAATGACGAATTAATCAAATGAGTTATTCAACATTGTCTTATGACTTTAAGATGTATACTCGTTCTCATCATAATTTAAAGTTGTAAATAGAATAAAAAACCCCGAAAGGCCCAGCCAAGATCCACGCCGTAGATTTTCCGTGAAAACTTCGGGATAAAATTATAATAAGTATGTTCTTAAATCAATGTCTCTTATACAATGGTCATATAGAGTAATACGATGATAGAAAAGGTAAATCGCAAGTTTATTTTTTCGCGCCTTTTTTAATTTTTGCTTTAATGCTGCCGTAGCTGTGACATTTACTCGGCATTGGACACTTTAGGTTTTTTTTTATTCGTTTTGATGCAAGCTCTATTTGATTTGCGTTTTATTTAATTCGGCTCATATTTACGACGATATCTCTTATTTTTTTTTTTTTGAATTTTCAACCTAATATCGATTTTCACATATACTTCGGGGACTGTTTTTATTGTTTAACTTGAGGTTCTAGTAGTTCTTCCCAAACTCCTTACAACGGCTCCCGAACGAACGTCCTACATGATCGCGTTCTCACGCTACACTGATTGATAACTTTACGCATCACTTATTAACAACAATCATGCGCAAAACTTATGCCACACGATAATCACGTAAAAAAATTCTGTATCCATTGTGACCTCAGGAGTTGTTATGGTATTATTAGCCTCATAGCTATGGACGATTGAAACCTGACAGTAAATTGTACCGCAAGAAAGTTTGACTGGCTATCAGTGTACTTAACGAGCGTAAAGACGTTTTAACGTCAAATGAATAACAACAAAATTTTTGTACTAATATGTACTTTAATTATCAAACTATTGATGACAATGGTTATAGAGAGTAGTACGGTTACAGAAAAGATAAATCACAAGTTTATTTTTTGCCGACGTTTTTTTATTTCTTCCTCGATGCCGCCGTAGGTCTCACACTTGCTCGACACAGAACATTTTTGGATTTAATATTTGTTTTGATGCGGGTTTTCCCCGATATGAGTTTTTTGTAATTCGGTGCATATTTACGCCTCATTTGAGACGATATCTTCCAAATATTTTGGATATTTTTATTGTCTCACTTTAGGTCCTGGTAGCTCTTTTCATGCTCTTAATGTCGATATCCTAATCAATGTCCTAGCTTAACACGTTCTTACGCTACACTGATAAATATCCTCACACAAAGCTAAATTACAAAAATCACGCGTGGGTGCTTACACTAGCCCGATGACGTCACCGGAAAAACAAGTGCCACACAATACATACGTATAAGCAGATTCTATTCACTGTGATATCAACCGTCGTTATCGCGTTATTAATCTCGTAGTTATTAGCAATTGAAAAATGACGGTGTTTTGTAACACAAGAATGTTAGACTGGCTACCAATATACATACTCAACGAGAAGAAAGACGTTTTCACTTCAAAACATAAAATCCCTTGATAACAAAAAGTTATTATTAATAAGCAAATGTTAATTAAAGAAATAGGGATCAAGTCATTTCAAAGTTTAGCTTTTTTTTCATAAAAATCTATGAATTGTTTCGCATATACACACTTTCCCAAATTTTTATATTTTAAACTAATTATTTTTAATCAAGTGTTATGGAAAAATTAACAATAATAACTTTACAAAATAATATATCTATTAATGTAATAATATATGAATATAAATAATACTATATAATGTATTATTTCCAATAGTACCTACCAAAGTTTCTTCAATAACTATATATTTTTCGAAAATATATAAATAAAAGCGAATAATTATCATTTCCTCATTAACTGCTTACAAAATAGATGTTTAACTAGATGCATCGTTTTTTATTTTCCGACTTTGTTTTTTTATTTGAATTTTTGATTATCAATATAAATAATCGAGATACTATTTTTTAACGTATAAGAAAAGCGGACAATTTAGGGAAAAGCGAGCAAAATATGCAAAATTATAAATTACGTGTACGTGAATAAATTGTACTCACGAATATACCCACTCAAACAATTTCTGTTTGTGTGAAGGAAACGAAAATTTCTGAAAATGAAAATTGTGTCCCATTGCCGAAATTTTGGTTCCCCCCCCCCCTTTCCCCTTATTTCTACGACCCCTTCCCCATATTAATATCAAACTAGCAGACAAATTTCGCTCTCAGAGCGCATAAAATATGCACTCACCAAAAGCTCTTTGTCTGCTAGTTTGAAATTTTTGGTGCCGACTCGTTGTATGGGAATGAGACATCAGGATTTGTCTTATTTTTGAAAATAAGGTATGTATGTACATATAATTATTAGTAAATAAGGAATTGACATAAATAGGTACATGTAAATGTATGCCTTATAATAGACGGTAATGATCAAAGGTTTGTTCCTAGAAGGATGGTTCAACCCTTGATCATAACCAAATGTTGCGACGGAAGAATCCATCGCCATAAATGAGTTCGTCTGGTAAAAAATGGTATGAAACACAAATTCTTGTTGTAAAAGATGTATTGGGACGAAACTCGAGGACAAAATATTCCGCGACGGAACATCTTAAATTAGAAATATATGAATAAGTAAATTTCAAGTTTTCCTTATTGCGACGTTGTTCGACAGTATGACGCACGAGAGGTAGAAGTTGTGTCTTAGCGAGGGTTCACATCTGAGAATGGAATCGTGGAATCCAAGAAAGTGACGGTAAGGTGAGTGGAAAAGAAGAGTGGCCATTCGACCAGAAATCCCTATCCCGATGTGGATTCCGAGAGTTCGTTTTCTTAGCTAAGGATTGTGAAACATATTGGTTCCCTAAAGTGTAACAAGATGTTTCCCGATATATTCCCTCATGTGCTATCTTGGAACGGGTGAATCAACTGCCATGATTCATGAGTGAGTCATGGCGTCCGTTCATTATTGGAGATATCGCAGTCATGGATCCCGATGATCATAACTGTGTGATCCCGTGAGTAGGTGTTTCTTTGTGTTGTTCGAGGATCTGTATGATCCGAGAGAGCGTACGTAGCCTTGTGTGTGTGTGTTTCCTCTCCTCACTTAGTCTCTCATATTCAATCTCTCCTGATTGATGAAAGAGGAACAGGGTTTGGTAGAACGGGACTTAAGTTGTAGCCCGAATTGGGTACACAGAATGAATATGAGGAATTTTATTGTGATACACTATGTTGATATGATTTTCAATGAACCTTCACCATCCCGTAGATTTCGACCATAAGAAATAAAAACGCGCAGTGAGCAAACACATTTTGACTACTAGTTGACACTTCTGTTTCCAACTCGTTGTTCCAAGGACTCATATACGAGTGAAGGTAATAAGGATGAGGAGATATGATCAGTCCAAAATTTATTCAAAATAAATACAATTTAACTATCATCGAAGAGAAATTTCTTCACGGATGTTACACCAAATTATATAAGATCAAAGTGATCAATTCTATTACGTATATCAAACCCTCTATCGCAAAGAACATAGAATAACTTAACAAAATTACACAGCAAGAAATGTGATTTGAAGCTGTATACTGGCGGTCAATCAAGATAACTATGTTTTTCTTAGTAGTTTGAAAGTGAGTAAATATACATAATAATAATTGACATTTACATTGTAACTGGTGCTAGTTACAAGCTGGTTGGTACCTTGTGGTCCTGAGTAAATTACCTAGAAAAGTCGTATAACATCGCTATTTCAGTTGAAATGCATCAAAAGATTTGAAATAAACTCCGCCTCCAACAGTATTAAATGCCTATGATCGGTACTTCTAAATAATGCTTATCATGCTACGTTTGGTCTCTGAGTTCGTAATAATTCGTCGGATGAACCATTTTTGAGGAATCCATTAATGTGCGTTTTGCCCAATGTTGAAGGAATATTATTTTAATATAATTATATATTATGTTTCTCTGTTGTGCACCGCCTTCGTCATTAATGTGATGATACAGTTTGATGTGACCGACATTTTCCTTAAATTTCATCTACATGAAGGAATACCAAGCAAGAATCATTCTGACTCCTCACCGAAAACAGATCTGACAGTTGCTCAACATATAATGAAAAGTAAGTATGACTCAACAATTTTCTTGAGTTCAGTTTCGAAGATAATCATAGGTGAGTCGTTTGTTGTCGTTGCAAAATATTCGTTTCCAAGATTTCTTAAGAACCTTCTCAACACAACGCTAAGCAACAATAAAAGGGATGTACTCGTTACACCATGAGCAAGTATTTGTTACTTTCGAATCGTTACTTATAACTTTTCACTAAGGAAGAAAAAAAAACTATGAACCATGGATAAGTTTTGAATGAAAGAAAATTATGATTTCCTTTAGCTATGATTCTAGTTTTAGTAACTACAAAAACCCATCATTTACATGATGAAACAATTTGTTTAAGAATTTTTATGAAAACGGAATGATCACCGACAGTACCGAATAATCGCAACATTTATCCGCATCCATATTCGTTTCTTTTTCATACAAATTGCCATACAAAACTACCCAATCAACCAAAGCAACGAATCATAATGAAAATTTATCCGCATCGATATTCGTTACTTTTTCATACAAAAGCGTCCAAAGTATATCAAACCATATGAGTACCCAAAGTGCCGAAGCGAATCGAGTTGGTTATAACTCGAATTCACGTACAAGCGTGTATATCAAATATTTTGATTTTAAAAGACCTGTGATGGTTGTACAAATGAGAGAAGAAGATTTCGATTATTAATTGTTAATATGATGTTGAAATTGCCATTTCAAGATGCAAAGAGGCAAATACTCACTCGTTCCAATAGTGCGCCTTTGTGAGGTTGATTAATTCAAACATGTTTATAGTTTGACATAAGATCAATAACTGATTTATTTCGAACCTCATAATAAGCTTATATCTAACATTCAAGTCTTTGTTTTCCAATTCATTCTAATTTCACAATAGTTCTAACTTATGTCGTTTTCAACTGGGCACAAAAATCAATTTTTAAATCAATTTTTTTGATCTAGATCAAAAAATAATGTTCGACTGGGCAGAAAAATTGATTTATTTTTTGATCTAGATAAATTTTTCGAGATCTGGATTTATTTTCAAATTTACAAATACATGCACAAAACTGTTATTTGACATTTGTCAAAATTGTGTTGTCAAAAACAGTTTTGCGCTTGCGAATTTATTAGAATTTTTCTATAGAAAATATTAATTATAATATCAAGTAGGAAATTTTGATTAAATTAAATTAAGTGAACAATAAATAATTTTCAATAAATAAAAATAAATTATTTTCGAATAAAGTAACGCTTCCCTCACACAAAGAAGTTCTTACAGTTTGACGTTAGCATGTTCAAAACGGGTTAAAAAGATCAATTTTTGAATCAATTTTTAATTCAATCTGTAATTACCAGTCGAAAACCATATTAATCTATTTATAGGTCCCTACTTAAAATTTCATAAATGGAGCAAGTGCAACGAACGCTCCAAAATGTGCTCGGGACGGTAAGGTAAGTATTTAATGCTCATCATATCTATATGCAAAATTAACTATGATACAATATATCTTATATATATAAGAAATATATCTTTGGAAATGTTTGTTGCGGCAAAACTCGGAATCGGCTTAGTCGATTTTATTAAAATTTGGAACGAAGAATACTGGCTGGAAGAAGAGTGTTTCCGTGAAGTTTTATTAAAAACTTTTTGAAATATTCAAGTTTCACGGTTTTAATTTCAAGAGAAATTCTACCTTAGTGCATGAGCTTAAGGTAAATAAATTGATGGAAAATTATTTGAGAGACCGTCGTTTTCAAAACGGAATGGGTTTTCTTAATTAATTAAATTTCCTCTCTTCGCTTCATCTTTAAATAGATTTTTAATATACCTAAGACAATAGGACAATTCTTGACTGAATGAATATTCAAATGATTTGTGATTTTATTATTATTTTAATTGTGCGGTAGGGACTAATTTGTAAACTGCGTAGAATTTTGATTCGTCTTTGATGAGTTTTTATTATGTTGGAACCCAAGGTCGGATGAAAGTATTGAATGAAAGGAAAAAACAACGTTCATGACGTTTATGATATATCACTGCGATTGCTGAATCACAGCCACGATCCCGACTATGATTTGAAAATCACAATTTTCCCATCCGTTTTCCCCTATAGGAATAAATGACACTGAATGATCCGTATCGGTATGGTTCGTTTCTTTAATTCGATTACTTTTGCATGGAAATTTTTATGGTAGAGAACCCACTACTGAGCACCCACCCACTACTATGGGAATTCTTATGGGACTTATACAAAAAGCGGGAACTTTAAAATGATGGATTTTGTAATGAATTTTTGAACGTGAGTTGTTGATTATTGTTTAATGAACAAAACCTTTATTCGAATTAATACAGATTGTAATTGATTCTATCGCATTTATTTCCTTCCTTTTTTCTAGACGATTTTTCTATTTTTTTTTCTTCTCCGGGTCTTAATATTTCGTGACTTTAGGATCCTATCCTCAAATATTATTTGGGAATCCTTAAAATTTAATAATAACTATAATGCCTTGCCACGACAGCAATAAGAGCCAGATACGTGATCACAGCAACGGGCCAGTTAAGGGATGATCATAGAGATTTCCTCGAGGAATTATTGGATTCTCAAGGGACATTGGTTTATCATTGTCGTATAAGATGGATTAAATCAGAGAGAGGCTTAGAAAATTAAAATTTTCCTTTGATAAGCGGGAAAATTTTTGTTTATAGGTATAAAATACTCATTTAAAATGTTAAACCATTTGTTGAAAACTTTCAAATATTCGTTCATCAAGTTAACATTATTAATTTTCAAAGAAATCAAAAAGGAGTCATTTTATTAAGTTTAAAAGTTTGGGCAACAGTAGTTGTTTTCTGCGTTCATGCCTCTTCAACGTGTATCAATCGTGTATGAGAGTCAGAGGAACAACGAGCAGCAAAACTTAAAACACAACGTTTACGAATGACTCGGTCAAGACAAAGACTGCATGTTGACTTGAATCTCATGGCATTTCATTGCAACATTAATTACGACGAAAAGTATGCATCCATTTGTAAACGTCGGCACAATGGAAAAAACGTCAATGTTGCAATGAACTGCCATATATATATTCACAAAATATTCCAGGCACCAAACGTCTTAGTATATCAACTTTGCAAATATGTTTGCACCAACATGGTGTAGATCTTCTTTTATCTCTTAAAATATAAAAAGATATCTTTTTGAAAATGTTTGTCGCGGCTAAACTCGGAATCTGCCGAGTCGATTTCAATAAAATTTGGCATGAAGATTACTGTCCGGTAGTTGAGTGTTTATGTAGAGTTTAAAAATTGGTTTTAAACTTTTGGAAATATTTAAGATTTAAATTTTTCACGTTTCACTTTTCAAGAGAAAGTCGACTTTAGCGCTTAAGCTTAAGATCAATAAATGAAGAGAGATCGGGCAATTATCGCATCGTTAGCGGTTACTCCCTCTCTCTTAAATATGAGACGTATTCGAGAGAACATTTCGGCATTTTGTTGATTGCACGATCTCTCCTCATTTATTTTTGTTAAGAAGCAAAGTACACTTTCTCTTGATATGAAATCCATCCATGGATTCATACTAGAGATGGATGCGACTTCATGTCATGTGGTTTTCGATTAGGAAATGGGGATTGATTTATTTTTGGATCTTCTTATGCCCATCTCGAATACGAAAACGTCAACCTTTACTTGCGTATTAGGGAACCGTTACTTTTCGCTTTTGCAAATCGGAAAATTTGACACTCTGTATTTCCGTAGAGCCGGTTTTAATTGTTTTCCACAAATTTTACTCGGGTTATTCAATACAATTTTGGTTTATTAAACCCGTAGCAGATAGATTTGTTCAAATTGGTGGAAAATGGTAAATATATTTTTGAATTTCAGATTGTAGGACATCTTAGTTTCCGCGAATCCCAAGTCGACTAATTTTCTTCTGGTTTGAAGGGTTCTTTTCCGGTAAAAATTTGAATTTTTAACGGTTTTTTGCCCGTAGCGGCTAAACGAAGCGTCCTACGGGATGCATATGTATCACCAACCCCCCCTGTTTTGACATTTCCTACCTTCCTCTCATACATCATTTTTCTCTAAATTGAGGTTTTAAAGGCGTGCATTCAAAAGATCGGAAAATTGATAAAATTCAGATTTTTGAATTTTTAACGATTTTTGGTTCCTAGCGGCTAAACGAAGCGTCCTACGGGATTCATACGTATGACCGACCCCCATTTTTTTAAATTTCCTAAATTTTTCAATACATCTTTTTTCTCCGAATTGAGTTTTTAAAAGTGTGTCCAAACAAAAGTTAATATATATGATAAAATTCAGATTAAAATTCGTAAACGCAAAATCTCGCGTTTTTCGGAAAAATTTTCTAATTTTTTATATATTGGAAACTCAATTTGTATATTTTTTCTTTGAATCAATAGAAAATACTATTACACAGGAAACAGAAGTTTTTGAGTAAATTTTACTCTCCAATGGTACACATTTTTGGTTGTGTTTGTTCGTGCAAATTTCAGAACATCAAAATTGTGTGCATTGTGTGTACATGTACATTGTGTTCCACCCGCGAAATTTTGTTTCAGCCCCCTTTCCTATTATTGTGATCACTCATTCCCTATTTGACAATCAAACATCAACATCAATTCGCGCACTGTCTGTTTTTTAAACGTTAAAGACGGTCAAAGGCGCATACGGCCCATGGATCTTTTGTCTGCTGTTAAGTGTGTGATGTTGGAAAAAAATGGGTAGAGAGTCACATGGGATCGCGACATCTGGTAAATTATTTTGTCTGTGATTAAACCTTAACTTTTTTTGTAAGTAGAAGAAAGCAATATTTTTCAACAAATTCGCCGAAAATAAATTTACACGGCTAACGTGGGCGTATTGTTGATGTGGCCGATCGGATCGGATTAACCTCTCAAATATTACTGTGCCATAAAAAATTTACATTCGGTACTAATCGAAGTTTAAGTAAAAAGTTAACCAGTTGTGTTTGAGTTTCAACCGGCAATCTATAAATCCTTATTTGTTTCATTGTTGTCACCGTACATAGCATAAATTTCGATTTCTTATAACTACTATATTTCAATGTTTGTGTAACTCTCAAATTAATAGGTGTTGTAAGGTTTAGTAATAATTCCAAAATTGGCTCTCTTTGAAAGAGTGCTTGAATAGTTGTTTTAAGTTTATTTCTCATTTTCTTATTAAGCACTATTCATACTTTCAATTTATTATCCAGTTTACGGCGAAAATTTGTAGCCAAACGTTAATAAAAACGTTGTTGAAAAAGTCAAAGATTTTTTGGAAGTTTTTGAACTTATGTTACAATCAAAAGATAACTGCTAAGAATCAAAAATCTATAACTAAAGAAAAACAAAACATATATAGTATCAACATATACAATATACAAAAAAATATGCTGTATAACGTAATGCCCAGAAAAGCGGGCGGGTACAGCTAGTCAGTTATAATTGTTTTACATATTCAAAACACCAATTGGAGAGCTTGCCAGACGCTACAACGCACCTTAATGAAGTGGCCTTTGTTTAACTGGAAAAGAACTTGATACGCGTTATATAATTCTTCTTATATCACTATTGCACGTGCTGCTCAAGCACATAGGTCCTCCGATAGGTTGTATTATCCAATATTTTCTGTGAGAGGGAAGACGGCTATCACTTCAATTAAGCTTTCTATGTTGAAAACAATTACGCTCTTTTTTTCTTGATAACGCGGTTTAGCTTTTCTCATTCCTTTATTGAGCACTATTGAAACCTTCAATTAACTATCCATGTTACGGCGAAGATTTGTAAACAAACGTTGAAACATTTTAGAAATAGCGATATATTTTTTGCAAGTTTTTGAACTTATGTTACAATCAAAAGATAACTGCCAAGAATCAAAAATCTATAACTAAAGTGAAACCTAAAACATATATAGTATCAAGAAACGCAGCATACAGATAGATGTTAAGGGATTACTGTATACAAAAAAAAAACTGAAAGGCCCAAACAAGGTCCGCGCCGTAGATTTTCTGTGAAAACTTTGGGATAAAATTATAATAAATGTTTCTTATTAGTATGTACTTAAATCAATGTCTCTTATACAATGACTATATAGAGTAATACGGTGACAGAAAAGATAAATCACATGCTAATTTTTCGTGCCTTTTTCATTTCTCATTTAATGCTGCCGTAGCTCTGACATTTACTCGGCACTGGACACTTTAGGATTTTTTGAATACGATTTGATGCAAGCTTTCTTTGATTTACGTTTTATACAATGCGGCGCATATCTACGACTAACATGAGCCCATATTTTCAATTGTTTTTCCAATTTTAAATTTAATACCGATTTTTACAATACTTCAGCGAATATTTTTATTGTTTTACTTCAGGTCCTCGTAGCTCTTCTCAAAATCCTTACAATGACACCCGAACGAACCTCCTACATGATCGCGATCTCACGCTACACTAATTTATAATTTTACGCAACGCTTATGAGCAACAATCACGCATGAGTGAACTAGCCCGATGACTTGACGCGCAAAACTAATGCCGCACGATAATCATGTAGAGAAATTCGGTATTTATTGTGACCTCAACAGTTGTTATCGCATTATTAACCTCGTAGCTATTGACGATTGAAACCCGACAGTAAATTGTACCGCAAGACAGTTTGACTAGCTAGTAGTGTACTTAACGAGCCAAATGACGTTTTAACGTCAAAAAATTACAACAAAACGTGCTAGCTTAATGCGTTCTTACGCTACACTCATAAATATCCTCACACAACGCTAAAAAAACAACAATCACGCATGGGCGCTTGCACTAGCCGAATTACGTCATGAAAAAAACAAGTACCACACAATAAATACGTGCATGTTCCATCCACTGTGACCTCAACCGTTGTTATCGCGTTATCAGCCTCGTAGTTATTAGCGATTGAAAAATGACGGTACAAAAGTAACACAAGAATGTTAGACTGGCCAATGTACATACTCAACGAGAAGAAAGACGTTTTCACGTCTCAATATGCAGTACCATGTAATGGCCAGCAATGCGGGCGGGTACAGCTAGTTATCTTATAATATATTTAAGTATGACAGTAAAGATATGCATATACCCTAAAAGTATCCTCAATTAATGTTTATTTGCTTAATTACACTAACGTCTGAAATTATTGGTTGATTTCCTCACATACCCCTTTTTACACGTTTTTATTTATACTAAGAATGCCCGTGGCAGTTGGGAATCGAATGCATACTCTTGAAATTAAAAGACTCAAATTTACTTGAAAATAGAAATTTTCATTGCTCGAAAGTATCAGTTGCAAGGTATCCGTAAGAATTTATTTTTGGACATACGTCGACAAACAATTGCAAAGGAAACAGACATGAACCGACATGCGAGAGCCTGAAACGATTCCAATCAAAATTATTATAATAATTTGAATCTTATATAGGTTTATTGTATATATTCTACCTTTCAAGCTACCTATTAATTTGATCAAACAGTAATGTACCTAACCATACGTTTTTCATATATTTTTTGTAGAGGTGCAATATAAAAATGTTTGTGTTAATAATTCCGGCGGAATATATTGGTTGGCTGTACTGTTTGATAAAATTCTCCCTATCCATTGTTTGCCACTTGTCCAATATAGTAGCTGTTACTGTTTGGAAAATAATACATTTTGTAGTTATTATAATATGTATTGTTGCTCGTGGATAGGGATTAGTGTTGTGTCCATGTGGATCTCCTTTTCAATCGTGGCTTCGTTCACTCTGCTTATACACTTCTTAGCGAGTGTTCACATCTGTGAATGGAATCGTGGAATCCAGGAAAGTGTAGGTAAGGTGAGTGGAAAAGAAGAGTGGCCATTCGACCAGAAATCCCTCTCCCGATGTGGATTCCGAGAGTTCGTTTTCTTAGTGTGTGTGTGTCCGAATGTTGAACGAGTAACATCTCTTGTTTTTTGAGTTTTAACCATTCTTATGAGTTTAAATCTAGCAGGGAACATTAATTATCTGCTAGAGAATGCAGCTACATCATAAATTTGGATATTAATGCGCTCAATTTTCAAATTTACTAAAATCATAAAACCCGTATTTACAACTTCACCTCACGAGAGCCAAACACAAATGTTATCTTATGATTGTGTTTGTGAATTGTACCAAATTTTGGCTAACTGGATTTCGCAATTCCATTCACAGATGTGAGCCCTAGCTTAATGAGTTCTGCGTAACTGTTGATTAGTTGATTAGATTTTCAATGAATTTAACGGGTGTATTTTTCTTTAGAGGAAGACTTCTCGCTGTGGGCCGCAGGATTCATAGGATTTGTTCTGAAGTTATATCACATATGTATGTATGTAGGATAGTTATATTGATATCGAATTGTAGCATATTTATTAAGTATGGTTTTAATTTTATTTCACTAGGTTTTTCTAGTGTAACGTTAAATTAAAAATGTAGCAAGTGCGATTCGGACCCGCAGACGAAGGGTTCCGTACCACAGTCAAAAAAAAAAAACATTATTATTTATAATAGTAATAATAATGTACACTTTGAGAAAATTTGAAGTGTCTCCTGTAATGGCGAAACAGCTTTGTGACAGACGGACGGCCAGCGAAATCATATTAACGTGGTTCCGTTGTCCCCATTTAGGTACGGAACACTAAAGAGGAATCATTCACAAGGAAATTATTCAAATTTTTATCATTCGCGTTGTATTATGGAGCTTTCCCGTTTCGAAAATTACATTTGAATACTACTGTAGATACTTACTACATTTAAGAAACAAATATTACAATATAATTAAAAAAAAAATAGTAACTCTATACTTTCAGTAAAAGGTTAAGATCTAGTTCTTTTTTTTTTTTTTTTTTTGAAACAATGTGCCAGGGTGCACAGCTCAGGGACACTGAGTTTTCACCATTGTATCCCTATCCCCCCGGCTTTTACTCAGAGGTGTACGCGATCCCCAGTGCCGTGCAGAACGCAAGCAGGTTGTTCACGTTCACCTCTTTGAATAGCTCTGAATCGAGGATCTCTCTGCCCAACCATTCTTGACGACAGTTCATCAGGATCGGACATTTGCAGAGGAAGTGTCTAGGTGTTTCTTCCTCCTCACTACACCATCTGCACAGGTTGTCATGGCCCTTTGTCTTATGGGTATAACAGCGTAGGCCACAGTGCCCTGTTAAAATTCCCAGGACGCTTTCGTCCAGCCGGTAAAATAGTTTCCCAGCAGCTCTTTCGACCACCTGTATCCAGAGGATTTCTCCCAAGTCTCCCACCTTTCTCTGTCGATGGTTTGTGAAATGATGTTGCAACCTTCCTGGTATGGGACTCCCACCTCCATTTCCGGTTGTTCATCCAACTCCGCTCCCCTTTTCGCGAGTTTGTCCGCTCTTTCATTACCTCTGTAGCCTGATTGACCGGGTATCCAGGTAATGATGACTTTGTTCTTTCGGGCTAGTTCATTAAGAGTTTCTCTTGCCTCCTTAACTAGCCTATTCTAAATAAAAACATAAAACATATATAGTATCCACATATACAGTATACAAAATATATGCAGTATTACGTAATGGTAATGCCCAGCAGAGCGGGCGGGTACAGCTAGTAAATAAATAAATAAAGGACATTTTGTTTGTGTGGTAACAGGTATCTGTCGGTGATAAGAGGATGGTCCACAAACACCAAGCTTACATAGAGTAGCGAATTCTTCTCTTGCAATTTCGTTATTTGGTCACATTCAAACGTCAAGGAGAAAAGAGTTCCAGAAGTGAAGATGTGAAATTGGATTAATAGATCTATTTCAGCAGTAAAATTCGAATTTGAAGTTATTTTTGGAAATTTTTACAAAATTGAGAAAATTATTATTTAATATTGGGTGGTATCGAAATATTTGTTGAAGGAGTAAAAGTTGAACTTCGTTTATTTCGAACTGCACCAAGTTTTGCAAGGATACCTGCTCCAGTAATAGGTTTATACGCTGCAGCAGTTGTTAGTATAAAAGGAAAATCTCGAACGCTAGTTAAGCGAAACAGTAAGTAGCCCGTTACTGAAAACTTCAAAAAAGATTTCGTTAGCGGCTGTGAGATTTGTTGTTGATGGGCTTCTGTTATCTGAGAAAAGGCGGCGAGACAAAACAGAAATATCCGCGCCAGTATCGTTAAGAAAACCTTCCAAACATCATTTTCAATTTGCATCAACTCCCCTATATCTTCCTTAATTCAAGCAGCAACAGCAATTTTCATTACTTCAGGCAATTTCCTTATCCAGAGTGTTTTAAGAAGGTGTCTGTTAAAAATATTGGATGAACTCATTAATGCTTCCATATCTCTGAAGAAGACTTCTGATCCCCTAATTCGAATGGTAATTTTAATTGCTTCAATCACTAAGTCTCTCCTCACTAATAATGAGTCTCTAGATTTAACCAAATTGTTTTTCGTTAATAGGAAAAATATGTAAACATCCTTTATTCCTTAACGCTGGTTTCCCAAATTGACTCACAGAGCGTGTATAACACCTGACCTGGTCAAACAGTTTTTAAGCTGCTTGATCGGGGTACCGCCAAGGCTGAGGTGAAGGCTGGCGGGAACACGCAGAACGCGGATGAGCACTAAAAATGGCTCGCTCGCTGATGCTTTTCTCCCAGATTAACTTGCATCATTGCAAAAGCGCCTCTGCCGTTCTAGCAAGGCGACTGGCAAGGATGCATACACACGTAGCACTAATTCAAGAACCTTGGTTACACAAGGGGATTAGGTGTGAGCGGGCAACTATTCGTAGGATCGAGTGAGGGAGATGCACGGGCTTGCATCTACGTCAAGGGGATTAGTGGACTGTTGTTGCAGGAACTAAGCTCTTGAGACTGTACAACCATTAAGATGGAAGTTGAGGACAATGAAGGGCGTATGAGAGCTGTGATTATCTCATCAGCCTATCTACCCCACAACGAGGAAGGTGAAGGTGAACCTCCTACAGTGGAGGTGAAGAGAGTGATTGAATACAGCAAACGCAGCAACACGGACCTGATATTGGGCTGTGACGCCAATGCACATCACGAGGCATGGGGCAGTACCGATATAAATGAGAGGGGCGCTGCGTTGCTGGAGTACATCACGTATGGACATAGCGTATGGACATAGCGAACAGGGGGAACGAACCAACCTTCATTACAGCTAGTAGAAGGGAGGTTCTAGATCTTACCCTAGTCACTATGGGCATGAGAGATAACATAAAAGGGTGGAGAGTGGACAGCGAACCATCCATGTCTGATCACAGGACTATCATCTTCGGGATAGAATTCAAGGAACCGAGGATGGAACCTAGGAGGATACCCAAGGGCACGTATTGGGGAGCGTATAGGAGTGATCTTGCGGAATACTTGATCCACTTCAAGGGAAAGTATTGCTCTGAACATGGCCTAGACTGGACTCTTGAGCAGCTATAAATAGCCATGATCAGAGCATACGAAGATAACTGTCCACTGAAACTCGGAACCAAACCCAACAATGCACCCTGGTGGAATAGGACACTGGAGGGGCTCAGGGTGAAAGTTCGGAGTGCGTTCAATCGGGCTAAGAAAAGAAATAACCCAGAAGGCTGGAAGGTATACAAGGATGCACTGAGAAACTTCAAGGGGGCTATTGCGAAGGCGAAAGTAGAAAAATGGCAGGAATTTTGTTCAAGCGCTGAGAGCTTGACAGATGTGGCGAGGCTAGCCAGAATCCTGACCAGAGAAAACGGCACCAGATAACAATGCTTGAAGGACAGATCTGGAACCTTTAGGGAAACAGAGAAAGAGACGTTGGAGCTTTTTCTGAAGGCTAGTTTCCCGGACTTTTTCAAGGAAAGGGAGAACCTGGAGTCTATACAGGGTAGGAAAAGAACGGGAGGAAGAGTTGACTGGGTGATAGCGACTCAAGTCGTCACCCCGGAAATAGTAAGATGGGCGATCGACTCGTTTGAACCGTTTAAAGCACCAGGTCCGGATGGCGTCTTTCCCAAGATGCTACAGGAGAGAAGGGAATACCTTCTTGGGACGATAACGGGCATTTTCCGAGGATGCATCGCCATAGGGCATGTTCCAAGTAGTTGGAAAAAAACACGGGTTTCATTCATACCGAAACCTGGGAGAAGAAGTTACACCACGGTAAAGGATTTCAGACCTATCAGTCTGACATCTTTCTTTCTGAAGACCTTAGAGAGAGTAGTGGACTATTATATCAGGCACAATATACTGACAATGAACCCACTACACCATGGGCAGCACGCGTACACTGTGGGGAAATCCACAGAGACAGCTCTACACCAAGTGGCGAGCTTTATTGAGGAAGCTATAGATACAAGGGACACCGTCCTAGCTGCCTTTGTTGACATAGAAGGTGCGTTCAACAGCACCACTAGGAGAGCCATTGACGATGCTCTGTCGGATCAGGGAGTACCGAATACCATCAGAAGATGGATAACGGGGGTACTGAGTGACAGAGGCATCTATAGCGAATGGAACGGTAAAACCGTTAAGGGAAAAGTCAGTGAAGGTTGTCCGCAGGGCGGGGTCCTCTCACCCCTACTGTGGAACCTTGTTGCAAATGGGCTATTAACTACCCTGATGTAGCAAGTGCGATTCGGACCCGCAGACGAAGGGTTCCGTACCACAGTCAAAAAAAAAAAACATTATTATTTATAATAGTAATAATAATGTACACTTTGAGAAAATTTGAAGTGTCTCCTGTAATGGCGAAACAGCTTTGTGACAGACGGACGGCCAGCGAAATCATATTAACGTGGTTCCGTTGTCCCCATTTAGGTACGGAACACTAAAGAGGAATCATTCACAAGGAAATTATTCAAATTTTTATCATTCGCGTTGTATTATGGAGCTTTCCCGTTTCGAAAATTACATTTGAATACTACTGTAGATACTTACTACATTTAAGAAACAAATATTACAATATAATTAAAAAAAAAAATAGTAACTCTATACTTTCAGTAAAAGGTTAAGATCTAGTTCTTTTTTTTTTTTTTTTTTTGAAACAATGTGCCAGGGTGCACAGCTCAGGGACACTGAGTTTTCACCATTGTATCCCTATCCCCCCGGCTTTTACTCAGAGGTGTACGCGATCCCCAGTGCCGTGCAGAACGCAAGCAGGTTGTTCACGTTCACCTCTTTGAATAGCTCTGAATCGAGGATCTCTCTGCCCAACCATTCTTGACGACAGTTCATCAGGATCGGACATTTGCAGAGGAAGTGTCTAGGTGTTTCTTCCTCCTCACTACACCATCTGCACAGGTTGTCATGGCCCTTTGTCTTATGGGTATAACAGCGTAGGCCACAGTGCCCTGTTAAAATTCCCAGGACGCTTTCGTCCAGCCGGTAAAATAGTTTCCCAGCAGCTCTTTCGACCACCTGTATCCAGAGGATTTCTCCCAAGTCTCCCACCTTTCTCTGTCGATGGTTTGTGAAATGATGTTGCAACCTTCCTGGTATGGGACTCCCACCTCCATTTCCGGTTGTTCATCCAACTCCGCTCCCCTTTTCGCGAGTTTGTCCGCTCTTTCATTACCTCTGTAGCCTGATTGACCGGGTATCCAGGTAATGATGACTTTGTTCTTTCGGGCTAGTTCATTAAGAGTTTCTCTTGCCTCCTTAACTAGCCTGGACTTGGTGCCGGGGTTTTCCAACGCCTTTATGCAGGCCTGACTGTCGGTACAGATGCGTATGCACCTTCCCCAACATCACCTCGTACCAGTACTCCAGCACATTTTACCACCGCAGCAATCTCTGCTCTCTGCATAGTTTTTTTTCGGATGGACGCATGTCCGATTCCATTTCCCACCCATTCGTTGCCGCATATCAGTCTGTAAACAGACCTGGCCGCCGCTAGCTTAACGTCTAGGTCAATGCTATTGACGTCCAGTATCAACCTGATGGCAGCTGTGGGTGTGCTTCTTTTCAGCCCGAAGATTCCCCTCAAGGTGACTGCCTGTATATGGTCCAGACTGCGCCTCGAGGTGGCCTTCTCGGTTGCTTTCCACCATACTAGTGCAGCATAAGTAAGTTTAGGTTTCAGTATTGCTTCATAAATCCAAAGAGCTTTAAGGGGTTCAAGCCCCCAACCTGTCCCAATCGCCGACCTACACTGCATAAAGATGTTGAGGAACTTCTTACATTGCGTTTCCACATGCTGTCCCCATGTTAGCTTCTTATCTAGATAAACACCTAAATATTTGACACCCTCAGTATATGGTATGATTTTCCCACGCATTGAGACTTCCCTCGCAATCTTGCTCTTGTACTTCCTGGTGAAAGCAATAATCTCAGTTTTGCCGGGGTTGACACCCAAAGATCTTGCTTCGCACCAGCTACTCACCCTTGCCAGGGCATTCTGCATGAGGTCTGGTAGAACCTCCTCATACTTACCCTTGATAAGTATGGCAAAATCGTCCCCATAGGCGATAGTGAAGATTTTCTCCTTGTTCAGGGTAGTTAATAGCCCATTTGCAACAAGGTTCCACAGTAGGGGTGAGAGGACCCCGCCCTGCGGACAACCTTCACTGACTTTTCCCTTAACGGTTTTACCGTTCCATTCGCTATAGATGCCTCTGTCACTCAGTACCCCCGTTATCCATCTTCTGATGGTATTCGGTACTCCCTGATCCGACAGAGCATCGTCAATGGCTCTCCTAGTGGTGCTGTTGAACGCACCTTCTATGTCAACAAAGGCAGCTAGGACGGTGTCCCTTGTATCTATAGCTTCCTCAATAAAGCTCACCACTTGGTGTAGAGCTGTCTCTGTGGATTTCCCCACAGTGTACGCGTGCTGCCCATGGTGTAGTGGGTTCATTGTCAGTATATTGTGCCTGATATAATAGTCCACTACTCTCTCTAAGGTCTTCAGAAAGAAAGATGTCAGACTGATAGGTCTGAAATCCTTTACCGTGGTGTAACTTCTTCTCCCAGGTTTCGGTATGAATGAAACCCGTGTTTTTTTCCAACTACTTGGAACATGCCCTATGGCGATGCATCCTCGGAAAATGCCCGTTATCGTCCCAAGAAGGTATTCCCTTCTCTCCTGTAGCATCTTGGGAAAGACGCCATCCGGACCTGGTGCTTTAAACGGTTCAAACGAGTCGATCGCCCATCTTACTATTTCCGGGGTGACGACTTGAGTCGCTATCACCCAGTCAACTCTTCCTCCCGTCCTTTTCCTACCCTGTATAGACTCCAGGTTCTCCCTTTCCTTGAAAAAGTCCGGGAAACTAGCCTTCAGAAAAAGCTCCAACGTCTCTTTCTCTGTTTCCGTAAAGGTTCCAGATCTGTCCTTCAAGCATTGTTATCTGGTGCCGTTTTCTCTGGTCAGGATTCTGGCTAGCCTCGCCACATCTGTCAAGCTCTCAGCGCTTGAACAAAATTCCTGCCATTTTTCTACTTTCGCCTTCGCAATAGCCCCCTTGAAGTTTCTCAGTGCATCCTTGTACACCTTCCAGCCTTCTGGGTTATTTCTTTTCTTAGCCCGATTGAACGCACTCCGAACTTTCACCCTGAGCCCCTCCAGTGTCCTATTCCACCAGGGTGCATTGTTGGGTTTGGTTCCGAGTTTCAGTGGACAGTTATCTTCGTATGCTCTGATCATGGCTATTTATAGCTGCTCAAGAGTCCAGTCTAGGCCATGTTCAGAGCAATACTTTCCCTTGAAGTGGATCAAGTATTCCGCAAGATCACTCCTATACGCTCCCCAATACGTGTCCTTGGGTATCCTCCTAGGTTCCATCCTCGGTTCCTTGAATTCTATCCCGAAGATGATAGTCCTGTGATCAGACATGGATGGTTCGCTGTCCACTCTCCACCCTTTTATGTTATCTCTCATGCCCATAGTGACTAGGGTAAGATCTAGAACCTCCCTTCTACTAGCTGTAATGAAGGTTGGTTCGTTCCCCCTGTTCGCTATGTCCATACGCTATGTCCATACGTGATGTACTCCAGCAACGCAGCGCCCCTCTCATTTATATCGGTACTGCCCCATGCCTCGTGATGTGCATTGGCGTCACAGCCCAATATCAGGTCCGTGTTGCTGCGTTTGCTGTATTCAATCACTCTCTTCACCTCCACTGTAGGAGGTTCACCTTCACCTTCCTCGTTGTGGGGTAGATAGGCTGATGAGATAATCACAGCTCTCATACGCCCTTCATTGTCCTCAACTTCCATCTTAATGGTTGTACAGTCTCAAGAGCTTAGTTTCTGCAACAACAGTCCACTAATCCCCTTGACGTAGATGCAAGCCCGTGCATCTCCCTCACTCGATCCTACGAATAGTTGCCCGCTCACACCTAATCCCCTTGTGTAACCAAGGTTCTTGAATTAGTGCTACGTGTGTATGCATCCTTGCCAGTCGCCTTGCTAGAACGGCAGAGGCGCTTTTGCAATGATGCAAGTTAATCTGGGAGAAAAGCATCAGCGAGCGAGCCATTTTTAGTGCTCATCCGCGTTCTGCGTGTTCCCGCCAGCCTTCACCTCAGCCTTGGCGGTACCCCGATCAAGCAGCTTAAAAACTGTTTGACCAGGTCAGGTGTTATACACGCTCTGTCAGTCAATTTGGGAAACCAGCGTTAAGGAATAAAGGATGTTTACATATTTTTCCTATTAACGAAAAACAATTTGGTTAAATCTAGAGACTCATTATTAGTGAGGAGAGACTTAGTGATTGAAGCAATTAAAATTACCATTCGAATTAGGGGATCAGAAGTCTTCTTCAGAGATATGGAAGCATTAATGAGTTCATCCAATATTTTTAACAGACACCTTCTTAAAACACTCTGGATAAGGAAATTGCCTGAAGTAATGAAAATTGCTGTTGCTGCTTGAATTAAGGAAGATATAGGGGAGTTGATGCAAATTGAAAATGATGTTTGGAAGGTTTTCTTAACGATACTGGCGCGGATATTTCTGTTTTGTCTCGCCGCCTTTTCTCAGATAACAGAAGCCCATCAACAACAAATCTCACAGCCGCTAACGAAATCTTTTTTGAAGTTTTCAGTAACGGGCTACTTACTGTTTCGCTTAACTAGCGTTCGAGATTTTCCTTTTATACTAACAACTGCTGCAGCGTATAAACCTATTACTGGAGCAGGTATCCTTGCAAAACTTGGTGCAGTTCGAAATAAACGAAGTTCAACTTTTACTCCTTCAACAAATATTTCGATACCACCCAATATTAAATAATAATTTTCTCAATTTTGTAAAAATTTCCAGAAATAACTTCAAATTCGAATTTTACTGCTGAAATAGATCTATTAATCCAATTTCACATCTTCACTTCTGGAACTCTTTTCTCCTTGACGTTTGAATGTGACCAAATAACGAAATTGCAAGAGAAGAATTCGCTACTCTATGTAAGCTTGGTGTTTGTGGACCATCCTCTTATCACCGACAGATACCTGTTACCACACAAACAAAATGTCCTTTATTTATTTATTTACTAGCTGTACCCGCCCGCTCTGCTGGGCATTACCATTACGTAATACTGCATATATTTTGTATACTGTATATGTGGATACTATATATGTTTTATGTTTTTATTTAGTTATAGATTTTTGATTCTTAGCAGTTATCTTTTGATTGTAACATAAGTTCAAAAACTTACAAAAAATCTTTGGTTATTTCAAAAATGTTTTTATTAACGTTTGGCTGCAAATTTTCCCCCCTAAATTATCTTAGCTTATATACATTTTCTGAATGTAAATTTTTTATGGCGTAGTTATATATGAGGGGTTAACCCGATCCCATCGGCCACATCAACAAAACGCCCACGTTAACCGTGTAAATTTATTTTCGGCAAATTTGTTGAAAAATATTGCTTTCTTCTACTTACAAAAAAGTTAAGGTTTAAACACAGACAAATTAATTTACCAGATGTCGCGATCCCATGTGACCCTGTACCCAATTTTTTCACACACCATACACGTAACCGCAGACAAAAGATGCATGGGCCGTATGCGCCTTTGAACGGCTTTAACATTTGAAGAGCAGACAGTGCGCGAATTTTTCTTCCAATTGAAGTTGGATTGTCAAATAAGGAGTGAGTGATCACAATAATAGGAATAGGGGCTGAAACAAAATTTCGAGGATGGAACACAATGCACACAATTTTGATTTTCTGAAATTTGCACAAAACAAACACAAACACAAATCATTCATATGTGTACCATTGGAGGGTAGAATTTACTGCCGACTTTTCCGTGTAGAAAACGGAAATTTTTGTGTGTAATAGTGTTTTTTATTTATTTGAAGGAAAAGCATACAAATTAACCTTCCAATATATAAAATATTACAAATTTTGCATTTACGAACTTTAATCTGAATTTTATAATTTAGGAAATTTTAAAATAATGGGGTTAGGTCATATATATGAGCCCCACAAGACGCTTCGTTTAGCCGCTACGGCCACACTGTTAAAAATTCAAATTTTTGCCGGAATAGAACCCTTAAAACCGAAAGAAAATTGGTCAACTTCGGAATCAATGGTAGGCAATTTTAAAAAAATGGGGTCGGCCTTACGTACGAATCCCGTAAGACGCTTCGTTCAGCCGCAAGGAACAAAAAATCGTTGGAAATTCAAAATTTGAATTTTATCAATTTTCCGGTCTTTTGAATGACACACTTAAAACCTCAATTTAGAGGAAAATGATGTATGAAGGGAAGGTAGTAAATGTCAAAATGGTGGGATTGATCATACATTCCAGAAAGATGCTTTGTTTAACCACTACGGGCAAAAAACCGTAAAAAGTCCAATTTTTATCGGAAAAGTACCCTTAAAACCGGAAGCAAATTGGTCTATTTGAGATTCCCAGAAACTATGATGTCCTACGATCTGAAATTAAAAAAAATATTTACCATTTTCCAGTAATTTGAACAAATCCACCTGCTACGGGTTGAATGAACCAAAATTGTATTGAATAACCCGAGAAAAATCTGTAGAAAACAATTAAAACCGGCTCTGCGGAAATACAGAGTGTCAAATGATAGAGAACCCTTGAGATAAAGCTTTCGTTCCGATTTGCAAAAGCGAAAAGTAACGGTTCACTCATACGCAAGTGAAGGTTGATGTTGTCGTATTCGCGATGGGCATAAGAAGATCCAAAAAAAAAATCAATTCCCATTTAAAAATCGAAATCTACATGACATGAAGTTGCATCCATCTCTAGTATGAACCCATGGATGGATTTCATATTAAGAGAAAGTGTACTTTGCTTCTTAACAAAAATAATTGAAGAGAGATCGTCCAAACAACAAAATCCCGAAGTTTTCTCTTGAATACGTCTCATACTTAAGAGAGAGAGAGGAACCGTGAACGATGCGATTTTTTAATTGCACTATCTCTCTTCATTTATTGATCTTAAGCTTAAGAACCAAAGTCGACTTTCTCTTATAGTGAAAACCGTGTAAACTTTAAAACTTTAATAATTCCAGAAGTTCTTAAAGAATTTTTTTAAAACTTTACACGAACAATCTCCTACTGGACAGTAATCTTCGTGCTTACTTTTATGCAAATAGATTTGGTAGATTCCAAGGTTAGCCGGGACAAACATTTTCAAAAAGATGTCTTTTTATATACCATATATAAGATTTATTTCTACAATAGTAAGCATAATTAATAACTTTATTATTATCCATAAAATTAACTCACATTAAAATAGGCCCCACAGGCCGCCGAATGTAGTTTACTTCTAAAGAAGTAAGTTCATCTGGGTATAAAACTTCTAAACTAGATATTCTAAACAACGCTGTTGGGATATTTTTATGTTTTGGGACAAGTGGAACCTTTTCAGTTTGATTTTCTTATCGCCTTTAACCGCTTTTCTAAACTCGTTTTATTTTTTGATGCTTTTATTTCATTTCATCCTTGATTCTTATACCCTATTACACTGCTACTTGATGCTACGAGAGAGAACTAATCTTTACTTTGTGGGTGCTGCGACTTTGTTGCTCTTCTTCTTTAGCCTGTAGTTACTACGATCCATCACTATCCATTACTAGAATGTGGAGATCGTAGGTTTAGGTTCGAGAATAAGGTGACGTTTAGGATTTATGCTGTAAACACAACACGGGCTATAAATATCGAAAATATTTCATAGCTGGTAGCCAGCTATGGTGAGCTAAAAATTATAAACACAATTGCAGCTATAAATGTAGCTTGACGTCACACTTACAGTTGTCAAAACGCATGAAAATGAATTTGAAATTTGAACTTTGAATTTTCCACCAAAATATAAGTAAATAAGTTTAATTTAAAATATATGTTATAATTAATAATTTTGATTAAAATAATTTCCACCGGAACAAAAATATGTTTCATTCAAAACACATGAAAATGAAACACAAACCTGAAACACATAAAACAATCAAACGGCAATTTCGTTCAGTGCAGCCAACATATTCATAATATTTATGAGTATTAAGTTGGCTGCACCGCGGCTACGGCTAGAAAAATAGAAAATAGCTCTAGGCCAGCTATAAAATATTTTATAGCCGATAGCTCACGCCGCAGTTTTGTGCACCTCCATTGAAAACTACGGCCGGCTATTTTTCTAGCTGCTATTTTCTAGCCGATAGCCCGTGTTGTGTTTACAGCATTAGACTAGCGAGTGAGTTGGTTCTAAGGTTAGAGCACGTTAGAGTGTGAAGATCGTTGGTTTAGGTTTGGAGATGAGGTGAAATTTAGAATGAGCATAATAATGGATGAGGGATTTATTGGATTAATATGTGGTGTTACTTAATGGTTGGTGTTGATCCGTACTTTTATTAGACCATGGATTTTAATCTAGATATTTGATTCACAACAATGCCGAACTGACTGATACCTTGGTCGGCTGGGGGTTAAGCCCCTTCGTTTCTTAATATCCGGTTTATTTACTTATTTTGCTATTCTGTTCGTTTCATGAAAAAGTAATTATACTTGAATTGGGTACATGTAAATCTTGTGGAGCTGTTGTTCTCTACACAGGAGTGACCAAAATGTATTTAGTGAGTGACCCAAAATGCAATTCCATTGATGGATCTCTAAAATTATTTTTAAGTTGTTTATAGGTATAGTTAAGGTGAATAAAAGATTTGGAAATAATTTATATATTTTTGTTATATGGAATGTAGGAGGTTGAGCTATTCCGGCAGATTAAATAGTGGGGAATTTCTATCTTGGTGAGGATCGAGGAGTTCTGCGTGAGCAGGTGGTTCACCATCAAAGAAATCTAGCACTCCAGGCTTCCGTAGGTGTTGTGTCATTCTTAAGCTCCGAAAAAATGTGCACCCTGTTGGATGCGAGTGTTTCAAGGGAGTTGGGTGTTGTGCTAGGCGACGATGTTGTATTTAGCATCGGTCCTCCCCGATCTTTGTACGTTTCCAACGCTAGGAAAAGAGCTGAAGGTTTTAGAGGACGATTTATATTTTGGGAGAGATAGGTTAATCTTTAGGGGTGTGCGTTAAAATTATTCACTAGGTTTTTTTGCTTTAAGAGCAATACTTATCTCCGCAATAATGTTGTTCAGGTAGAAACCTGCCTACATCTGAATAGCTTCGTTCCTGGTTATCGTCAGTACTCCTAAAGAAGACCATCAAACTTTTCGGATCGCCTTCTCTAAAGGTTCTAAAGTTGTTTTTGGTGCACTCCCGTATAAATTCGATGCATATCCACACGTGCCATTTAACAGCACTTGGGTTATGTGCCTTAGTGCCCCTGTTGTTACGTGGGAGTTTCTGGACGCCAAAATTTTTGTAAGATTGAGCACGATATCTATTCTTCCGCATATTTCATTGACACGACGATTCCATCTCATTGCTTTACTGAAATGCACTCCGAGGATTTTCATGCAAGATGTTGGGGTCAGGCCCATGACTGTTTTTGCGTCCCTCTCCAAAGTACATTTCTTTTTTCTGCAGCTATGAAGAATTTCGCAGATGCGTTCCTGAATGATTGCACTCACTTCACTACACTATGTTTTTATTATGTCCCACGGTCTGCATATACAAAGGTTCGCGTATGAGGCGTGGTTCTGAGCCTTTCCACTGATTGTACCATGTAGGTGTTAAAGAGAATCGGGGACAGCGGATCCGTGAGGTGTTCCATTCTCCTTTCTCTTCGGGGCGGGTTGGGGTCCATTAACAGCCGTGGTGATGGTCCTGCTTGAAAGAAAACTGACGATTACTTTGATAGAAGAGTTCTTAAAACCCCAGTTCGGTTGGTAATGTAAACCTTTCGTAAGCTTTCTGGAGGTCGAGCGAAAGTACCATACCGTGGTCTCTTGAAGATAGCCAAATGGCCATTTCGTCTTCTAGCTCCAGAACGAGAATTTCCCGGTCTGAAGCCTTCAATTTCTCTTGGAAGAAGATCTTCTAATATTGCTCCCAACCTTTCAGCCAAGATATCTTCTAATATCTTAGATATGCAAGGCAGAAATGAGATCGGTCTATACTCTCTAGTCGTCCTGCATTCACCTGCGTTCCTTTTTGGTATCGGAATCACATTTGCATGTTTCCATCCATGCGGGTAAAAAACTTTTTGAAGTTTATTACTGTAAAGTTGCTTGAGCCTTAAGGTGAAGACTTCCCCTGCCTCCTCTAATATCCGATATGAGATTCGATCAGTTCATCGGGTTCCTTTGGCCCCTTAGCCCTGCAATCTTAGATTTCAGTTCTGTAAGAGATACTGGGTATGTGATGTGGAAAGTCGATTCCTGACTGGTGACATTGTTCCCTTTTATCAGCGCTCATTTATCCTTTAATGTTGTCATAGTGTAGTTCATATTGTCTGAGTAGTCGGCGTAACCGGAGTTGAACTTGTTTGCTATTTCTAGCGAATCTGTTGTTATGGCTGCCTGTTAATCGACGATCGTTGGGATATATGGGTCTGAACGTTTTCCCTTACAGGTTCTGATCTTAGCCCAGGTCTGTCTTGGTTCCAATTTGAAATTTAATTTTTCTCTTAAATTAGACCACGATTTTCCGTTTATAATGAGTGATTTCACTCTTGCGTTGGCTGTTTTAAGTTTTTCATGGGCACGGCTTGGTCTGAATAGGTTCAAGATTCTGTTTCTCTCGTTCATGGCTCTCTGAATATCCTGTGATAACCAACATTTTTTTTGTCTCGGTATATTTATTCTTTGAGGGAAGGATGACTCAGCTGCACCTCGGATTATTCTCTTTAGGTTTTCAGCTTCGGCATTAGTACTATCTTTTTCGTTTCTCCATTCCGCAAGCATATTCACCGTAGATCGTCACGTATCCCAATCTGCTTTTGATTCAATGTAAATTTTAAGGGCCTTAGGTTTTGCGATCTCAATATCCGTAGCTACAAATATAGGGAAATGCTTGCTGCCCTCTGTGGATGGGTGTATATTCCATAACAGGTATTGCCGAGAAAGTTCCCCTGGTGGATAATAATGTTGTTGACCGGTCATTAAGGATAACCACATCACTCCTCTCCAATGTGTCCGCGATACACCGACCTCTTCTACCAGCCTTTGAATTACCCCAGACTGTAGAATGAGCACTGGAGTCTCCTCCAATGATCTTTCTTCCTGATAATTGTTGTACCAGGTGGTCCACGTCTCTCTCTTGATAGCGGTACTCATGCTCCACGTACACATTACAGATCGAGGTTTCTGATCTTCCTAGCAGTTTGACTGCATTAGACATGAATCCTGAGGTGATGCTGATTTTCTTGTTAGGTATACATTTTTTAACCAGTATCATACCGCACGCTCTGCCAGGGCTTGTGATATACTTGATATAGCCCGTGTGACTTTGGTGGATTGCTTTTAATTTTCGTTTCTTGTAGTAGAATTACACCTGGGTTATATCTGAAAGTAAGATATCTTGGAGATCCTAAGTTGTTGAATATCTCCTAAGTCTTTGGAGGATCCTAATTCTTCCTTCAATCTGAAACATTAGCTTTATGGGAATAGGACTAAATTGCTCTAGTGATCTCGGAAAGAAGGGGGAGGGTGTTTGGGGATTTTAACAAAGTATTGTGGTAAATCTCTTTTTAGCTAATCGCACATTTCTAAATCGGACTCTTTTTCCGATGCTGGATCTCCCGGGTAAGATTTGCTTCCGCTTATCGTTTTTCTGCCACCTTCACCAAAATGGGTCTGTCCTTATGATCTCTTGGTTGCACGAGTCGTCAATTTGTTTAATTTCTTCAACGTATTTTTTTTGTTTTTTGTTTGGATTCTTATACTTACTTAAATCTAATGCTGGGAGTATGTCTTCTACACAATCATTTTTGAGGAAGAAGGAATTGTCGTCCTTTTTCTCCCCCCATTTCACAAGTGTGATCTTACTGGTGTTGGAAATCGGTTGATCCTTCGAGGTACTTGGCTTATCTTCCGAGGGTCGTATATTGGGATTGGGTGTTGTTAGTGCTTTAATAATACTGAGCGTTGTTTCTTTAGTTCTGGGCGTCTGGGCGTCATGTCCTTAGTTCGCATGAAGCATACTATATCTCCATATCGTTCGAAGAATAGCTTTTTGGCTTCATGCGTGGACTTTTCTTCTTGCGCAATGATGCTTTCAAGCTCCTTCGCCATTAGCCTGCTAGGGCATTTTTTGTCTGTTGAACTGTGTTCTTTCGAGTTGCAGTTTACTCATAAAAGTCCCATGCAGATATCTCCTTCTGATATTTCCTGTCCACATTGTCCACAGATTTCTAACCCTGTTGGGCAGAATTTGGCGGTATGACCCATGTCGGGATTTATTTTTGTTTCCAACATAATAAAACTCTATTTTTATCTTCTCGTTTATTTCTCTTCTTTATTATCTTAATTTGACAACATTCTTTGTGTTTCTGGCATTTGTTAAATGGGCACCATTCAAAATAGTGACTTGTCTCATATCGCTTAATACTTCGTTTATTTTTCCTCTCATTTATTAGTTTTTTGCTACATTAGTCATTCCTTTATTCTTAGTACTACCCTAACCTACTCTCCTTACTTGGATGTAGCGGCTGTCATGGCTCTCTTCTCCATTTTCTTATTCCTTCGGTAGGCCAACCGTTCCTGCTTCAATTGAGTGATTTTTATGCTGGCCCGGATTCTCTCTTGCTTCGTCTGCGCTAACACCCAAGTTCTTGTGGCCTTCTGGATCAATCTTTTATACCGGGCTTCCACTCCGGTCTTTTCTTTTTTAGCCTTTGGTGGTTCGGCTGGTGGCTGCAAGGGGTGATGGTTCCTTCGGTAATACTCCTCTACGGTGATGGGTCGAGG
The DNA here is from genome assembly GCA_963971475.1 of Chrysops caecutiens. Lineage (NCBI taxonomy): Eukaryota > Metazoa > Arthropoda > Insecta > Diptera > Tabanidae > Chrysops > Chrysops caecutiens. Next base: position 71,179,705 of record OZ020567.1, read on the forward strand.
TCCTGCCGTAGGGTCTTGCAGAGCGCCTTTCAGTGGGATGTTCATATGTAGGTTTAGAATGGTACCTAGCCAGCCTTATGGCCGGTTCAAGGGTTTTACTGGGTAGTAGGTGGGTAACCTGACTACCGTTTTATTAATTGGACTGCTCTCGGCCGGTCGTCTTCAGCTGCTCGTCTTGGGCTGGTTGTCCTGGGCTGGTCGTCCTCGTCTGCTCGTCTTCGGCTTGATCGTATCTCTGCTTGAACGTCTCCGGCTTCACCCGTACTTCTTCTTGATCGTCTTCGGCTTCACCCTTAGGACGGCTACGATGCGTCTGTTCTGGTGGCTGGGTTTTTACTGCCCCCCATTGATTTTCTCTGCTTTTTTATATCCCTTTTCCCTGCTGAATCTGCGCTTACCGATTCCTGTTTACCTTTGGTTGAACCGCTGACCCAGGTAAGGTCGACGACTTTTCGTGTCCATTCAACTCTTTTCATTTCCTGCGTCAACCGCTGACCCAGTAGGGTCGACGACTTTTCGTTTCCATTCAACTTTTTTTTTCATTCATTTCCATTCATTCAACTTCATTCATTCAACTTTTTCCATTCATTTTCATTCATAAAGTGAATGACCACTATGCCATGTTATTGTTGTCAAGTCTCCAATTCTCTGTATGATTCCTCCCTTTGTTATTGTTTTTCTTTTGTTATTGTTTTTCAGGTGTCATTTTACCGGCGGTCGTGACGCTAGAGGTCAAATTGCTGCGTCAGCAATTTGTTATCAAGCGGCGTGAGTGCTGGTGCGCGAGTCAGCTTTCATTTCAAGTGAGTGCCGGTAAGCGCCGGTGTCAACTTGCATTTTAAATTTTTGGTGACGATTTTTTGTTGATTCAGCAGTTTTTGCTGAATGGACGGAAAGTTCCCGTTTAGAAAGGGGTCAATGGCCGGAGGTGAAGGGCATTCGGAGTCAGGGGCATATTTTTGTGTCACAACACTCCTCCCTCCTTTAGAGAGGTTTCCCCCGCATGTAGAGAAGTAGGTGTAGTGTAGATCTTCCTTTCCACTTTGTTTGTTTTTTTTTTTTTTTGTTTTTTTTCTTTTTTTGTTTCATTTAAATACTTAAATACTAATTTAAATACGACTACGTTACAGTTTCCTAATTTTGTTATGGTGTCCCCTATTTATTCTATCGTATCTATGATTATCATCTCATTTTTTGCTCTTATACGTATATAATTTTTTTTTTTTTCTTGTTTTTTTTTTTGTATTCTACAATTTTTAAGATATATGTATATTTCTTTTACTTTTACTATATATTTGTATTCTTGTTTCCGTTATTTCAAATTGATTCCTTCAAATCGACGTGCGGTTTCGCGCGGGTGTCCTTTCGGTTCCTAGAAGTTGTTCGCGGCGAGGTATGCTGACGGGTATCGGAATGATGTTCACGCGTCGTTCTTCTCTCCTTTCAATAATAGGCTTCTGGCGGTGTATTTTGTGTTTTCTCAATGTTTTTACCAGGATTACGACCAGTATTAGGGTTAGCAAGGATCCACTCATTATTGTGGTTGTATGTAGTTGTAAAATGGGTCTGTCCTTATGATCTCTTGGTTGCACGAGTCGTCAATTTGTTTAATTTCTTCAACGTATTTTTTTTGTTTTTTGTTTGGATTCTTATACTTACTTAAATCTAATGCTGGGAGTATGTCTTCTACACAATCATTTTTGAGGAAGAAGGAATTGTCGTCCTTTTTCTCCCCCCATTTCACAAGTGTGATCTTACTGGTGTTGGAAATCGGTTGATCCTTCGAGGTACTTGGCTTATCTTCCGAGGGTCGTATATTGGGATTGGGTGTTGTTAGTGCTTTAATAATACTGAGCGTTGTTTCTTTAGTTCTGGGCGTCTGGGCGTCATGTCCTTAGTTCGCATGAAGCATACTATATCTCCATATCGTTCGAAGAATAGCTTTTTGGCTTCATGCGTGGACTTTTCTTCTTGCGCAATGATGCTTTCAAGCTCCTTCGCCATTAGCCTGCTAGGGCATTTTTTGTCTGTTGAACTGTGTTCTTTCGAGTTGCAGTTTACTCATAAAAGTCCCATGCAGATATCTCCTTCTGATATTTCCTGTCCACATTGTCCACAGATTTCTAACCCTGTTGGGCAGAATTTGGCGGTATGACCCATGTCGGGATTTATTTTTGTTTCCAACATAATAAAACTCTATTTTTATCTTCTCGTTTATTTCTCTTCTTTATTATCTTAATTTGACAACATTCTTTGTGTTTCTGGCATTTGTTAAATGGGCACCATTCAAAATAGTGACTTGTCTCATATCGCTTAATACTTCGTTTATTTTTCCTCTCATTTATTAGTTTTTTGCTACATTAGTCATTCCTTTATTCTTAGTACTACCCTAACCTACTCTCCTTACTTGGATGTAGCGGCTGTCATGGCTCTCTTCTCCATTTTCTTATTCCTTCGGTAGGCCAACCGTTCCTGCTTCAATTGAGTGATTTTTATGCTGGCCCGGATTCTCTCTTGCTTCGTCTGCGCTAACACCCAAGTTCTTGTGGCCTTCTGGATCAATCTTTTATACCGGGCTTCCACTCCGGTCTTTTCTTTTTTAGCCTTTGGTGGTTCGGCTGGTGGCTGCAAGGGGTGATGGTTCCTTCGGTAATACTCCTCTACGGTGATGGGTCGAGGTCCTGCCGTAGGGTCTTGCAGAGCGCCTTTCAGTGGGATGTTCATATGTAGGTTTAGAATGGTACCTAGCCAGCCTTATGGCCGGTTCAAGGGTTTTACTGGGTAGTAGGTGGGTAACCTGGCTACCGTTTTATTAATTGGACTGCTCTCGGCCGGTCGTCTTCAGCTGCTCGTCTTGGGCTGGTTGTCCTGGGCTGGTCGTCCTCGTCTGCTCGTCTTCGGCTTGATCGTATCTCTGCTTGAACGTCTTCGGCTTCACCCGTACTTCTTCTTGATCGTCTTCGGCTTCACCCTTGGGACGGCTACGATGCGTCTGTTTTGGTGGCTGGGTTTTTACTGCCCCCCATTGATTTTCTCTGCTTTTTTATATCGCTTTTCCCTGCTGAATCTGCGCTTACCGATTCCTGTTTACCTTTGGTTGAACCGCTGACCCAGGTAAGGTCGACGACTTTTCGTGTCCATTCAACACTTTTCATTTCCTGCGTCAACCGCTGACCCAGTAGGGTCGACGACTTTTCGTTTCCATTCAACTTTTTTTTTCATTCATTTCCATTCATTCAACTTCATTCATTCAACTTTTTCCATTCATTTTCATTCATAAAGTGAATGACCACTATGCCATGTTATTGTTGTCAAGTCTCCAATTCTCTGTATGATTCCTCCCTTTGTTATTGTTTTTCTTTTGTTATTGTTTTTCAGGTGTCATTTTACCGGCGGTCGTGACGCTAGAGGTCAAATTGCTGCGTCAGCAATTTGTTATCAAGCGGCGTGAGTGCTGGTGCGCGAGTCAGCTTTCATTTCAAGTGAGTGCCGGTAAGCGCCGGTGTCAACTTGCATTTTAAATTTTTGGTGACGATTTTTTGTTGATTCAGCAGTTTTTGCTGAATGGACGGAAAGTTCCCGTTTAGAAAGGGGTCAATGGCCGGTGGTGAAGGGCATTCGGAGTCAGGGGCATATTTTTGTGTCACAACACTCCTCCCTCCTTTAGAGAGGTTTCCCCCGCATGTAGAGAAGTAGGTGTAGTGTAGATCTTCCTTTCCACTTTGTTTGTTTTTTTTTTTTTTTTGTTTTTTTTCTTTTTTTGTTTCATTTAAATACTTAAATACTAATTTAAATACGACTACGTTACAGTTTCCTAATTTTGTTATGGTGTCCCCTATTTATTCTATCGTATCTATGATTATCATCTCATTTTTTGCTCTTATACGTATATAATTTTTTTTTTTTTCTTGTTTTTTTTTTTGTATTCTACAATTTTTAAGATATATGTATATTTCTTTTACTTTTACTATATATTTGTATTCTTGTTTCCGTTATTTCAAATTGATTCCTTCAAATCGACGTGCGGTTTCGCGCGGGTGTCCTTTCGGTTCCTAGAAGTTGTTCGCGGCGAGGTATGCTGACGGGTATCGGAATGATGTTCACGCGTCGTTCTTCTCTCCTTTCAATAATAGGCTTCTGGCGGTGTATTTTGTGTTTTCTCAATGTTTTTACCAGGATTACGACCAGTATTAGGGTTAGCAAGGATCCACTCATTATTGTGGTTGTATGTAGTTGTATGTGCATGTGTCTCGTCTTTTCTTCTTTAGCTATTTCTTCTTCCAAATCCTTTATGGTGTCACTCTCTTCTCTCAATCGGTCGTTGAATGCCATGGGTTGTATTACTTCTAGTCCCTTTTCGGTGTGACTTCCCTCTTCTTTCTTTTGGTAGCGGTCAAACTTGATCTTTGGTGGTGGGTGTGTTTCAGGTTGTCGCAACTGTAAAGTGTGGAGCTCGTCTAACTTATATGGGAGTGTGTAGCCGGCTAGGTGGTAGGTGCATTTTACTTTAAGTACCACTATACCCAGTCCTTGAAGCTCACTAGTGTATTCGTTATTGTCACATTGCGCTATTAGGTTTGTCTTCTGGTGTATCCAGTACAGCCACGCATTTTCTTGATGCATGGGGACAATCACGTTTTGGGCTTGTTTCAGCAACCGGAATGAACAATTTTCGGTTTTCCCATTTTGTCCTTTGAACAGTTCCTCAAGGCAAGTCGCCCTTGTGGGTGTTATTTGGGTAAGCTGGTTCCGGTAACATATAGAGTATGTGTCGTTTATTGTGATACACTGAAATCGGTACTCAAGTTTACTCATGCCGAAGTTAAGTTGGGATCGGCTGGTATTCAAAAAGTATGTCGCCTGTAGATCGTATATGTAGAAAGCGTTCTGTCCTGTTGATACTGGCGTTGTGTACACTTGATTCACGGTATATTGGAGGGTGTCTGCCAATGGAATCCGTATTTGAATGAGTAGTCCGCTTTCGTGAGCTACGCAATCTACCTTGGCTATTTTTTGTAGCGTTGAAAAATCCAACATACTTTCCTTTCCGTAATGTGCTTTGGTAATGTTTGCATATAGTTCTCGGAATTGATGGGACGGTAGTAGTAGGGGGCTCAGTTCCCTATTATTTGTTGCTTCCATTAGCATAAATATATCAGTGATGTCGAGGTAAATCTGTTGTAATTCCTCCAGTATTATAATCATTATTTCATTTAAATCCGCCCTATGGTGGATTTGTTGGAATAACAAGGTATATTGTTGGTACTCCCCCTGTCTCTTCTGATTTACCTCGTTGATCTTTTGTATTAACTGGTTATATTTTGCGGTCATTTCCTGATTTGTCTCATTGACCGTTTTGAGGGTGGTGCGCATTACCGTGATTTGTTGTTTGGCTAGCTCCAGGTTCCGTTGGCTCTGAGCATCTAGTTCATCCAATTTCTGATTAATTTTATTTGAGTCTTGGTCGTCCATGGTGCCAAATAGTTTCTTCATTACTCTACCACCTAAATTTATAAGTCCTCTCTTATATCTTCGCGTGGTTCCCGTGGTGAGTTCCACCTTCCCAAGGAGTTCTAGTATTTGCTCTGATCGTTTCTGAAGGGTAATATTCCAATGTTTACACATCTCCACTCCCAATTGATCGTCTGTTTCCTCACATATGTTATTGAGTGCTCTTGTGCTTTCCTCTAAGTACTTTAAGTGTGGACCCCAGTCTGATTTACTAATCCTGGTAACAATGTTCCAGTGGTCGTGATATATTTGTGCTGTGCCTATAGGTTCGAATACCACTCCGCGTTCGGTGAGTGTATGAACTTCCAATGGTTGTTGTGCTGCGGCTATTGATATCAAATAGCAGGCGATGATAAGTGTCTGGAATCTAAGATTGAAACGTTGGTTAGTTGAATAATTTAAGGCGATTATTATGAACGCGCCTCTTTTTATTCCCTGTTTGTATAGTAGTATTTACTGGACTATTTATTTTCACTATTTTGTATGGTCCCAACCAAAATTGTGATAGTTTATTTTTTCGAGCGGCATTTCTTAGCAGGACTTGATCTCCTTCATGTACTTTTATTGGGTGTATTTTTCTGTCGTAGTATTCCTTAGACAGGAGTTTGTTTTCCTCGGTGTTGTGCCTCGCTATTTGATAGGCCCTTTGAAGTTTGTTTCTTAACCTCAGATAATAGTTCTCATGGTCATAAATTGATTGGGGTTCTTTTTTCGGGTTATTCGGCAAACTTGCTGTGAATCCGTAGAGACAATCCATTGGTGTCAGTTTGGTAGCCATGTGCATACTATTATTTCTTACGAACATCGCTGCTCTCAAGTACTCATCCCAATAAGTGTAGTTTTCATCGACAAAATTTCTTAAATAATCTACGAGCGGTCGGTGAGATCTCTCCAACGCTCCGTTGGTTTGTGGATGGTATGGTGTGGTTTCTAATTTTTTTATCTTAAACAATTTACAGACTTGGCGAAACATGTCTGATGTGAAATTAGTTCCCTGGTCGGTTATTAGCTTCTTTGGGATCCGGTATCTGCTTATGATTTCGTCGGCGAAGGCTTGTGACACTGTTTTAGCCTCCATATTTTGTAGCGGTATCACATCCATGAACTTGGTGAGATCGTCTTCAAAACTAAGGATGCACTTGTTACCGTTCGTGGTTTCAGGTAGAGGTCCTACGATGTCCATGTACACCTTATCAAAGGGTAACTTGGCCGTATCAGTTAGTATCATAGGCTCTTTGTGTTCCCTGCTTTGCTTGTTTATCTGGCATTTCTTACACCGCTTTACATAATTCGCAACATCTTTTATCATGCCTTTCCAATAATACTCTCGTTTTAGGCGTTGATAAGTTTTATATATTCCCTGGTGCCCTCCGAATGGTGCATCGTGGCAGTCGGCAAGTATTGTTTCGATTTCTTTAGGATCTGTTAATATCCTCTGCTTGGAGGTGTGTTGGCCTTCAGAGATTTGCTGTTCTTCGTGTTCTTGTTCCTCTATTCTTCTTGTTGCATCTTCTATTGCTGGTCGACTTGCAGTGTTGTCCCTAGCCTCTATCTCCTTAGCTTGTTGGCGAGTTATAGCCATGACCTCGTACGGTATCCTACTCAGAGCGTCCGCGTTAGTATGTTTTCTTCCTTCCTTGTATTGAATGTCGAGGTCGTAGTCAGATAGCTTATGCCACAACCGTAATATCCTGCTTGTAGGATCTTTTATCCGTATTGCTCCTCGTAAGGGCTTGTGGTCTGTAAATACGACAAAATGTCTTCCATATAAGTAACTCCTATAGTTCTTTACGGCCCAAACGATGGCCAGCAGTTCGCGTTCAATCGTTGAGTAATTTCTTTCCGCTGAATTTAGGGTTCGGCTGGCATAGGCGATCGGTCTGCCAAGAGCTTCTCCACTGGCATCCGTATATAATTTAAACATTTCGTCAAAGTTTGGATAACGCAATACTGGTGGGCTGGTTAGTTTATCTTTCAGTGTTCTGAAAGCGTTTTCGCATTTGTCATCCCAATTGAACTTGACATCCTTTCTTAATAGTTTATTTGTAGGGGCCGCTATTCTGGAGAACCCTTCTATGAACTTGCGATAATAATTTGCCAGTCCTAGGAATGATTGCACTTGCCTTATTGTTCTGGGTGTAGGGAATTCTTTTACGGATTGTATTAGACTCGGGTCTGGGGCCACTCCATTAGTACCACATCTATGCCCCAGGTAAATAATCTCTCTCTTGAGGAAGTTGCATTTTTCTGGATTCAGTTTTAGGTGATGTTCTTTTAATCTTTGTAGGATGGATTTTAGTTTTTTCTGGTGGTCCTCTAGATTTCTACCGTATGTTACAATGTCGTCTAGGTAAACGAAACACTGTAACCCTTGAAATCCAGTTAATACATGATTCATTAACCGCTGAAACGTAGCTGGGGCACCCTTCAGTCCGAATGGCATTCGTTTAAATGCATAATGGCCACAGGGCGTGCTGAATGCTGTTTTGTCGCGGTCTTCGGCGTTCATCGCTATCTGATGGTAGCCGCTGGCGATGTCGAGCACGGAGAAATAACGAGCATTCCCTAACGGATCTAGGATATCTTCTATCCTAGGCAGTGGGTAAGCGTCTCCTTCCGTCACTTCGTTTAGTTTTCTATAGTCGACCACAATTCGCCAACGTTTCTGGCCATCAGGTCCCGGTTTCTTTGGGACTACTAGCAATGGGGCATTCCATTGACTCCAACTAGGTTCGACAATATCGTCTTTTAACAGCCTGTCTATTTCCTCTGTGATTACTTTCTTCTGTGCTTCTGGCATCCGGTACATTTTACATTTTATAGGTACTTGGTCTTCCTTGGTCCTTATTTCATGGCTTATGCTCGTGGTGTGGCTCAATCTTTCCCCTGGTAAGTGGAAGGTGTCTTGAAATTCTCGTATGATTCCTTCTATTGATTGTTTTTCTTCCTTATTCAAATTTTCTTCTACGTTTACTATTCTCAGTATCTCTTTTATTCGTGTTTCTTCCTCCTTTTTATTTGTTTCTGTGTAATTTTTTTGTATACCATAACTTCCTTTGATTCCATGTGTATCCTTTTCTTCCAGTTTTGTATAGTCTTCAATATTTTTCTCTAATTTAACTTTCATTTCGTTTAACTCCACTTCATGATTATTTACATTCAGTATGCTAACTTTAATTTTTCCTTCCACTGGTATAACTAGTGCGTTACTAAGATATATCCCATGTTCAATTTCTTCACCTATTGTTATATATTCTCCTTCAACTTTTACCGGAATTTCTAGAAACGTCAACGTCCTTGGGGGTATTCTCATGGCCTTTGTCGTATGATTGTGAGCAGTTCTTCTTTGTTTTGTAACGGGTTCATCTCTCCGCCCAAGTAATCTTCCCCCTCTGTCGACTCTTCACCTACCGTAACGTTCGAGTTCGGTCTGCTTAGGTGATCGTTGTATTGACTCATGTGGTGTTCGGCGCTGGGACTTCTCTTTCGTGTTTGCACAGTAAGGACTTCTTGGTCCCTTTGCCGTGATTCCGTGTCGAAGAGTGTCACTAAGTCCCACAATGTTTCGCTGTCTTCCGTTGGCTGCAGTAAGGCTTTTTCCTGTCCTTCATATTTTTCCACATCCGAATTGGTGATGCACTCCGCAGTTTGCGAGCTGCGGTCACAAAAGTGCTTCCTTTCGACGGTTGTTTCAATTTGGGCAGGTTTTCCATCTGCTGCTAAAACGTCCACGAATCGAGTTTTGGTGTCTTTTCGGCTTTCCTCGGTCGTGAATGGAATCACGATTTCTTCTCCTTCCTTTGCCGATGGGAAGACTAGTCTTCTTGTTGGGCCCTCCACGTTACAATGTTTCCCTACGAAATCATTACCAATGATTCCCGTCACGTTTATAGGGTTTAATGTCTTGACTACATGAAAAGTGCCAGTGTATGGTTGAGGTATTGTTAGCTGTCCTTGAATCGTTCCTTCCGATGCTATTTCACCGGAAATTGTGTTCAGTGTAACCGTTTCTTCTTTGTTTACGTCTTTGAGTTTCAATCTCCTTATTTCTGACTGCTTGATTAAGCTTATTTCCGACCCTGTATCGATTATAAATTTTGAGGTTCCTTCTTCTGCTATGTCCAGTGGTAGCGTTATAATTGGCAGGGCCGGCATTTTGTCGCACCTATTTTTTTCCTCTATGGACGACCCGCGGTGCGATCGGTCGTCTCTTCGCAGTTTTCCGCGTTTCTCATTTTCTCTTGTAATGCTAATTTTTCCCATCTCTCTCTTAGGAAACATGTATTTTCCGTGTGGTCCTCGGCAAGACAGAAATTACACTTCTGGATGTTACTGCTGGCAGTTGTTTGGTTAACTTGACGCCGTGTAGGCTCGTTTCTGTTTTGTTGAGCCTCTTGATTATAGTTCCCATTCGACCGACAATTTTGATTTGTGTGTCCATATGTTTTGCATGATGAACAGAATGGAGTCATCTGTCTTGTTCGACACTCCGCCATAATGTGTCCCATCTTATTACAAAAATTACACCGTATTTGCCGTCGATCTGGTCTATTACGTTGTGCGTTTTGGTTTTGGTTCTGGGTATTTCCATTTGACTGGTGATTTGGGCGTGTGTTGAATGGTCGGTTCGGGGTATACCGGGGGTTACCTTCGTATGTTGGGTGTTGATATCTCGGGGTGTAACTATTTCTCTGGTAATATTGTCCGTCACACGTTCTTTGTTGGCTGAATCGGCCTTCGTCGAGGTTTTGTGCAAACGGCCTTATACTGTCTTCTTGCATGTACTGCATAGGCGTCGCTTGGCGCATACATTGTTCTGTCTGCTCCAGTCTTTGTATTTTCGAGTTTAATTCCTCTAATGTATTGTTAGCATCCTGAAGCAGGTAGAATTTGTGGTTGGAGTTAATGATACCGTTTCTTTTGTTTCTACGGATGTTTTATGCTCTGGTATTTTTATATCTTCAGATTTCTTGTCCTTTATATACTTGCTTCCGGTTGGGTCAGAGTTTGTTCTTAAGTATTGTCTTCCGTGCCTAAGGCTAACAATTTCTATTCTTACAGGTTCCTGCGCTATATGTGTTTCTTCTGTTTCTGTCTGTATTTGTGGCTGTGCTCTACCTCCTCGGTGGTTAGTCCTTTTGTCTGGTTGCCTGTCGGCATTAATATTTGTTGGTTTTCGCAACTTTCTTCAATTACTTCACTTATTTCTTCTCTGCTAACTTCATTCGTGCACACAATTTGTTGCTTTTCAATACTTCCTTCAACTTGTTCACTTGTTTCTTCCCTGCTTTCCTCGTTTGTGTTTGAAACTTCTTCCGTATGGTTTTCTTCGTTGCTGGTAGAGAAATCTGGTACTGGTTTATCAATCGAGAATGAATCTATTCTTTTCATAAATTTTGAGAATGCTTTCGAAAGTGGTATTTTTGGAGTCGAATGGGCCATATATTTCTTTCCCTCTAATTTGTTTCAGATTCTTTACGCGTAGGTTCGTAAGTGCGGCTGCGCCAATTTATATGTTGGGAATTATTTTTGTTTCCAACATAATAAAACTCTATTTTTATCTTCTCGTTTATTTCTCTTCTTTATTATCTTAATTTGACAACATTCTTTGTGTTTCTGGCATTTGTTAAATGGGCACCATTCAAAATAGTGACTTGTCTCATATCGCTTAATACTTCGTTTATTTTTCCTCTCATTTATTAGTTTTTTGCTACATTAGTCATTCCTTTATTCTTAGTACTACCCTAACCTACTCTCCTTACTTGGATGTAGCGGCTGTCATGGCTCTCTTCTCCATTTTCTTATTCCTTCGGTAGGCCAACCGTTCCTGCTTCAATTGAGTGATTTTTATGCTGGCCCGGATTCTCTCTTGCTTCGTCTGCGCTAACACCCAAGTTCTTGTGGCCTTCTGGATCAATCTTTTATACCGGGCTTCCACTCCGGTCTTTTCTTTTTTAGCCTTTGGTGGCTCGGCTGGTGGCTGCAAGGGGTGATGGTTCCTTCGGTAATACTCCTCTACGGTGATGGGTCGAGGTCCTGCCGTAGGGTCTTGCAGAGCGCCTTTCAGTGGGATGTTCATATGTAGGTTTAGAATGGTACCTAGCCAGCCTTATGGCCGGTTCAAGGGTTTTACTGGGTAGTAGGTGGGTAACCTGGCTACCGTTTTATTAATTGGACTGCTCTCGGCCGGTCGTCTTCAGCTGCTCGTCTTGGGCTGGTTGTCCTGGGCTGGTCGTCCTCGTCTGCTCGTCTTCGGCTTGATCGTATCTCTGCTTGAACGTCTTCGGCTTCACCCGTACTTCTTCTTGATCGTCTTCGGCTTCACCCTTGGGACGGCTACGATGCGTCTGTTTTGGTGGCTGGGTTTTTACTGCCCCCCATTGATTTTCTCTGCTTTTTTATATCGCTTTTCCCTGCTGAATCTGCGCTTACCGATTCCTGTTTACCTTTGGTTGAACCGCTGACCCAGGTAAGGTCGACGACTTTTCGTGTCCATTCAACACTTTTCATTTCCTGCGTCAACCGCTGACCCAGTAGGGTCGACGACTTTTCGTTTCCATTCAACTTTTTTTTTCATTCATTTCCATTCATTCAACTTCATTCATTCAACTTTTTCCATTCATTTTCATTCATAAAGTGAATGACCACTATGCCATGTTATTGTTGTCAAGTCTCCAATTCTCTGTATGATTCCTCCCTTTGTTATTGTTTTTCTTTTGTTATTGTTTTTCAGGTGTCATTTTACCGGCGGTCGTGACGCTAGAGGTCAAATTGCTGCGTCAGCAATTTGTTATCAAGCGGCGTGAGTGCTGGTGCGCGAGTGCCGGTAAGCGCCGGTGTCAGCTTTCATTTCAAGTGAGTGCCGGTAAGCGCCGGTGTCAACTTGCATTTTAAATTGTTGGTGACGATTTTTTGTTGATTCAGCATTTTTTGCTGAATGGACGGAAAGTTCCCGTTTAGAAAGGGGTCAATGGCCGGTGGTGAAGGGCATTCGGAGTCAGGGGCATATTTTTGTGTCACAACACCCAGCTTTCTGCATCGGCTTAGAGTGGGTATATATGTTCTTACTTCAACCTTCCGAAAGCCTACCGTGACCTTCGTTGGTGGTACTAGCGGGTCGAAAGTAATTATTTCAAGCCCGAATGGTTGTGGTGATTGGTTTGGAATGTTATGTCCATTGGCAGGTGTTCTCGGTATCCTCTTTGGTGTGTATACCTCTTTAACCGGGTGAAATAGCGACAGTCCCTCCCTAATTTCTTCGTCTGTCATGTCTTTGAGCTCTGTGCAGAAGATGGCACCCTTGCTGCAGTTGAGGGTCTCATGTCTCTTACCTGCACCTTGTAATCCAATTGTCCAATTGTCTTGCTCTTTAATAATTTTTCGGCTGCAATTGTTTCTTTAACTCTATGAACTAGATCTTCATCCCTGTCAAAAAGGAGCCTCGTCCAGTTCTTTGTGGTCTTTCCAATGAAGAATCCTAGCTTAAAGCAGTTAAGGTCAGCCGCCTTTTTTTCCTCAACGTTAGACTTTGGAGATATGTCTTCGTGCAGATATGTGCTGTAAGCTGCGTCTCTGGACATGATGATTCATTGTGTTTATTGAATGTATGGCCTTTTGGGGGTCTTCTTTTCGGGCTCGGAGCCCCTTTTCTGGAAAGCCCTCCACCGATAAGCTCCATTTTCTCGTTTTTATTCGTGAGAAAGCCAAATGTGGTTTTTCCCCAATGGTAGGGTATTAAAATCTATAAAGAATACAAATGTCTAATCTTATTGATATAACTATGTTAACTATCTTTTTATGTAAAAAGATTAAATGATATACAAATTCTTCTTAATCGCCTACTGTCTTTGATAATATCACCGGGTGACTGTGACGAAATATCATTGTAAATGCATTGTAAATGTGAATGCTAATATTAAAATCATTAAATGCTCCGTTTAATAAATTTCGACCTAAACATCCAAGTTGATAAATGCGCATTTGGAGTTATCAAACTTAATTTCTTGGGAAATAATAGCTCGAAAAAATGAATTTTCTCTTGATATTATTTCAAAGTACAAATTTCCTAGATCCCAAAAATTCTGAGAGTCGAAAGCGTTTCATCGGAATGATAAGCTTTTATCAGCGTTTTTTTCCGAATCTAGCCAAAGCTTTAATCCCATAACGGCCTTATTGTTGAAAAACCTAAATCTTTTTTATGGAATGATAGCCATACAAATGCATTTAATAAGGTGAAACAAATGTTTAGTGAAGCTGTTTATTTGGTACGCCCATCTTGTTTGGTACATCCATCAACCCGTTGATGGAAATTATCAACCATTGGCTTTCTTTTCAAAACAATTAAACGAAGGACAACAAGAGAACTCTATGAAAAGCTGCCTATGAGCCGATTAGGCATATCAGACATTGGTTAGAAGGCAGAAACTTCATTATGTAAAGTAACCACCAGCCTGTAATGACAGCATTGTGGACAAAGACTGATCGACAAGCGGGACAGTTCAGTTTTATATAACAATTCACAAGCGGAATTTTACAAATTAATGGTAAATTGAATGTGGTTGCTGATGCGTTATCTAGAGTGATCAATCTGAAACTTGAGTGCGTTGATACCTAGGAACATCTTGCACTAAATATTCATTATTTCGCTTAATAAAATGTTGATCAACAAATTAAAAATTTAATAACAAATGATAGAGAGCAAAAATTTCAACTAATGACATATCTTTTTTCGAAAATAATAATCTGGTGCAACAATTATAATAATCTCATGGGTCATAAGTACCCGAAGTTTGCGGAAAATCTGTTTTAGACCAGTCAAATTAGCGTTTCACCTCGGAATGAGAGATTATATCCAGGAAACTCCTATACACCCTCATTTGCGTTCTAAAGTCGAATAAAATCTCGCATCTGCGTCGTAAGTTCTTCAAGGTCAAAAGTCACGAAAATCGGGTTTTCACGATTATCTAGGTTTTTGTAGCTCCAATGATGTTATTATCAAGAATTGTGGAGCATAAAATTTGTGACAAATTTTATTTGTAACATTTTTTCACTGCAAGTATTGAAAGGAATGACGGTCACATGAAATTCTTAAATACTTTAACCTCAGTCAAATTACATGTTGAATGTCGGAAAGTTTACATCAGTAAAAATTACATAGCAGCATCTAAACGACGCCTAGAAGGAATTGAACCTTTACTATCACCCAGCGCACCTCATAAAAAAAACCGAAAGCCCCAGTCAAGGTCCGCGCCGTAGATTTTCCGTGAAAAATTGGGGATTTAATTATAATAAGTGTTTCTCATAAGTATGTACTAAAATCAATGTCTCATATACAATGGTTATATAGAGTGGTACGGTAACAGAAAATATGAATCACAAGTTGATTGTTTCCGCCTTCCTTCATATTTTCTTTGATCCTGCCTGTTCACAAATGCCTTACGTTACTGTACCTGATGACCAAATAATTACTTACCACAGTGTACTTCTCACCTGCAAATGACATTTTCGCGACTCGTCAGCAAATTCCGTTCGCAACCAAACTTACCTTCGACTGCGGGATCATCTTTCCAGACGGTCTTATCTTTAAGTTATGCACATGTTTCTAATATTTGTTAGTCTTACCTGTAACAATTTATCCTTCGTCAGCACCTTTTTGGTATAAATTCGCGTAATTTGGAACAAATAAATCAGTTGTTAATTAGAACCAAAGCCTTTCACTCCTTCCTCATAATCGATCGTGTATCGGTCTAGGACCTTTGCACACTTCAACACAAGTCTTGGTGTAACACCTTGATTTGCTTTGTCAAACCTTCCCCCTTTTGAAAAGGAGTCACAAAGGTTTAGTTAGAGGTGTAATACTTTAACTAATTGCATTGAAGCACAGGAAAAAGAGTCTGCGCTCAACATTTGGTGACCCCGACGTGATTTACGTCATGCGAACTCCAAACCATTCAAGTTTACGCGAATTTTAAACAGTTCACCGTCGCGACAAATCGTCAAACCGCGAATACCGTCAAGATCGTTTCATCCCGAGCATCCTGAAGAAGAAGCAGCTGAAGTTTCCATCCTATCGACGCCCCTCCCTACATTCCGAGACAACATTACCTCATTTGTGGCAGTCAACTTACTCAAACCACTGTTTGCTCTCGTCGTTCCACTTCGTTAAACTTCAGTAATAACGAGAATGTCCTCTTTGGAGGAACTTGCAAAACAACAGAACGAGACAGGAGGAGAAATCGAGAGGCATCTATATATAAATAGGCAACACGTTTTTTTGTTATCCCTTTTACAGGAAACCAGGTGGACTTAACTGGATAAAAATTATACCATTTGAAAGATTAATTCTTCCTCTATGTGCATCACTTAATTTTTTTACTTCAATTTAATTATAAATAAGTTTAATTTTAAATTGAAATGAAAAAATTCAATGGGATAGTATGTGTAAGTTGAGCACACCCATAGATAAATGATGCTCTTGGGAAGAATGTGTGCGTGTGATTGTTTTGATTTTTGCCTGAAGATATGCAACCATATGATGATTTTTGGTTTGTGTCCCTAATATATGGCAAGTACTAAATAAGTTGAAAATCAAACCAAATGGATCAATCTTCTACTGGGGACACAAACCAAAAAGATTAACATATAATTGCATTCCTCCACGAAAAAATCAA
Organism: Chrysops caecutiens; assembly: GCA_963971475.1. Taxonomy (NCBI): domain Eukaryota; kingdom Metazoa; phylum Arthropoda; class Insecta; order Diptera; family Tabanidae; genus Chrysops; species Chrysops caecutiens. The sequence goes on from OZ020567.1 coordinate 71,195,886, forward strand.
AATATAGAACAAATGTACTTATTTAATATTATCATTGGCCTAGCCTACCATTTATGACAAATACGTGCATTGTTTCCACTCGAACGTATTATCTTTCCCAATGATAATGTGAGGGGTGAGGAGCAAATGCAGCCATATCACCGACAATAGGCGTATGTTCATTCTTTTGCTTTTTGCCTTGAAGAAGGCAATCTTTGGCTAATAAAATTGCATTCTTCCAGACAAAAGCCAAAACAATGAACATATGGCCACAGACAATAATATGGATGCACTACCACAGATAAATTTAAAGCCATTGTTTGCTTATATCATTATTTTTTGCTATTTTGATAAAAATATATGCAAATTTTATATAAAAACTTAAGAAAGTCATCATTTTAAAGTTATCTCTAGAAAACGCGAACACAACTTTCACGAATATTCATGGAAAGCGAGCAAATTTCTGAATTTTATCATATTTCCTAATATTTCTATGGACCCACATTCAAAAACATAATTTGGGGAAATATGATGTATGGCCAAAAGTTGGGAAATGACAAAATAATGGGGAATGGTCATATATATAAACCTCCTAGAATGCTTTGTTTAGCTGCTACGAGCCAAAAACTATTAAGAAAGTGTTGGTTATGAGGAATTTTAAGATCTTTTTGAATTCGCAACCGCATGCGCTAGGTTTTTGATAGTTGTAGGTGGGGCTTCATTCAATAAAGTTGTACGTTGACGTGCTGAAAGAGATTAAATGATTGCTACTGAAGTCTGAAGTAAATCACCTGTTTACTGACAATGCTACTGTATATGGAAAGCCATGCGCGACCTATTAGAGTGACCATAGCGAAATGATTGCTACTGAAGTCTGAACTAAATCACCTGTTTACTGACAATGCTACTGTATATGGAAAGCCATGCGCGAGCTATTAGAGTGAATTTACGTTACTAATGTCCTATATTAATTTTGATCTCTCAATTACAAGTGTTTTATCCTAGTGTTTATAGTTCTTTAAATATTTACTTAAATCTACCTTGTTGTTTCTTTTAGTATTAAGGATGCTATATTTCTTCATGGGTGGGGTTACCATATAGTGCTTCAAATCCTCAGATGTCCTTCTTCTCGGCTTTTCTGCTGGATATTCGTAGGTCCGCCTGTCAAGTAAGTTTGTTCCTTTCCGTTCGGGTACAGTTAGTGGTTCCCTCCTTAACGTTGCTTTTTCTAATTTCCTTCTCATTTTAGCAATTTCACAAGAGGCCTTAAACATTTGGTCAACCTCTGGACTAGGTTGTTCTTCTTGCTGTGGTTCGTCCAGTTTTAGTTGGCGATATAATTGATCAGCCTCCTGGAGCACTTCTTCCCAACTAGCTTGGGTCAGTCCCAGCTCATCAATTTCAGTATTTTGGTCCTTGCGACTTCCTTCGTCCAACAGGTTTTCGTAGTTTTTAGCCGTAGTCGTCTGGATTCCTTGATTCTTTGTAGGTGGGGACTTCGAATTAATTTTGATGGAAATGTCAGTGACATTTGGTTCAGCGGCGATGGTGATAGCCGTTTTATCCGACGTGCGTATGGTAATCTTGCCAGATTGAACTTTGATGATGATAGCGCGCCGTTGGGTTCAGCCTGGACGGTCACCGCGAGTTTGGCTGCATCATCTCCTGATCGTCTGTGGTTTCCGGACATCGTCGGAGCCTGGTAATTAGTGATAGGTTAAGCTTAAGTAATCTATTCCCTTTTTTTTCATTATTATTTTTATTAATATTGTTACTGTTATTATTGTTACTAGGGGGACACCCCCTGCTCGCTACGCTCGCCAACCCCCGCCGTTCGCTCCATCACTCTAATAGCTCGCGCATGGAGCTATATATACAGTAGCATTGTAAGTAAAAAGGTTATTTAGTTCAGACTGTAGCAGTAATAATTTCAGCTCATTTTGCACGTTAAAGTACATCTATATTGAATGAGTCCCTATCTATAATTATCGAAAACCTTGCGGGTGCGGATCTTAAAAGATCTTAAAATTTTCTCATACAAAATACTTTTTGTAAAAATTCTTTCATCTTCTGCCAAATGACCTTGGCCTTGTGTTTCAGAAATACGCAATAAAAAACGGAAGACATAGAAATAATATAGACGCGCAATCGATCAAATGATCTAACTTTACTGGCTACAACATACAATTGACGGTGAGAAAATACAGGTTGTTTGAGTAAGATTCCTGATTTTTGAAATGTTTGCCCCTGGGATTTATTAATTGTCACCGCAAAAGCCAGAATGACGGGAAATTGTTTTTTTTGAAAGGAAAAATACAAAAATACGTCGCACGTGTCAAAATACGTGTGTTTCGGAAGACTCCTGCTAAAATCTCACAATCCAAAACATTTTTTTTGCATTTGAACTAAACGAATAGGTGTACCATCGACCAAGCAAGTCATGTCCTGTACACAAATTACGAATGAGTAAAAGTATGCAATTTGGTTTTTAAAATAAATTTGTGGGATCGGGAGCCCACTTACATCAACAGAGTATAAAAATTCTACTGGAAAATTATTTTGCTCTCTATAATCATCACTCAAGATGTAATCGGAACTCAAATATATTCGCTCCTCTCCGGACAGACTGTTAAAGATTTCTGCATGGATGAATGTGCAGTCTTCATATTTGGGTGCTAATATAACCGAATTGAGAATATCGTTAGACTTTATGGTTTCAGATACATTGCCATAAGTATCTGCAATCATGAAGTTGCAGCTAACTAAATGGGAAGGAATTTCAATAACGTCTTGGTTGTAATCTGGAAATGTGGGTAAAGTTCCATTTCCAAGAGATTTAAGAAATTCAACGAATTCAATCTCATGAGGTAAAGCTCTCATGTTTTGAGTAAAAGTTATTTTGTGGAATTTTGAAAATTTGGACCATGAAGTAAGGCAATTCTCAATAAGTGGTACACGTGTACCGTGAGATGTAGGTGGCAATATTCGTCAAAAATCTCCAGAGAGTTAAATAGTCTTATATCCGAAAAGTTGAGTTGAAGAACCGAATGAATCGTTTACTGAACAAAATTTCCTCAATAGCTAATAAAGCACGGTTATATGAATTATTTTTTGAAGAATTTCTTAAAAATTCTTCACACATGAAAATTTTGAATTCAAGTTCATACCACAAATAGGATATGGCAAATAACTCTCTTAACTGCTGAGAGGGGTTACACTCTTTTACTTCTAATAAATATTCACGCCACTCTCCATCAGTTCATGCGATACGTCGTGCATGTGCTGAAAATGTGCAGTAAATAATGTTCCCAACAGTACCCAAATCCTGATGGGACCTCGAGATGAAGCAAAATAGTCTCAAATGAAACAGCTCAACATAAAACATAAAATAATCTAGCAATAGCTCTACTACTTCCTCTTTGAGATTTTTGCTATTTTTTTTTCTTTATCTACCTAAATATAATGCATCGGCGTTTCTGTATATAGAAACTCGGTTGAACTAATTCGATTGATTTCATAGAATGCAGTCAATTTTGTTCTTCTGTGATTTTTAAGAGCTTGCTGAACATTTCCTTCCCTAAAGACTACATTTTGCCGGTGAGGCAAGTGACATTCAAGTCGAACTATAATATATCACGTGACTGGTAATGCATTGGATACTCATTCATGGCACCAATTAGCTTCCATAGATCCAACATAGTGACCAGACAAAAAGCTATCGATTTCATCTATATAAACTTTGCCCTCAACTCCACCTCAGACTCTTCCAAACTGTAGTGAGGCACAGTCGTATCCCTTATAAACATATTTGTGCATATATTTTAGGCTCCTAACTATGCCAAGAACTTCAACATTTAAGTAGTAATCAAATTTCGCTAAAAGATATGGATTTTAAGGAACAGCATAACGGTTGCCAACATAGTGGCTACGAAAGACAACTGTTATACCATTAACACGACGCATCTAACATTAGCTTGAGTTGTATTTTAAAAGTCCTTGGAAAAGCATTTGCTGCATTTACCATCTCTCATATAATTCAATAAACCACATGGACCGTGGATCATATGGTTTTTAATTAAATTATGAAGTTGTGGGAAATACATATATATTGTAAATAAAATACAGTAGGCCTGCCGTATCCGCGGATTCCGTATCCGCGGTTTCACTTTTCCGCGGTTGGTCTTTGACGAAATTGGTTTCCAATTCTTTTCATATTCTTTGTTTTAACAACAAAACAACTGCAGCTAATTGCGCCGTTTCCATTTAAAGGCAGACTTTTCCTTATCGCTAGAAAAATGTGGCGCAATTCGAAGAAAATTAATGAGAGGACTCGATTAGACCGTCTAGCCATCTCATATCTCCAATTGATTAGAGCCTGGATTGAATGGTTTCTAAACATCCCCAATGCGCAAAATTCGTCAGTCTTCCATCTAATTCCAACGAGTTATAGTGTTTCGATAGTTTCCTTTATAAATTTGCAAATATTTTGATCCAGAATGACCTCAAAACGAAGCATTAGTGATCCTTCTTCAAATAAAAGACGGCGTATAGTGCTTAGCATCGAGGAGAAAGTAAAAATATTAGATTTGATTGAAAGAAAGAATAAATCTTTTGCCGAGAATGGCCGTTTGTATGGTAAAAATGAATCTTCCATTAGGGAAATCGCTAAAAACAGTGCTAAAATTCGTTCTTCTTTCACTGTAATGCCTCATACCTCGAAACATGTGGCAACAGTGCGAGACACTGTTTTAATGAAAGTTGAAAAAGCGCTTAATTTTTGGATAGAGGACATGACCAGAAAGAAGATGCCTTTGAGTGATAATATTTTACGGCAGAAGGCGTTGTGCCTTTTTGACGACTTGAAGGGTGAAACAAGTGAAAAGACCTCCTTTACCGCAAGCAAAGGCTGGCTACATAGATTTAAGATGAGATTCAATCTCAAAAATTTAAAAATAACAGGAGAATCAGCATCTGCAGATGAAGCTGCAGCCAGAAACTTTTCCAATGAATTTAATAAACTCATAAAGGACGGAGATTATGATCCTAAACACGTGTTCAATTGCGATGAAACCGGCTTGTTTTGGAAGAAAATGCCCGAGCGAACCTACATACATAAAACCGCTAAACAGGCTCCAGGTTTTAAAACTTTCAAGGACCGTTTCACATTGACACTGTGCTTTAATGCAGCTGGACACATGATTAAGCCTGGGGTCGTTTATAAATCGAAAAATCCGCGAGCGCTAAAAACTAAAAATAAAAACTGCCTTCCTGTATTTTGGCAACACAATTCCAAGGCCTAGGTAACCGCAGTCATATTTCACGAATGGTTTAAACATTGTTTTATTCCTGAAGTTAAAAAATACCTGGAGGGACAGAAATCGCCTTTCAAAGTTATATTAGTCATTGACAACGCTCCAGGTCATCCGCGTTCTCTCATGAATGAAAATGAAGACGTAAAGGTAGTTTTTTTGCCTCCAAATACGACTGCACTCTTAGAACCGCTTGACCAAGGTATCATTTGAGCCGTGAAGGCGACATATACACGTCACATGTTCGAAATGCTCCTTGAATCCATTCAGGTAGAACCAGAGGGTAAAGCCATGGACTGCTGGAAATCTTTCAACATTGCCGATGCCATAATATTCATCAAAGGAGCACTTGACGATTTGATGCCACAGACTGTTATTACTTGCTGGAAATCATTGTGGAATCAAAATCTGAATGAAATCTCAAATTCGTCGGTTGTAGAAGTTGAATTTGACAAAATAATTGCATGAGCAGGAGAGGTTGGTGGTGAAGGTTTCAACGATCTACAAGTGAGTGATTTGAATAGTATGATTGGTCCAAATGAAGAAATGTCTAATGAGGAATTAGAGGAGCTTGTTGCATCTTCAACAGAAGAAGAAGAAGATGAGGGAGAAGAGGAAGAAATATCTAACTGGACACTGGAGAAATTTGGAGAAGTTTTTAATATTGTACAGAATTTAAAAGAAAAAATTGTGGAGTATGATCCAGTAATGGAAAGAAGGTTTAAAGTGACCCGTTTGATAACACAAGCTGTCGCACCTCTCCAACAATGCTTCAACGACTTAAAAAGGCAGAAAAAACAACCTCCAATAACGATGTATTTACGAAGTGAACATAAAAGGAGTCCCGTCAGGAGTCAGGAGCCCAAACCGTCAACATCATCAAATTAATTTCATTGTTCATGTAATTTTTCATTACATATAACATGTTTGTACATATTTTTCTATACCATCCATACCCTTATTTGATTAATTGTGCTTAACGAAAAATGTAAATATATAAAACTTTATAGTTTAAGTTGTTTTTCGCTCAAAATCATGGAGTTTCCTATTATCCGCGGAGAGCCAAGAACGTATACCCCGCGGATACGGCGGGCCTACTGTATATCTGGAATTTCCATACAAACGTACGAACTTTCATTTCCTACCTATTCTTTTTTCTCTAAATTGAGGTTTTAAAGGTGTGCAGACAAAAGTTTAGAAATATGATATAATTTCAGATTTTGAATTTTTAACAGTTTTTTGCTCGTAGCGGCTAAATCAAGCATTCTAGGGGGTATGACCAACCACCATTAATTTTTCATTTCCCAACTATTGGCTATATATCATATTTCTCTAAATTATGTTTTTAAATGTGGGTCCATAAAAAAGTTAGGAAATATGACAAAATTCAGACTTTCGCTCGCTTTCCAGAAATATTCGTGAAAGTTAACCTCGCGTTTTCTAGAAATAACTGTAAAATTGTGATTTTCATATTTTTTAAAATATTTATTTTTATCAAATTAGCAAAAAATAATGGTATAGTTAAACGATGGCTTTAAATTTGTCTGTGGTAATGTATCCATATTATTGTCTGTGGCCATATGTTCATTGTTTTGGCTTTTGTCTGGAAGAATGCAATTTTATTAGCCAAAGATTGCCTTCTTCCAGGCAAAAAACAAAAGAATGAACATGTAAATATTGTCTGTGATATGGCTGCATTTGCCCCTCACATTATCATTGGCATAGATATTAGGTTTGAGTGAAAAGAATGCACGTATTTGGCATAAATGGTTGGTTATTCAGTCGAACGTATGATCTATGCCAATGATAATGTTAAATAAGTATGTTCTATATTTTGATATTTTCGTAGAGGAATGCAATTATATGTTAATTATTTTGGTTTGTGTCACCAGTAGAAGATTGATCCATTTGGTTTGATTTTCGACTAATTTAGTACGTGTTATTTATCGGGGACACAAACCAAAAATTCACATATGCATATGATTTGTTTTTGTTGATTTGCATATGATGCATATGAAATATGGTTGCATATTTCCAGGCAAAAAGCAAAACATTCACACGCACACATTCTTCCCAAAAGCATCATCTACGCCATACGTGTGCTCAATTCACACATACTATCCCATTGAATTTTTTAATTTCAATTTAAAATTAAACTAATTTATAATTAAATTTAAGAAAAAAAAATTAGGTGATGCACATAAAGGAAAAACTAATCTTTCGAATGGTATAATTTTTATGCTGGTAAGTCCACCTGGTTTCCTGTAAAAGGGATAAAAAAAAAACGTGTCGCCTATTTATATATAGATTATTATTATTGGTATTATTATTATTAGTTTCTCCTTTCGATCGCGGTTGGTAATGGTTCGCTGGAGGTGGACCCCATGCCGGTTGGTGAGGGTCCAGGGGTCGTTGTATTACTCTCATTTCCCGTGAGAATCTGATCTCTTCTGGGGATCGTTACTGGCATAGATACGATTTGCACTCGTCGTGGGCTAGGTCGTGAAGGTTGAGGTGGCGGTTGGCAACTCCTATTTCTGCAATTCTTGTAGTTGCGTATCACCACGATTAGGGCTATGACTACTATTAACCCTCCCGTTACTCCGGTTGTGGTGTGTGGTTGGATTTTTCGGTACCGATTTTGCTGGCTTTCCGTGATTTTAGTGTCCAAGTCATCTAGTGTCTCACTAATGCCTTTGAAATGGTCATTTACTGTTACTGGATGCAAGATTTCCATCCGCGTTTCCGTTTTTCAAGGTTTAGTCGGTACTCGATATCTGGAAAAGTCTACGGTCGGCGGTAGAATTTCTCCGGGTTGATGCATATTTATTGACTGTATTTCCGTAATTCGGTATGGTAGCGTGTATTCAGCTAGATGGTACACACATTTATTCTTCAACTCCATTATGCCCAAACCAGTTAGTTGATATGTTTGTTCTTGGCTCTCACATTGGCTTATGAGTGGGGTCGGTTGTTGTACCCAATAAAGCCAAGCGTTATCCTGATGCATAGGGATTAGTACGGGTCCCGCGTTTATCAATACGCGTACCTGACAACCAGTCGGTATTTGGTCAGTGGCTCGGAACAATGCTGATGTGCAATCGGTGCGTGTTGGACCTACTGGTGTTTAAGAAATATGTGGTCCCGATGTCATACACGTAGTATGAGTTGTGCCCTGAATCTATCGGTGTCGTGTACCATATATCCTGTTCAAGGTATATGTTAAGGACACAAAAAACACACACAACAATCAAAACAATTAGTAGTCACTCGAAGTCACCGTTCAGGAGGAAGGAATGTTAAGGACACAAAAAACGCACACAACAATCAAAACAATCAAATTAGTAGTCACTCGAAGTCACCGTTCGAGGAAGGAATGTTAAGGACACAAAAACGTACACAACAATCAAAACAATCAAAGTAGTACTCACTCGAAGTCACCGTTCAGGAGGAAGGAATGTTAAGGACCCAAGGACGCACACGATAGTTAAAAACAATCAAATTAGTACACAATTTGAAATTTTGTAATAAATATAGAAATCACTCCAAAGCACACCTTTACCGGTTGACGGCCACGCGATGACTGATGATAATCGGCACTATCCCCACCAGCCGCCCCCCTCCCTTTTAAACCCACCTGAAAATCAAAGCAACGACTGCATCGTTTCCCACGATGGAAAAACGCTGACCCAGCAGTTACCTGCATGAGGTGACAACAGGCACAGACGCTTGTATTCCGACACCAATGGAATGCACATGAAAGACGGAATACGCAAACCAAATAAAATGAATGAATATGCATGTACTTTTAGGGTCACGGGAATTTATGCGCTTCAAGGCCATCATATGAAAACCAAATGAAATTTTCAGGGTCATCAGCACCGGATGATCACCATTGTCGGCACGTCGAGTGCAAATACATAGGATCAACGGTATAGGGTCAAAGACCGAGTGTGTCACATGCCTACGATTTCGCGGAGTCATCGATCGCGTTCGATTGACCAGGATGCCAGAACAGCACAAATTATCAAATAAATAGCGGCTGAAAAGTACAATGAGGGTAGTGTGAATCAGGAGACAGTCAGAGATAGTCGCCACAGAAGACTGGCCAGCAGATCAGTGAAGACGCCAGTGAAGACCTCCGCCGAGAGAAAACCAACCCGCCGACGGAATAGGACCCCTGTAGAGGACGAAAGACGCGACCAGCTTTTGCTCCAGAGAAGGAAGACCCTCTTGCTTCAGAGAAGGAAGACCCTCTTGCTCAAGAGAAGGAAGACCCTCTTGCTCCATTGAAAGAGGAACCCCCAGTCCATTCTTCCCCGTTTCAGATCCGGGAGATCGCCTCCGTAAAAGGTAACCTGACCTAGTAGTCAGCTACCTAAAGACCTGAACGGCCCTAGTAGACAGCAGGCACTCATCACCACGCGTTTTCTTTCGATAGATGACGGAGCAAACCTCTGCTACCCTAAGAGAAGCACTCCAGGACCCAACGGCGGGACCGCGCCCAATCTCAATAGAGGAATACCTTCGACGTCGTACGGCTTCGAAGAAAAAGGACGAACCACGCAAACCCACCCCACCTAAGAAGCAGCGTTCGGGTTCAGAGGCCTACTTCCAGAGAAAACTCCAGGAGGCTCAACGCGACCTGATCCTAGCAACTACAAAGGAGGAGAAGAGAACAGCCAGCCAACGAATCAACAGCCTGAAAATGGAGAGGTAGAGCTATCGGCTACAAAAGAGAGCAGCGAAACCAACTAAAAAGTAACGGCACGACAGAGGGGGATGTCCCGCTAGTTAAGAAATAAGAAAGAAATTTTGTAACGAGAAACGAACTTTGAGAGAGAATTAGTGGAAGAATAAAAAAGAGATTTTGTATTAGCTATAGAATTTTGAGAGAGATTTAGTTAAGAAATAAGAAAGAAATTTTGTAACGAGAAACGAATTTTGAGAGAGAATTAGTGGAAGAATAAAAGAGAGATTTTGTATTAGCTATAGAATTTTGAGAGAGATTTAGTTAAGAAATAAGTAAGAAATTTTGTAACGAGAAACGAATTTTGAGAGAGAATTAGTGGAAGAATAAAAGAGAAATTTTGTATTAACTATAGAATTTTGAGAGAGATTTAGTTAAGAAATGAGAAAGAAATTTTGTAATGAAAATAGGGTTTTGAGAGAGAATTAGTTGAAGAATAAAAGAGAGATTTTGTATTATTAGTTGGATTCTGAGAGAGAATTTGTTAAAAAAAAAATAAGTATTCGATTGTAACAAGAAATTTTGTAAAAAGAATTAAACGATTGTAGCAAGAAAATAAGCATTGTTGATAGAAATTCTGGGAAAGGACTGATAGAAGAAACCCTTATCAAAATCCCAACACATATAATTGACCTTCCAGTAGTGGTAGTTGGACCTGTATGAGGGTGCCTCCCGGGCCTTTGTTCATAATCTACCCTGGCAATCTTTTGTAGCGTGATCTGGTCCATGAATGTTTTTCTTCCCTGTTGGCTTTCAAGTGCCTTGGCATAAACCTCCAGAATTTGTCTGGTTGGTAGTAGCAGTGTTAGTGTTTCCATGACTATAAATAAGTCCGTTATCTCTAAATACATCTGCTGTAGTTCCGCCATCATGAATAGTATTACTTCGTTGAGGTCTAGGCCTACGTGTATTACGTGGAGTTGGTCGGAATGCTTGTCTATTTCCCCTATCTTGGAGTTGAAAAGCTCGACCTTTCGTGTCAACTTGTTTTGCCTTATCGTCATCTCTTCATTGGCATTACTCATAGCCTTTAGGGTGGTTTTCATCACGGTGACTTGCTGTTTTGCTAAATCCAAAGTGGCTTTCGTGTTACCTTCCAACTCTGCTAACTTCTGATGAATGTGTTCCGAGTCTTCGCTGTCCATGGTTCCGAAGATGCTTTTTATTATTTTTCCCCCTAAATTTATCAGTCCTTGCTTGGTTCGACCGTGCGGTGTTAGCGTATAATCTGCCTTGTCCATAAGCTCGCGTATTTGTTTCACTCGTTTCCTGATTTCACTTTGCCAGTGATAGCAATACTCTTCCCCGACTAAGAGGCCCGTGTTGTCGCAGAGGTGATGGATCGCGGTTTCACATTCTGCTAGGTATTTCAGGTGTAGTTCTCACATTGGTGTTGGTAAACGGGTTACAATGGTCCAATGGTCGCGATAAAGCTGCACTTTTCTGAGAGGCTCGAACACTACTCCTTTACGAGTAATCGGATGTATCTTGACCGGTGCTGGTTGAGTTGTGGCTCCCAATGTCAGTAGCGTGATTAGAAGGAGCATTTCTGGAAAGACAGAGCTGGTTTTAGTGAAACAGTTTTAACCTGTTGTTATGAACGCGTCGTTTTCGTTTCCCTATCATTATAGTACTATTGACCGGGCTGTTTATCTCTACCACTTTGTATGGCCCTACCCAGTGTTGTATCAACTTATTCTTTCGAGCCGCGTTTCTCAGTAGTACTTGATCTCCTAGGTGAATTTTCAGCGGGTTGGTCTTTTGGTCGTAGTAATCCTTCGACTGAATTTTACCCTCTTCCAAATTCTTTCGGGCTGTTTGGTAGGCTCTTTGGAGCTTATTTCTTAGGTGTAAGAAGTAGTTCTCATGGTCGTACACAGGTTGTGGTTCTTTCTTTAAGTTGTTGGGCACCGAGGCGGAGAACCCGTATAAACTGTCCATGGGTGTTAGTTTTGTAGTGGAGTGCATGCTGTTATTTCGGACGAACATGGCTGCCCGTAAATGCTCATCCAAAACCGTTTGATTATCATCAACGAAATTCCTCAAATATTCTACCAAAGGCCTGTGGGATCTTTCTAATGCCCCGTTGGCTTGTGGATGATACGGCGTTGTTTCGAGTTTCCGTATCCGGAATAACTTACACACTTCCTTGAACATTTCGGAAGTGAAATTTGCCCCTTGATCTGTGATTAATTTTTTCGGTATCCTATACCGACTTATGATTTCTTCTACAAACGCTTGGGCTACTGTTTTTGCCTCCATATTTGGTAACGGTACGACATCCATGAATCGGGTGAGATCATCCTCAAAGCTTAGAATGCACTTGTTTCCGCGAGGCGTTTCTGGTAGTGGCCCCACTAGATCCATGTAGACCTTGTCGAACGGTTGCTGGGCTGTGTCCGTTATGACCATCGGCTCCTTATGTTCTCTGCTTAATTTGTTTAGCTGGCACTTCTTACATTTCCGGATATACTTCTTGATGTCTTTCAGCATTCCCTTCCAGCTGTATTCCCTTTTTAACCGGTGGTAGGTCTTGAAGACTCCTTGATGACCTCCCAGGGGTGCGTCGTGGCAATCTTGCAGTATAGTTTCTATATCCTGTGGGTCTGTTAAAATTTGTATGGGTGATCTTCCTCGTTCCTGTATACTGTTTGCTGGCGTAGACTCGGGCTGCTCGCCCGTGGACGGTTCCTCCGCTTCTACTACTTCTTCTGGTGTTTCTCTTTGTTCCCTCGCCTGTCTTCGTGTGGTTACCAGCACGTCGTAAGGGATCCTACTTAAGGCGTCTGCGTTATTGTTTTTGCGACCCTCCTTGTATTCTATCTCGAACGTGTAATCGGACAGTTTGTGCCATAATCGCAATATCCTACTTGTGGGGTCTTTTATTCTTATTGCTCCCTTCAATGGTTTGTGGTCAGTAAATACTTTGAAGGGTCGTCCGTACAGGTAACATCTGAAGTTTTTCACTGCCCATACTATGGCTAAGAGTTCCCGTTCTATGGTAGAGTAATTCCTCTCTGCCGCGTTCAATGTTCTACTCGCATAAGCTATTGGCTTCTCCTCGCTGGTTTGACCCTGTGCTAGGACGGCGCCGAGCGCCTCTCCGCTCGCGTCCATGTATAGTTTGAACGGTTCTTTGAAGTTTGGGTATCGGAGTACCGGTGGGCTTATTAATTTCTCCTTGAGGTTGTCAAAGGCCTTTATGCAACCTTCGTCCCAAACGAATTTCACGTCTTTCCTTAGGAGTTTGTTGATGGGTGCCGCTATTTTAGAAAAGTCCGATATGTATCTCCTATAGTAGTTGGCTAACCCTAGGAACGATTGCACTTCGCGAACGGTTTTAGGTGTCAGGTATTTGACACTGTCTACCAGACTTGGATCAGGCTTCACCCCTTCTGTTGTACATTTGTGCCCGAGATATATAATCTCTTCTTTCAAGAAATTGCACTTTTCTTCGTTTAACTTGAGGTTATGGATTCTTAACCGTTGTAGTATTGCTCGCAATTTTACTTGATGGTCGTTTAAATTCCTGCCGTATACAACTATGTCGTCCAGGTACACGAAGCACTGCAATCCTTGTAAACCAGTTAACACATGGTTCATGAGTCGCTGGAACGTTGCTGGTGCTCCTTTCAGTCCGAACGGCATTCGTTTATAGGCGTAATGCCCGTAAGGAGTACTGAACGCTGTTTTATCCCGATCTTCCGGCTTCATTGCTATCTGATGGTAGCCGGTGGCGAGGTCGAGCACCGAGAAATATCGGGAATTCCCCAACTGGTCCAGGATATCTTCGATCCTGGGTAGTGGATATGCATCCCCCTCGGTCACTTCATTCAACTTCCTGTAATCGACCACTATCCGTCATCGCTTCTTTCCATCCGGTCCCGGCTTTTTGGGGACTACTAGCAATGGTGCGTTCCATTCGCTCCAGCTTGGCTCTACTATATCTTCATCGAGCAATCTTTGGATTTCCTCGGTTATTATGTCTCACTGTGTTTCTGGCAGGCGGTACATCTTGCACTTGATTGGCTGTTTTCCGGGTTGTATCCGTACTTCGTGCTGTACGGTCGTGGTGTGCCCCAATTTTTCCCCCGGCAAATGGAAAACATCTTGAAACTCTTCGATTATTTTGTTTATCTCTCTTTTTTCCTCGGTGTTTAAGTTATTCTCCATACTTATTAGTTTTTTGATTTGGGTCTCCCTTTTGCCTGGCTTCCCTTCCTCGGTACCCGTGCAATAGACGACTTTCCGCTCGGGGTCTTCGGTGTCTTTTCCCCTCGCCGTTGTTTCCTCGTACTCTCGTAGTTTTACTGTCACGTTTTTAATTTCTACCTCGTGACTGTTTACGTTTAATTCGCTCAGTTTCACTCTCCCGTTCTTGGTCTGCACGAGCGCATTGCTGATATACACCCCCAGCGTTATCCCCTCCCCCTCGGTTAGGAATTGTTCTTCTCTATACGTGGTCATTTCCACGCATTTCACTGTCCTGGCTGGCATTACGATGTTTCTCGGCTCTGTGGTTAGGGGTTCCTCTTTTGAACAGCTTTCCTCACAACTCTCTTTGTTTTCCTTGTACGTGCGACTATGGGCTGGAAGACATTTAGCACTACTCTTCCAGGTACACATCCTACTCTCGTAGTTTTCATGCATCGTACCTATCTCGAAGAGTTGTTCCAAGTCACTCAGTGTTTCCGCTGTAGGCATTACTTCCCCTGTGCTTCCACATATTTTCGGACAGCTTTGCCTGGCGGTGGTGCTGCTTCCCGACTCCTTCTTCTGTCGCATTTCTTCTGACTGGTCAGCGTCGTCTTTACTCAGTGTTTCAGGTTTCTCTTCACTCCCCATAGTAGTACTTTGGTCATCTCGAGTGTTTTCCTCCCTGGTGTGACTACGCTCAAGGCTTGTTCCACCAGCAGCTATTACGTTCCTCTGCCATTGCTTGTGGGTGGGAACACGAGCTGCTTTGCGGGGCCCTCAATATTACAATGCTTAGACAAGAAATCGTTACCCAATAATCCCGTTATGTTCCCATGATTGACAGTTTCTATAATATGGAACTTACATGGGTAAATCTTATCCAAATTTATGTGTCCTCTGATGGTTCCCTTTGAAGAAATTTCCCCTGAAATAGTGTTGAGTCTGATAGTTTCTTCTCTATTTATATCTCTTTTCCTTTCTTTGTTAATTTCGTCTTCTTTTAATAGGCTTATTTCGGCTCCTGTGTCTATTATGAACATGTTTTTACTTCTTTGGGCCACATTCAGTGGTAGACTCACTATAGGGATTTCTGGACACGATCCACACCGCCTTTCTTTATCTTTTAGTGGCGACTCGCGGTGTGTCCAGTCGCCCCCTCGCAGTTTTCCGAGGACCTGTTTATGGTTTGTTTTTCCAGCTGTAATCCTTCCCATCTCTCCTTCAAATAACATCTGCCTTCCGTATGTCCAAGCGCCAGACAAAAGTTACACTTTTCTTCTGTATCGTTTGCCGTGGTGTGATTCACCTGGCGACCCCTATATCCATTTGGACCTGGATTTGTTTGGTTCCTACCGTGCGAGTTGCAGTTTTGTGCTGTGTGACCATACGCCTGGCAACTTATGCAGAACGGTGTCATTTGTTTTGTGCGACACTCTGCCATTACATGTCCCTCGCGGTTGCAGAAATGGCATCTTTTCTGTCGGCGATCCGGCCTGCCTCGTGGACTATCCTGATTCCTATTTCGATAGTTATTCCCAGGCGGTTGGAAACTATTCCTGCGTGTTTGCTGGTACCGTTGCCCCCAATTCCTGTAGTTCTGGGGACCTCTCTGATGGTACTCCTGCTTGATAACAAACGGTTGATGCGGCCGTTGTGCGGCCATGTAAAAGTTGGGTCCCAACCCCTGGGTTGATTGTCGCATCGGGCTGGCGACGTCCTGTTGCGGCTGCTGCATACACTGCTCCGTCTGTTCAAGTCTTCTGACCTTAGCTCCTATCGCCTCCAGCGTGTTCTCGACGTCTTGTAAGAGATAGAACTTGTAGTTTGAATTTAGCACTCCCATCTTGAAACAGTGTAGGCCTACTTCCTCTATTTCGGCTTTTAATCCATCTCCTCCATTAGGGTACTGCACGTCTGCAGCATTCTTACAGGCAGCAATGAGGTCTTTCACCCTATTAAAATACCCCAATAACGTCTCCGTTGTTAGCTGGTGAACATTTCGAAGTTGAATGTTCAACGTGATGTAGGATGCTCCCTGGAGTAGGTTTGCCCTCAATGTTGAAATTATCTCGTTCAATGTGTCGGTTCCACCTGCTTGTATCACTTCGAGTGCCCTGCCTCTTAATCGTGTTGTTAGCAATCGAGTGAATAATACTTTGTTTGGCACCTCTGTGAGGATTTCATATCCTAGACGCGCGCAATTTATAAATTCGTTCACCTCGCGTTGCTTGCGGGGCCCATCCTCTCCAGCCAAAATTGGCACATTGTTGTGAAGTATACTATTCACCAGGGTTATGTTAGCCATCTTTTTAGTTTCTTCCTCTATTGTACTTTCTTCTCCCACTACCTCACTATCTGTATGCCGTCGAGATCTTTGTTGTCTGTTATCGCTACAGCCAGCTTTTCGTTCTGTTGTACTCGATTCGCCTACAGTCTCACGATCTGTATTCTTCCGGAGTTTTCGTTGCTTGTTACTACTACCTCCGGGGTCGGAATTAACTGAGTGTGTCCGGATATATCGCCTCCCGTTCCTGAGTGATACTACTTCTCGTAACAGGGGTCTTTGGATCTCTTCGTCGTTTTCTTCTGGTACTCCGTTATCCACTGCTTGCACCCGTTTGTCCTCCTGTTCTTCTGCCTGAGGTTCTGCCTGAGGTTCTTCTGCCTGAAGTTCCGCGTTATTTTCTTCCGTGCTGAATGTGAGTTCTACTTCTTGCTTATTAGGTGAAGCGCCCGTGTTTGTGTTGTTTTCGTTGGTGTTTTCTGGGTTTGTGCGGTCTTCCGCGCTGAGTGTGCCACCGTCTTTATTTGTGTTATCTCCTTCTGTGGTTGCCTCACTAATAGCTAGTGCTTCCGGAATTTCCTCGATTTCGGAATTTTGGGTGTAGACGTGGCCATATATTCCGTTACTCTGTTTCTGCGTTGTTAACTGTATCATTGTCCTCTTATTATTCGCCTATTACTATTATTATTATTGTTTCATTAGTATTTCTTTTTTTCCTTTTTGTATATATATATATTCTTTCCTTGTTTTTTTTTTTCTTCCTGTTTTTTCTTTCCTATATCTTTTTTTTCTTTCTATATCTTTTTTTTTCTCTATATATGTATCTTTTTTTTTCATTTTTCTCTTTTCTTTTTTTTTCAGATTATAACATCGAATGTACATTAGTTTCTTACGTACTATGCATTAGTGTTTTATGTCATATACATTAATTTCAAGATATTCCGCTCATACAATGTTTGATATTTTCACTTATGTATATTGTTTATTTTGTTAAACAAAGCCCATTAAGTTCCTGTCCCTAGCCTTAGTACATTTCTCATTTACTTATCGCTATCGACTTGTGTTCAGAAGTGTCTTTTACTTTATTTTCTCTTTTTGCTCTCAAACATTATCAAATTTATTTATATTTATATTTTGAACCATCAACCGAGCAATTTCCTAAAGGTTGACTAATTAAATTTTTACTATTTTTCTTTCTTTTCAAGCTTCTACAATTCTACTCTAACCTCCTCTTAAACAATTTGCTACAGGTAGGTCCGAAAAGCAGCTGCGCCAAATTTATGTGACGATTTTTCCTCGACTCTTTGTGTCGTTGTAGGAGAAAACCTCACAATTGCTCTATTTCAGTGGAGTACACTTCCGAACACAAATAATTATTCGATCGACAGACACCTCTAAGATTTTTATACATTTATTCATCTTACTAATTACTAAATACAACTTTCTCTTAATCTAAATTACTATAACACGTTCGCTGGGTTGTACCTGGCCAGCTCCTTTGCCTGGCGATACCGTCTTCGCTCGTTATACAGCCGTTGGAGCTCTTGCTCCACCCTCGTTCGCTGCTCCCGACCCACAGCCAGAAGGAGTCGACGTCGCGTCTCCTCGATGTCTGCCCGAAAAAGCGCCTCCTTGCCCGTCCGTTTCTTCGGTGGTATTTCCGGTGCCTCCGGAGTGGTTCGCTGGTGCGCCTGCCCCTTTCTCCTCTCCCGTTATTCCTCTATCGTGAGAGGTCGGGGTCCAGCCTTGGGATTACGGAGCTCCTCTTGCAACGGAGCGGATTACGGAGCTCCTCTTGGGGGAGAATTGCCCAGTGAGTACAATGTAATTATGCCCGATAGGTTCAAAGAACCGTGGTCGGGGCTTAAGCGGAGAGTCTAAGAGCTTTCATCCGCTGGTTCTTCATTATTGATGAGTGCTGCATACTTACTTTTTACTTGGTTGGTACTGGGACTGGTAGACTTTCTGGTACTGGTAGTTGATCTATCTGGCTGGTCTATCTGGACGGCTGACTGGCTCCTCTCGTCTGCTTGTGATCGACTGACTCTTCCCTAATTTTCGTTGTGTATTTATCCTCATTTTTCCATTACGCCGCAATTCCCACTCTGTCAATTTTCCCTGAAGTTCTTGTTGTCCCAATTTCCCAATTTCACACTGCGTTTCGAGAAAATGCATTTTCGCACATTCCATTTTGTTTTTCCCGCAAAATGCATTTCCGCACATTCCATTTAAGTGGGTCAATTCGGTCGTTCCACTCGACATTCGGTCACGTTGATCGTTCGACCTCTAGCGATGACTAGTTGAACGAATTTCTAGTACGTTTTAGTACTGATTCGTACTAGTCGCTATGTTTAGTACTGATTTGTACAAGTCTCGATCGTGACGTTTCAGTGACGTGACGTGTAGCTGCCATGAGAGTCTTTTGTCAAGTAAGTCTTTTGTCTTATTATTAGTAAAATCCTTTCTTTTAAGGATCCTTTACCGTGACGGGATGTTCATCACATTCACAATATTACTACGCTTCCGCCTTCCTCGATACATTTTCACCGCGGACATCGAAAAAATGTACCGGCAAATCCAAGTTGACCCAGCTGACCAAAAATACCAGTTGATATGGTGGAGGGACGATGTTTATAAATCATTGAAGTGCTATCAGCTTTGCACTGTCACGTATGGTACTGCTCCAGCTTCTTATCTCGCCACGCGCACCTTACATATGCTAGCCGACAATGTGAAAGACCAGTACCCCCTTGTCGCTCAATCGCTCAAAAACGACTTTTATGTGGATGACGTTTTGTCTGGGTCGGACCACTTACACACCTGCCTGCTCAAGCAAACCCAATTGTTATCATCTCTGAAAACCGCGGGCATAAGGCTTCGTAAGTGGTGCGCAAACCATCCTCACCTACTCAAAGAAATACCAGCTGAGAATCAAGCAATTGAACCAGACTTCAGTAACCATTCCGACGACAGCGTCAAAACGATAGGGTTAACCTGGCAACCCAAATCTGATTCTTTCGCCATTCGAAGCACTTTAATCCATACGCAAAGGGTCACGAAGCGAACCGCTTCTTCTGACATCGCACACATCTTCGACCCATTGGGCATATTGGCTCCAGTGGTCATAACTTCGAAGCTGTTTTTGCGGAAACTGTGGGAGTTAAAACCCGATTGGGACGCTTCACTTCCACAAGAACTACATACCAAATGGATCAGCTTCAGAGATGGCTTGAGCGCATTAAGCCACATAACGTTCCCCAGACATGCATTGGCTCACAAAGTAAGCTCCCAAATACAACTACATAATTTCGCTGATGCCTCAGAAAAAGCATATGGTGCTGCCGCGTACATCAGGTCCGTAGGGCGAGACAACGTTGTCATTGTACGATTACTATGTGCAAGGTCTAAGGTTGCACCAATCAAGCAAATAACACTACCTCGCCTCGAGTTATGCGCCGCCAAATTGGCCACACAGCTCAAACAGCGCATTATAAAGGATCTGCATTTGAACACCAATCAAATCTTCCTTTGGACCGATTCATCAATAGTTCTCTGTTGGATGAAGGCTGAGTCATCGAACTTCCACACCTTCGTCGCCAACCGCATTTCGGCCATACAGAGGGCCAGCATCCCCGAGCAATGGCGACACGTACCATCATTAGATAATCCAGCCGACCTATTATCAAGAGGCGTTCCTCCTGGAAAATTAGTCAACAACACTTTATGGTTTTTCGGTCCACTTTTCTTTCATGGTAGAGAAGACGCATGGCCTAATCTTAATCCAAACCCAGACGAATGCACTCTGGAGCAACGGACTAAGATTCAATCCATATGTCTCACAAGGGACGACGACTTCCTACTCAACATTAATCATAAAAATTCCTTCAGACGTCTTCAGCGCATAATCGCTTATATTCTACGCTTCACCAAGGCCACGAAACGGTGCTCCAGAGAGAACAGTTCACCCGCTCCATCAGTGATAGAGCTAGACGACGCACAAACTCTGATAATCAAACATGTCCAGCAACAAGGATTCAAGGACGATCTCCAGCATATAATCAAATATGGCGAAGTTTCAAAGGGTAGCTCAATCAGCTCCTTGACCCCTCTTTTGGACCAAGATGGAATCCTTCGTGTAAGCGGACGTCTCGAGTCATCAAATCTCGAGTATCGAGCCAAGCATCCTGCTCTGCTTCCGAATTGTCATCCAATCACCAAGGTGCTATTCAATGCGCTACACACAGAAAATATGCATCCGGGTCCTCAGGCTCTACTCGCCATCGCACGACAACAGTTCTGGCCACTCGGCGGCAAGAACCTAGCCCGCGCCGTCGTACAACACTGCGTTCCTTGTGCCAAGGCCAAGCCCAAACTATTGACACAACTTATGGGGAATTTGCCACCGGACCGCGTTCAGCCTGCACGACCATTCATAAATCCCGGAGTCGACTTTTGCGGCCCGATATACGTTCATTTCAAGATCCGGGGTAAACAGCCACAAAAGGCTTACATCGCGGTTTTTTGTTGCTTCGCTACGAAGGCCGTTCATTTGGAATGGGTGAGCGATTTATCAACGGTTGGCTTTCTTGGTGCCTTGCGTCGATTCATATCACGGCGAGGACATTGCCGGAAAATTTATTGCGACAACGCCACCAACTTTGTCGGTGCCCGAAATCAATTACCGGAGCTTAATGATGTCTTCAGCAAGAATGCTTCCAAGGAGAAACTACTCAAGGAATGCAGTTCTCGAGGTATTGACTGTCACTTTATCCCTCCTCGAGCTCCTCATTTCGGTGGTCTGTGGGAAGCCGCCGTTAAATCTGCAAAGAATCTAATGCAGCATAGTCTTGCTTCGGCTTCATTGACGTATGAAGAAATGGAGACAGTCATCATTGGAGTAGAAGCTATTTTGAATTCTCGCCCCACTACGCCAATGTCTGATGACGCCAATGATCTCGCAGCACTCACGCCAGCACACTTCTTAATTGGTGAGCTACTAACAACGCTCGTCGACCCTCAGGCTCATTCAAACAAGGTCAGTTTACTAACTCGGTGGAAGCTTGTCACGTACGTCAAGACCGAGTTCTGGAAACGATGGTCGACTGAATATTTGAATCAACTCCAACATCGAGTCAAATGGAAACATACGGCCCAAAACGTCTCACCCGGCACAATGGTCATCATGAAGGAAGATAACCTTCCACCATTGAAGTGGCCATTGGGGCGCGTAACAAACGTCGTTAAGGGAGAGAACGGACTCGTTCGAGTTGTCGACGTAAAAACAGCAAATAACATCTTGCGCCGACCAATACACCGATTGGTACCACTCCCCATCGAAAATGAAGCCGTGAACGACACGGAACCAACCGAGCAACCAAAAAAGAGAACGATGCCTCAACCATCAGTGGACCAAGGCCCCACGCCAGTTAAACACGCTCGCTCCGCTCTTTTCATCGTGTTACTAGTATGTCTCTTCCTGTCCCCGGTCACGGCATCTCGGGCAACTATAACTCCGTTCACTACAAACCCAGGCGTCTATTTCGAAAACTTAGGCAGAGCAAGCATTATTACCAGTGATTGGAATGTTATAACATATTATGACATGCAATAATTTTGGAAGGAGTTCGAACTTCTACAAACGTTTAGTGCATCTTTATGTAACTTATCATCTACCATGCCCAATCCGGAATCTCATCACAAAATAGCCAAACAAATTAACCGTATAGTGGATGAGCTTAGCCAGACCAATCAACTTTTAGGAAGTCCTCCATCAGGTCGAGCAAGACGAGGACTGCTCAACATCGTTGGCAACGCAGCAAACTTTATGTTTGGTGTCCTCGATTCTAAATACGCTGAAGAAATGTTTATGACTCTATAAAGAACAACGAAGGACATTTAGCAAATCTGTTGCGTAACCAAACCTCCATTCTAGACACTACGGTCAATATTATGAAAAAGGATCACCAGGCTATTGACATGGAGTTTCAGAGAGTTGAGTCTGATTTAAATGATTTATCCATACAGATAAACGCAAAACACAACGACGCACAACAAGAAGCTCGATCTCGGTCCTTCATCCTATTGTCGTTACAAGCTACATTGCTCACTACCAACTTCCAAAGGACTCAAGGCCTGATTTTGGACGCCTTAGTCAATATACATCGAGGAAGAGTCAGCAGACATCTTTTATCGCCAGAGCAGCTAAGAACCGTTCAACACACCATTCGGGCTAATCTTCCTTCAAGTTTAAGACTACCACTCAATCAGGATGATATACTCCATTTTTACAACCTAATTACACTTGAAGGTAGAATGACGAACAAGCATTTCATTTTCAAGCTCAGAGTGCCCTTACTCTCGGTTGAAGACTTCGACCTCTTTCGAGTGGTTCCAGTTCCAGTCAAGATCAACGATAGTTTCATGGCTATTAGACCATCCTTTCCCTACTTAATGGTTAACTTACATCGGGACCACTATTATCCTCTAACGGAATCTCAACTCCGCATCTGCATTACTATGAACAGGAGGCATTTATGCAGTCAACATTACCCGTTGTACAAAATTGGATCATCTATCCCTGCCTGTGAAATCAGCCTCCTGAATCAGTTAACTCCACACCATTGCCAGTTGATGAGAGTAGATGCCCATTCTAGTTGGACTCAACTTCACACACCAAACCAGTGGATCTTCTCCTTGCCAGAAAAACCACAATCAACATTGTTTGTGGAGATAACACGTCACAGCTGACTCTCGAACGGACGGGTATCTTAAAACTTGATAGCAATTGCGTCATTAAGCAGCCTCTCATCACGATTCGAGGGCACAAGAGCTACTCCACAGTGAGGCACGCTTCCTACGTTCCGGCCTTTAACTTGACTGACCTCATTGACCCGCTCAACATGACATCAGCATTGCACTATCAACACCACTTCGCCCCACACATTCAGGAATTCCAACATCAGTCAAGCGTAAGCTTTCAGAAATGGACAGCCAAATCCCGGCCTTGATACAAGGTCACTCCAATCATCATCATGCTTGGTCCTACGGAACCCTATGCGTCGTAATCATAATCATCATTGGGGTGATTTTGATGGCATTGAGGATGTATCGCGCATACCGGACATCACTACCGCCCTCAGTCGCAACTTCTGAGGACAGTCCAGACAGTCAAGATGCTGAAGCAACCACCGAGCCCTTCACCGTAAACGTTCATTGAATGTTTCTCATTCAACGCCGGGGAGGATATTTACAAATGCCTTACGTTACTGTACCTGATGACCAAATAATTACTTACCACAATGTACTTCTCACCTGCAAATGACATTTTCCCGACTCGTCAGCAAATTCCGTTCGCAACCAAACTTACCTTCGACTGCGGGATCATCTTTCCAGACGGTCTTATCTTTAAGTTATGCACATGTTTCTAATATTTGTTAGTCTTACCTGTAACAATTTATCCTTCGTCAGCACCTTTTTGGTATAAATTCGCGTAATTTGGAACAAATAAATCAGTTGTTAATTAGAACCAAAGCCTTTCACTCCTTCCTCATAATCGATCGTGTATCGGTCTAAGACCTTTGCACACTTCAACACAAGTCTTGGTGTAACACCTTGATTTGCTTTGTCAAACCTTCCCCCTTTTGAAAAGGAGTCACAAAGGGTTAGTTAGAGGTGTAACACCTTAACTAATTGCATTAAAGCACAGGCAAAAGAGTCTGCGGTCAACACTGCCGTAGCTCTGACATTTACTCGGCACTGGACACTTTAGGATTTTTTGAATACGATTTGATGCAAGCTCTTTTTGATTTACATTTTATTCAATTCGACCCATATCTACGACTGACATGAGCCGATAATTTTAATTGTTTTTCTAATTTTCAATTTAATACCGTTTTTTACTAATATTTCAGCGGCTATTTCTATTGTTTTACTTCAGGTCCTTGTAGCTCTTCTCAAACTTCTTACAATGACACCCGAATGAATGTCCTACATAATCCCGTTCTCAGGCTATACTTATTTACAGTTTTGCCAAACGCTTGTTAACAATAATCATGCGTAAGTGAACTAGCCCGATGACGTCAAGCGCAAAACTTATGCCACACGATAATCATGTACAAAAATTCTGTATCCATTGTGACCTCAACAGTTGTTATCGCATTATTAGCCTCATAGCTTTGGATGATTGAAACCTGACAGTAGATTGTACTGCAAGAAAGTTTGACTGGCTATGAGTGTACTCAACGAGCCTAAAGACGTCTTGACGTCAAAAAAATTACAACAGAATTTTCGTAATAATATGTACTTTCATTATCAAACCGTTTATTACAATGGTTATGGCAATGGCGGACTTACACATTTGCCGCCCGTAGGCTATTTAAATTTTGCCGTCCCTACCGACATCTACATCTTCTCGTTTTATGTCAATGAATTTGTAAATTAGTGTTTTGTACACTAACGTCCACGTTAAACCACATTTTCCCCACAATAAGTTCGTTGTGAAATTAGGGGTCGATTTGTCAGTTTCTGGATTATTTTTGACGTGAAAACGTCTTTCTTCTCGTTGAGTACGTACATTGGTAGCCAGTCCAACATTCTTGTGTTACAAACCACCGCCATTTTTCAATCGCTAATAACTACGAGAAACGGTTGATGTCACAGTGGATGGAGCATATTTGTACGTATTTATTGTCCAGCGTTTGTTTTGCCAGTGACGTCATCGGGCTAGTGTAAGCGCCTATGCGTGATTATTGTTTTTTGCGTTGCGTGAAGATCCTTATGAGTGTATCGTGAGAACGAGTTAAGCTAAGACGTTGATTGGGGCATCACTGTAAAAAGCATGAAAAAAACTACCCGGACCTGAAGCGAAAAATATTCTCCGTAAAATAAGCAAAAATCGGTATGAATTTGAAAATCGAAAAAATATGGAAGATATCTAATATGAGGCGTAAATATGCACTGATTCGTAAGAAACTAAGATCGGAGAAAACCCGAATAAAACCGAATATTAAAAACCGAAAATGTACAGTGCCCAGCAAGTGTGAGAGCTACGGCGGCATCGAAGAAGAAATAAAAAAGCGGCGGAAAAAATAAACTTGTGATTTATCCATTCTGTAACCCTACTTCTCTCCACAACCATTGTAATTAATAGTTTGATAATTAAAGTACATATTAGTACCAAAATTTTGTTCTAATTTGTTTGACGATAAAACGTCATTTCGCTCGTTAAGTACACTGATAGCCAGTCAAACTTTCTTGCTGTACAATATACCGTCAGTTTTGGATTGCCCATAGCTACGAGGCGAATAATGCGATAACAACCGTTGTGATCACAATGGATAGAGAATTTCTGTTTGTGTTTATCGTGTAGCATTGGTTTTGCGCGTGACGTCATCGGGTGAGTTCACTTACGCATGATTTTTGTTAATAAGCGTTGCGTAATATTATAAATCAGTGTAGCGTGAGAACGCGATAATGTAGGGCGTACGTTCGGATGTCATTGTAAGGAGTTTGAGAAGAGTTTCCAGGACCTAAAGTGAAACAACAAAAATATTTGCTGAAGTATAAGTAAAAATAATTATTCAATTGAAAATTGAAAAAAAAAAATTAAAAATATCTGCTCACATTAGTCGTCAATATGGGCCGAAGTGAATAAAACGCAAACCAAAGAGAGCCTGCATCAAATCGAATACAAGAAAACCTAAAGTGTCCAGGATCGAGTAAATGCCATACGTACGGCAGCATTAAAGAAGAAATTAAAACAAGCGCGAAAAAGTAAACTTGTGATTTATCTATTCTGTCCACTGTATAAGAGAGATTGATTTAAGTACATGCTAATAAGAAACACTTATTTTAATTTATCCCCAAGTTTTCACGGAAAATCTACGGCGCGGACCTTGACTGGGCCTTTCGGTTTTTAAACCCAACGACTTAATTAAGATTGTACAAGGAATACTTTTTGGGTATATTTCAGAGCTAATGAAAGTTTAGAAATAACTAGTACTAATAATAAGGCAGGGTAAGGTATGCGTTAACACTACTTACACTGTAATGTCCATTCGGTGAACGTCATGAAATAACTTTTATTGCGCCTACTTACTGTTTAAAAATGATATATTCAAATATCTGGTAAAAATCTAGCTGATGATGACGACGAAATTCATTTAATTATGTTGGGAAAGTCTTACAATATCCTTTTGCGCAATTATATCGTCGTATGAAATCTTAGTCATTAGTTCTGATGCTATTCATAAAAAAGTTAAAATAGAAAACGAGAGATCTCCTTATCTCCAACAGAAACTTTTCAGCGCTGACTATGCGCAAATTCCTTCTGCAGCCCCACAGAACCCAAACCCAGTTCAACAAACAAGCGATGTAGCTCGAAAAAAAACTGGAGAGAAGTCAAAGCACACAAGCACCCAAAAAAGGAACACCATACTGAAATAAAAAAATATCTTACCTTTACATGAAATTACGTCTTACTGATTCGTTATTCAGATACTATAACTTTGTATGTACCGGTGATATTGTGTTACGAAATTGTTCATACAATCCACAAAACACTTTGAAAAATTACGGTTTACATGCAAAACAATTTTCCAGAGAAATATTGATATGTATTAGAAAAAGCAGAACGCAATCCACCGCGGTCCTTTTCTTTTCTTTATGACATTGATTTTTCTTCCGTAAATATGGGACGAAACTTCTCCGTTTTTATCGCCGGACTATATCTATCTTTTTCGACCCCGCTTCAGTCAATTTGTCCAGACACAATTAGCGAACGGTTATGTCCTACGTCGCAACCAAACTCGATTACGCACATTTAAGAAACATTGATCTAAGTGGTGAAACATATGACATGTTGAATTGTTTGTGTGGACCAAGCAGAATTTAGGTATATAAAATAAATATGAACTATTTTGATTTTTATAAGACATAAAAAATATGTTTGCCACGAATTTGCCGCCCCTAAAATCTGCCGCCCTAGGCTCCAGCCTACTCAGCCTATTGGTAAATCCGCCACTGGGTTATGGAGAGCAGTACGGTTACACAATAGATAAATCACAAATTAATTTTTTTCCGCCGCTTTTTTTATTTCTTCTTCGATGCCACCGTAGCTCTCAAATTTGCTCGGCACAGAACATTTTTGGTTTTCAATATTCGGCTTGATGCGGAATTTTCCCGATTTAATTTTTTTACAATTCGGTGCATATTTACGCCTCATATGAAACGGTATCTTCCATATTTTTTACATTTTCAAATTCATACCGATTTTTGCATATATTTCGGAGAATAATTTTAATCTTTCGCTTTAGATCCTGGTAGCTCTTTGTATGGTTTTTTCAATGGTACCCTAATCAACGTCCTAGCTTAGTGCGTTTTCACGTTACACTCATAAATATACTCGCCCAACGCTAAAAAACCACAATCATACGTGGGCGCTTGCACTAGCCCGATGACGTCATGGGAAAAAAAAGTGCCACGTAATGAATACGTGCAAATATGTTCCATCTACTGTGTCCTCAACGCTTGTTATCGCGTTATCAGCTTCGTAGTTATTAGCGATTGAAAAATGACGGTGTTTTGAAACACAAGAATGTTAGAGTGGCTTCCAATGTACATACTCAACGAGAAGAAAGACGTTTTTGCGTCAAAAATTAATGAAGTTTTTGATATGAAAAAACTTAGTTTATTTTTTGGGAACAGTTCGTTGTACACAACCTAATCGAGCAGCAATAATCTTCGAAGAAAATTTTCTCGGATGAGAGTCACGACCTTTCCAATGTAACTTTACCTGTGTTTGATAATACTAATTTTTAACTGGTACCTAAATACGTAAGAAACTTTATTAGACCTATTTATACTAGGAAATAGTCTTAGTAGGTGAAAGAACCAGCACATTATTTGGGTAATCGTTTTCGAAAGCAATAGTCGTCAAGTAATAAAAATGTGTTGAGCCAAATGTTTTGGCCAGCAGTGTATCATTTTCAATGTAGTGGCATGGTGGAACGTTTCCATCGCCAAATGAAAGCCGTGCTAAAATCAACCAATTTAATTAATGATTGGTCAGAAAAACTGCCTTTGATATAACTTGGACTTCGCACGGCCTTCAAATCTGATTTTAGATGCTCTGCAACCGAAATGGTTTATGGGCAAGCATTCAGAATTCCGGGACATTTTACAGTTCCTAAAGAATTAGACTATCCTCTGGCGGTATCTATGGACAATTTTAGGAATTCCATTTGTTTCATGAAACCAGTGACAGTTTCACACAAATCATTATTCACATCCATCATTTTTAAGGATTTAAAACACTGTTCTCATGTTTTTATCGGAGTGGACCTTCACCTCCTTATGAGGTAGAAAATCTTCACGTATACCTGCTTATAAGGGACCATAAATGGTAGGAAAAAGTTTTTGAAATTCAGAATAAAATTAAGACCGTTTCCATTGATCGAATTAAACCAGCGTACATTGGGGAAACATATGGAACATTTGTGCCAAAAAGTAAAATTTCCGTATAAAATGTTTTACCTTAACTTTTTGAAAAGGGGAGTGTTGTAGGTACTTACAGGTACTTAAAAAAAATGCAGTGCATATTTTAAAATATAAAAACCTGTACTTTAAGTAATTTGTTTAAAACTTAATAGGTTAGTATTATTTTCAATTAAATTCAAGAAGGCTAGTTTCCACTGTTAAGGGATTTCTTGTCGTTTTAGAGGGGAGTCAATTGAAGGAGTAAGTTACTTTTAATTTTCATGGAAGAAACAAAAATGTAATTCAAATTTATTTTTTTATTCTTAACTACTAAAATTAAATTTAAGATATAAATTCATTGGTTGAAGTGCTTATGTTTTATAATAAATTATTGTACATAAGTGTAACTACTTGTTTTGACTGTGTGAGTTCATCAAATGTGTATCGAATGTACTCCTTAGTTATGATAAACGTGTACATAAACATGCGTATACCTACCTTCATAGTCCTATACATATGTATGTGCAGTTCCGCCCAACTAATTGGGAAACCCAGCTTGCTTCCACATATGTACCTTCTAAAAAACGTGAAAATTTAATACGCACTAAATTTTCAATTTTTTGGACCAAAGACACACACATTAATTCGTCCAGCTAGTCCTCTGTTAGTTTAACCATTTAGTGGGATGCCCATTTTTCCTCAAAACATCTGTGCATTTCTCACCATCAGTTCGACGGACCATTCACAACATTCAAGCCATAGTAGCTTCCACTCATGCTAGACACACGCGAATAAGTCGTCCAAATTTCTACATCTTCTTCCTGCGAACTTCTATTTTTTGTTGATACCATTAATGTTCTGTTGGGTTCAGGTAACGACTGCAAAAAGGCCATTTAAAGTTTTCCAAATTTTTGTCTGTAATCCGTTACTGTCATCGTTCCTCTATTCGCCGTATTGGGCCAACATCGTGTCAAGAGAAGCATCGCTATGGCATAGTAGAACCGCCGCCGCATATTTTGGTCGATTTAGACTGTGTGCTAAACGACGGCCTTTCAATATAAATGGCATTTTGATTGGCATTTCAGTGAAATGCTTATTTCGAAAGGTTTGTGTCTCAGGAAATACAATTTTCATCTTGCCATTTCATCGCGTATTTGAGTGACAGTTGTGCATAAAAAAATGGGTATAAGTATGCATACCAAAGGGTTCGAATGGCTGGTAGGATCCCAGTAGTACTTCCTCTGCTGAGGAGTAGGTACCAGCATATGCTGGGAAACGCCATGCTGCATAAGAACAGTAACACTATCAGCAAGTCCGACTCGCTAGTGTCACGAGCCCTGGGCAATGTGACCTGTAAAGGTCATAGCAGGGTGCGAGAGGGCAATGGCGGGTCTCCGGCGCCGGAAAACCGAAACCCACCAGCTAAGGGAAGGAAACCCCGACAGAAAAACCCTGGTCCTCCTAGCAAGAGGGTTGGGCAAGAGGTCAACAAACTCTCCCTGTCAAGAGCACTTATTACGAAACACAACAGAGAGCCTCGGATGGTCACTGGGTCTCGGAATGACGGAACTCGGAATAACAGACCTGACAAACGAATAAAAGACCTGAGAATCGCAACATGGAACACGAGAACCATTTACAGAAACGGAGCACTGGTATAAGTCACCCGAGAAATGAGCCGTACAGGAGACGAGGTGGACGGGGACTGAGCCATTCGACACAAGAACTCATACTTTGCTGCACTGCGGAAATGATAAATGCCATGAGTTTGGAGTTGCGTTCATTGTCGACCGAAGGGTAAAAGGTTTGATTTTGGACTTCAAACCAGTAAACGCAAGAATGTGCGTATTACGCATAAAGACAAAATTCATCAACGTATCCATGATCAATGTAGACGCAGAAAAAGAGGATAAGGACGATACAAGCAAAGATGCCTTCTGCCAAAAACTGGAACATGTCTACGACGCACTACCAGCTAACGATATCAAAGTCGTGATCAAGGACCTAAACGCTGAAATTGGCCAAAAAC
Source organism: Chrysops caecutiens (assembly GCA_963971475.1). Taxonomy (NCBI): domain Eukaryota; kingdom Metazoa; phylum Arthropoda; class Insecta; order Diptera; family Tabanidae; genus Chrysops; species Chrysops caecutiens. Next base: position 71,226,908 of record OZ020567.1, read on the forward strand.
CCCTCTTGACTATGGCAATGTTATACGTTGGTTTAGGTTGGCCATGTTAAGAGTTAGATTATAATATGGAAATGCTCAAAATTGTCCTAAATTGGAACTACTTGTCGATAAGTATAACCGGCGGTGCGTGCGCTCTAGTGTAAAAGCGAAAGGATTAAGACGCGTTTCCCATGCCAGCTTGGAGTGGATAGGATTGGCTTACATGTTCCGCTCGTTTCACACCCACCCACACCGCCATATATGCCTTTTGTGCAATCTGGGCCCAGCGTGAATTGAAAATAGGATCTATTTCTATTTTCACGCTGGAGTGGCAATACGATGTTTTTCAGAACGATTCCAACAGGTGGCTGCGACGAGATCGTTCGAAATATGCGACAAATTTTTGTATTTTTTTTTAATAAAATTAGTTAAAAATGGAAAAAAGTATTTAGTCTTCATATATTGTAATGTACGAAAGGTATTATAATCCAAATATGGTTATTGTATTAAGAAAAGTTATATAATTTTGATACTCAAAAATGATTCAAATTATGCTCGGCAGGTGGATGTGAAACCAATCCACTCTGGCATTGGAAACAAGTGGCAGAGTCAGCTTCAACACACTCGACTCCAAGCTGGCATTGGAAACGCACCTTTAAAATATAGTTTTACTAGCCAATATCTTTTTTTTTATTAGAAAATAACATCAGGCAATGGGCCCAGACACATAATCAGGTGTGGTAATTTTTGAAAATTGAAGAAAATTAGCGGGGTTATTAGTTATTTATCGGCGAGAAAGGAGGTGAGGTTAGTTGCTAGCGTGGTTACATTATCGTCGAGCAGGAAAACGTGTTCTGGATTGTGAACGAGGTTGGAAGATGGAAAGTAATAACAATAACGTCAACGGGATCAAGCTAGAGGGTTCCAAAAATTGGAGCATCTGGCAGTTTCAAACAACAATGTTGTTGAGTGGTCACGGTTGAATGGATATTGTGGAGGGGCAACGTGTGAAGCTCCAAGATGCTATTGAAAAATCTGCATGGGAAGCTAAAGATGCCAAGGCGCAGACTTTACTGGTCACACGGATGTCGGAAGAGACCATGTTACACATCGTCACATGCACGAGTTCCGCTGAAATGTGGAGAAAACTGCAAAGCGTTTACGAGCAAAAGGCGGAAACAAGTCTGCACATTATACAACAGAGATTCTTCCAGTACAAATACGAGCAAAGCATCGACATGTCAGTTTTCTTATCCAAGATCCAAGAGATGCAAAATCAATTAAAACAGATGGGCGAGGAAATCTCTGATAAATGTGTCGTTACGAAAATATTAATGTCATTGCCTGATGAATATAACCATTTTGTGTCAGCATGGGAATCAGCACCTGATGATAAGCAAACCAGTGACAATTTGGTGGCTAGATTATTGATTGAAGAAGAAAGGATGAAAGAAAGTTCTGAGGAGTGCCAGCAAACCTCATCCTCATCAGCGTTCGTCGTGAAAAATAAAAGACCTATAAAATGTTATAAGTGTGGTAAAAGTGGACATTATCAAAGCGAATGCAAAAATATTAAAAATAACAGCTAGGAAAAAGTGAATAATAATAATCACTGCTTCTATTGCATTGTCGGTTTAGGAAACAAAAAGATAATAAGACTGAAAACAAAATGAAGAATAATGCATTTCTAGTGTTTAATTCGTCACCTGAACTGTATAAATCAAAGTGGTTAGTGGACTCTGGTGCCAGTGAGCACATGTTTTCAAGTTTCTCGCGAAAATCAGTGATCGTCGGTAATGGCGCAGTAATAAGTGCACTAGGGTGCGGACAGGTAGCGGACAGGCAATGACGATACGGTTATAGATAATGTGTTGTACGTTCCGGAATTAAAATCTTACTTGTTGTCAGTAAATCGCGTTACGGAAAAAGGTTATGTCGTCATGACACTTCTTGCAAAATTTACAAGTGTAATAAACTTTGTGCAGTGGCAGAACGAATTGGAAGTGCATATTATTTAGAATAACGTTGTAAACGTGATTGTGAAATTGCAAGCATTACGAAATCAGTGATCTAATTGAATGACACAAAAAACTTGCGCATCAAAACGTTATTTGCGTCAAAGACATTCTGCGCATAAACAATGTTGATGTGAAGCAGACTTCTAAACCTGAGTGTGAAAATTGCTTGGCGGGAAATATACGTCGATTGCGATTCAGCAAAAGTGAGCATGTCAGTTCAGGAACATGTGAGCTAGTCCATGCGAATACTTGTGGCCCAATGGTGAAGCGTCTGTTGGTGGATCGAGATATTTGATAATACTGAAGGATGACTATTCTAACCTCAGGAGTGTGTACTTCGTCAAAACAAAAGAGGAGATCAAATATTGCTTTTAGAATTTCATAAATAAGGCTGAGAATATAACTGGAAATAGATTGAATCTGTTAAAAAGCGACAACGGCCTTGAATTTGTGAATAAAGAAGTAAAGGAAATGTTTTCAAGTCGTGGAATAATACACCAAACAACAATGCCTTATACACCAGAGCAGAATGGGAAGGCTGAAAGAGAAAATAGTACGTTGGTCCAAGCGACAAGGACGATGTTACATGAAGGGAATTTACCAAAGAAACTGTGGGCAGAAGCAACTATTACAGCGGTATTTGTCTTGAATAGAACTGAGAAGAGTTACGAAAATGGAAGATCTCCATGTTAAGTATGGACAAATAAGAGATTTGATATTCATCAGTTGAAAGTCATCGGGTCTGAAGTGTATGTTCACATTCTCAAGCGTATGTTCACATTCCGGAGGGAAAAAAGCAAGAAATGGGATACAAAAGTGTTGATGGTTTGCTACGAAGAGGATGTGAAAGGATATAGAGTTCATTTTTCACAAAAGAACACAGTGGAGAGAAAGATAGATCTTGTTTTCTCAAACCAAGATCGTAAGAAAGAGAAACTTCATGTGAAGGAAGGTGAAGAAAAAGAACCTTATTGTCTAGTAACACTGGGCAGATGTGAGCGAGTTAATTACTCGTTTAGATGAAACGACAGAGATGACTCATACAAGCAGTGTTGTAGAGTATGGATCAAGAGAAGAAAGAAGAAGCAAGCGTCCAAGAAAACAAACGTCTTTCATAAGTGCAACAACGTACAGTCAAATGTAAGTGATGAACTGATGACATTTAGTGAGGCTATGGAAAGAAGTGATGGTAGTAAGTGGAAGGAAGCTATTGCTAGAGAATTACAGACTTCAGAAGACAGTAACAATAGTAAGAACATTTAGTAGTAAATGGGTCTTGAAGAGCAAAAATGTAAATAATGTCAAATAGCATAAGGCTAGGTTGGTGGCTAGAGGGGTTGAACAACAGGATGTGTTTCATTTAAATGATATTTATGCTCAAGTTGCAAAGTTGTCCACATTTAGACTATTTGTAGCAGTAGCAACCAAGTTAAACATACAGGTTTACCAAATGGATTTAACAGAAGCTTTTTTATATGGAGAGATAAAGGAAGATGTACATGTTAGTTTACTAGAAGGGGCCTATTCAGGAAATAATAATATTGTTAAACTAAATAAATCATTGTACGGATTAAAGAGTTGACCAAAGTGCTGGAATACTAAAATTATTTCGGTTATAATCAAAGACGACATTGTAATGTCAAAATGTGACTAATGTTTGCTTAAAAAGCATAATGGCACAGACAAAATTTTTTTACTAATAAATGTCGATGATTTGTAAATTTTCGGTACAAATGAACACGAGATTACAAAACTGAAAACCGTATTGAACAAAGAATTTAATATGAAAGATCTAGGACTAGTTTCAGATTTCTTAGGAATAAATGTAAAACAAAATTTGCAAAACGGTATAATTATATTATCACAGAGAAATTACTTAGAAAATGTAGTTAAGAGATTTAATATGGAAAGCTTTAAGCCAATTAGGACCCCTATGGGCCAAAATTTTAATACTAAGATATTTGATTCTCATGTTAAATGTGATCAAAACATTAAAGCAATTTGTAGACAAATAATTGGCTGTTTAATGAATGCTTAGCTGTTTCTATGCTCAGCAGATATCAGAAGGGTGCAAATAATGTGTTATTAGTTATTAGCCAATAGCAACATAAGACGTCAACCAACACATCCCCGCAGAAACAGAAGACGATGAGTTAGTAGACGCGCCAATAACGTCAGAAACAAACAGGGCATAACTAGATTAAAAAATAACAAGGCATCTGGAAAGGATAATATACCGGCAGAACTGCTCAGGTACGGAAACGAGAAGCTAAAAACATTGATTCATAAGCTCATCGTCAAAATATGGACCATGGAAAAAATACCACATGAATGACGAATCAGCATTGTCTGTCCCGTACATAAAAAAAGCTACAAGCAGGAATGTTCAAAAACCGTCGATACATATCATTACTATGTACGGCCTACAAAGTCTTCACAACTATACTGAAACAACGAACCGACACGTGCGCAGAAAACTTATTAGGGGCAATCCAAGCAGGCTTCAGAACTGGAAGATCTACAACAGACCAACTATTAATAGTTCGCCAGCTACTAAATGCTGGAAGTTCGACATTGATATCCACCAAGTATTTGTAGACACAAGCGTATGACTGTGTAGATAAACAGTTCGTCAGCTACTAAATGCTGGAAGTTCGCCATTGATATCCACCAACTATTTGTAGACACAAGCGTATGACTGTGTAGATAGAGAATGCTTATTTGACGTACTACTGCAGTTAAAAGTTCCCCCAAAACTAGTAAGACTAGTAATATCAACAATATCTGGATCCACATGCCAAGTAAAGGTAGATGGAGTACTGACAGACGAATTTTCAGTAGCCCAGGGCTTAAAACAAGCGGATGGACCGGCCTCCACTCTATTCAACATTGTGCCAGAGCACGTAATCAGAAAAACCCTAGTGGACATCAGCTTTGATATGTGGTGTAAAAGCACCCAAATTATCGGATACGCAAATGACATTAACATCGTCGGAAGATCTATCCCAGCCATAAGCGTAGTCTTCGAACCCTTAGATTCGGCGGCGCTCGAAGTTGGGCTGCAAATCAACAAGAACAAAACCAAAATCCCAAAGCAGAAACCTGTCACAAAGAGTAAGAAAAAGCGTCCAATTATTTCCAATTTCATTCGAAGTAGTCGACCAATTTACTAACCTGGGATCCTGCCTGACAGAAAACAATGAAGACCCAGCAGAAATCAGGAAAAGGATCACGGCAGCCAACAAAAGCTTTCTCTCATTACTACCAATGTTTAAGTCACGCAACGTCCATAGAAAAACGAAAATTACTAAACGAAATCACTAATCGTAATACGGACAGTATTGGCTTATGGTTGCGAGACTCTAACCCTGACGGTAAAAATGGCAGAACTGCTGGACACCTTCGAAAGGAAGGTGCTGCGAAGAATTTGCGGACCCATGAGAGACGGAGAGCAATGGCACATGAGACGCAATGACGAGTTGTACACCGTTTATCAGGCCCCCACTATTTCTACGCAGATGGAGCCGCTTAGATTGAGATGGGTTGGACATGTACAGAGGATGTCCGACACGCGAATACCCGAGCGCATGACTGGAAAATCAAGCGAAAGGAGAAGGGTCGGAACACCGAGGCTTAGGTGGGAAGACGAAGTGAAGTGGGATGCGAAACACTTGCTGGACGCAACAAATTGGAGGACAGCAGCCGGAGACAGGGACAGTTGGACCCGAAAGATAGCGGAGGCCAAGGTTCGATATGGGCGCCCCATCGGAGAGGGAGATGGATACATAACGATGAAAGTATTTGAATTTATTTTTTCTATAACAAAGATAACACCGTATATGTAACTTTTAAAATTAACGAAAATTTTAAGTTAACTTTCAAAAAAAAAAAAGGTGCAAAACTGCGAGTCTTCGGAAACAGTCATCGGCTAGTGTTCAAAGGTTTGTAAATATTTATTAATTTCATGTTTTTCGTCTTCGTCCATTGTTTCAAAAAGCCATTTACTTGTTTTTCATACAAGGTTCATTAGACCTTAAACATGAGACATATCATCAAGATGTGGTGTAAGGATCACACTATAAGTTAATTGAATAATCACCCTGTTACATGCATCTAAGATAAATTAGCACAGACACTTTAGTACGATCAGCTTTGTTTAGCATAGGAACATTATAACATACATTATAACATTATAACATTATATAATCACCCTGTTACATGTATTTGACACAAATTAGCACAGACACTTTAGTACGATCAACTTTGCTTAGCATAGGAACATTATAACAGTATAGCGGAGACAATTATAAGAACATGTAAAGAATAGTGAGGACAGAGAGAACAGAGATTTACATAATGCACTTACCTTATGCACTGACCTAGCACAGTTGCACAATATACTTATAACGTAGGGGACATGTGAAGAATTGATACTTAGAATTCGTTGCAATCAATTCTTGATCAATTTTGATTCTCATGGGAACTTAATTCCCATGAGGTTATTAAACTTAAGTTTAACCTGTAAAAGCTATTAGTATAAATATCTTAATATATAAAATCCTAATGGTCGTGAAGCAAAAAAAGGGGAATGGGATTCACGCTCTGAAAGCAGAGAAAATTCATTCTCAAAGAATGAATTTCTCTCTGCTTTCTGGAAGTAAGTCTCATTCGTCAGAGAATGGGATCATTGTGATTTTTATAAAACTTGAGAGTTTTGCCTTCTCGCATGGAACGGAAAATAGAATTTTCCCTATTTTAGAGTATTACTTGCACAAGCGAAAATCATTCAGATATTTACTGAACTTGAGAGTTTTGCGTTCCCGCGTGGAACGGAAAATAGGGGAAGTGCCAGTACGAGTATTTTTCTCACAATTTTCTCTGTTTTCCGTTCCGCGCGGTAACGCAAAACTCTCAAGTTCAGTAAATATCTGAATGATTTTCGCTTGTGCAAGTAATACTCTAAAATAGGGAAAATTCTATTTTCCGTTCCATGCGAGAAGGCAAAACTCTCAAGTTTTTTAAAAATCACAATGATCCCATTCTCTGGCGAATGAGACTTACTTCCAGAAAGCAGAGAGAAATTCATTCTTTGAAAATGAATTTTCTCTGCTTTCAGAGCGTGAATCCCATTCCCCTTTTTTTTTGCAGTACTTACTGATATTTACTGAACTTGAGAGATTTGCGTTCCCGCGCGGAACGGAAAATAGGGGAAGTGCCTGTGCGAGTAATTTTCCCACAATTTTCCGTTCCGCACGGGAACGCAAATCTCTCAAGTTCAGTAAATATCAGAATGATTTTCGCTTACTGATATTTTCTGAACTTGAGAGTTTTTCGTTCCCGCGAGGAACGGAAAATAGGGGAAGTACCTGTGCAAGTAGTTTTCTCACAATTTTCCCTATTTTCCGTTCCGCACGGGAACGCAAAACTCTCAAGCTCAGTAAAAATCAGTACTTACTTTGTGACATCCAAGGACGCTGAGTTAATACTAAAATGCAAACACATAATATGGAATGAATCAATTATGTCCTCAGGGGTTGCCCTGAAAGCTGTTGACAAATTATTAAAAGAAATAATGAGGAATGATCACCCCTTTGGAGGTAAACCCATACTTCTTGGAGGAAATTTTTGGCAGACACTTCCAGTTATAGTTCATGGAAATCAAGCAGCAATTGTCGAACAAAGCATAAAATTTTCAAGTTTGTGGGAAACATTTAAAGTATTAAAACTACATAATAATTTAAGATCCCTTGATCTAGAATATAACGATTGGTTGATCAAACTAGGTGATGGTACATTAACAAACAAATATGGATTATCTACTGAAATAATAGAAAGTCCTATGAATCTTATATGTAAAGATTCAATCTTAACAGAACTTTTTGGCGAAAAATTATCTCTTAATGAAGTCGATAGCTCTTCTAAAATTGCAATTTTATGCCCAAAGAACTCAGATATCGATAATGTAAATGAAGAATTTTTGCTGCGTTTCACAGGAGCGTGCTGTACTTATTTTAGCTCTGACTCAATGGACGATGCAAATCATGAGGATAAACAAAATTACCCTATCGAATTTCGTAATAAACTTCAACCGTCCGGCATGCCGCTTCATAAACTTAAGCTATGCATTGGAATTATTGTGATCTTATTAAGAAATATGAACACTAAACGTGGTCTTTGTAATGGAATAAGATTGGCGGTTAAAGAACTGAAACCGAATTTAGTGATTGGAGAAGTGCTTACAGGCAGCGCTGAAAAGGATATAGTATTTATTCCAAGGATAGACTTGGTACCGGTAAATCCTGATTTGCCTTTCGTTTTGCGAAGGAGACAATTCCCAATTAAATTGACTTTTGCCATGAGCATCAATAAGGCACAAGGGCAAACCCTTGGAAAAGTTGGACTCTTTTTACCAGAGCCTGTATTTGCTCTAGGCCAATTATATGTCACACTGTCAAACTGTGAAGAGTACAAAAATCTTCGTGTCTTAATATCAAAATATTAAATGGACCACATCAAGGCAAGGACGGCAAGGACAATAAGGACGGATTTATAAAAACTTATAAAAATTAAAGTTGAATTCCAAGGAAATATAAAAAGAGAATTATGGGACAACATACGAAAAGGCGTCCCCGTCCCTTGACCTGGGAGATAGCGACGTTTTCTGCCAGCGTTTTCGCGAAAGCTTCTTATATATATTAGTTACATATAATAATTATGAATACACGGGACGGATAATTAATCTGAAAAGCCCAGTGCGTCAAAGGTCCAACCTGAAATTTAACACCTAACATCATGAATTCAACAAAGTTGACGTTTTTATGATAAATATCTATCATTTTTTTTGCCCGTATTACGCTTTTTTTCTCTGGTCATAATGATAAATGAATAAATTCAGTTTTGTCTTGGACATTGAAGAGGAGCGTTTTACTTTTGATAATCGCAGAGCACTTGTTGGTGCTCTTCATTATCATATATCTCACGTTGACATTGGCCGGTGCTTCAGGCGAGCACTTCAATATGGTGAGCTTTTAAATCTCCGATTTTCAGTTGAGATATATATATATAAACATTACATGGTGATCCTGCCAACTTGTATCTAGGAATCTTCAACAACACAATCAAATGCTTCGACGTCGATGGTTACTGATGATGGGCGAATTATTGTTAAAATTGACTTGAAGAAAATAAATTATGAAACCTACAAACTTAGGAGGAAACGTACTGTGGAAGAAAAACTCAGAGACCCGCTTAATGGACCAAAGCCTAGGTATTCAAAGAAAAATAAAAAAGAAGCGAGGGGGAAAACAACGCCAAATAAGGAAGCAACTAGTCGAGCTTCGCAAATTGGCAGCAATTACCGCTGGCCCCTGCAAAACAAAGTTGTTATTGTAAATTAACAACCTGAAAAACTTAAAGAAAAACTATAAAAAGCTACATAATAACGAAATTATAAAAATTATTAAAGACTATAACGTTAATTAGCTTATTAATTGTGAGATATTGTAATAAAATGAAAAAAAAAAAATGAAAATAAGAAAAAATTTTAATAGTTTATTTAAGTAAAATTTGTGAATTATATTGCTTATTGGGTCATCATGGTCGCTTTTAATAGTAAACATAAAGTGTTTAAAGAAGAATTTGTTATCAATAACAATGCTGCTGCCTCTAATAGTAATATTTTTCAACAAAGGAATCTAAGTGATATCCAACTAGTTCTTTTGATTCTTTTATTGATCGTAGGATTTCATGTGCTTTCGTATTACTTAAAAAAATATATACCAAAAACTGTTTCTAAGCAGGTTATGCAGAATGCATAATAATGGCGTCAGGCTTGCAAACCCTTTCTCAAGATTTAAAGAAAATTTTAGACAATTTTAAGAAAACTCCCAATAGATCCTATAGTTCACAATATTTATTGGAGAAGCAAATATGTATAAAAAAGATAAGAGAGGAATTTAAAACACGATATTTAGAATTTTTGAAAACAGATAAGGACTTAGCTATAACCTTAAAAACAAATTTTGATAAAATTTATGCGCAGGTAAATGAAATTATTGATAATAAATCTGCAATTAATTTGGGAACAAGTAATTCTGACATAGATATTGTAAAAATGGCGTCCTTTGACATAACCACAGCCATTGAGGTAATACCCGAATTTAAAGGTGAAATAAGAGAACTTGGCAATTTCCTGAATATAATAGAATTTCTACATGGCACACTCAAAAATGACACTGAGAAAGCCAAGCTCATAAAATTCGTCTTGAAAACAAGACTAGCAGACAATGTCAAAAATAAACTTATAACATCTTGCTCCAACTAATTTAAGAATTTTACAAGATGTTTTACAAAAAGCATTTAAGCCAAACAAAACTTCACTGTCAATACAGTCAGAATTGGCAAAAATATTTCAAGGAAACAAAACCGTTTCTGATTATGCTCAAAAGATAGAAAATTTAATGTCCCAACATGCTGCAAATTTCTGAACAAGGTGAATCGCATTAAACGAACAAATTGCATTAAATGCATTTAAGAATGGTCTCAATGAACGGATAAAATCAACTGTCTTTGCAGCCAGGCCAACCAAATTACAAGATGCAATTCAAATAGCTTCTGAATTGGATCGTCCCAATAATCAAGCAAGCGTCTTCAATTATAACAGAAATCGTGGACATAATAATTTCCGTAGAAATAATAATGTGAACAACTATCAGAATTCTCCTAGAAACACAAATTTTTCCCAACGACGTAATTTTAATTTTAATAGACCCAACAATAATAGACGACCCCAGCAGTCATCTTACAACAATGCAAAATCAAGGAATAACACGAATAATAGAAATACGAATTATAATAAAAGGGTCAATGTGGCTACGTCAGGAAATGTCGAGCGCACTGAATCGGGAAACGCAGAAAGCCCCGAATCGGAGACGGGGATAAACAATTTATTTGAAGAACAGTAAGAGTATTCACTCTAGACTTCATATATTTAAAAACGGATATATCCCAAGTATCACTTTCATTTTTAATAGACACAGGTGCTGATATATCAATTATAAAAATAAATAAATTAAATAATTTAAATAATGTATCGACTGAAAGTATATGTGAAATATCAGGTGTAACAAATTCAAAATCCTACTCCTTAGGTACTATGAATTCGAAACTAAATATATCAGGTCAAACTATTTATCGAAAATTTCATGTGGTTGAGGAATCATTTCCAATCTTAACAGATGGCATATTGGGTAGAAACTTTTTTATTAAAACTTCATGTAAATTAGATTATGAATCTTTCACCATAACATTATTACTAGAAGATGGGGATGTTACACTTCCAATGCATATGCACTCACCACTGCACTGACCTAGCACAGTTGCACAATATACTTAGAACATAGGGGTCATGTGAAGAATTGATACTTAGAATTCGGTGCGATCAATTCTTGATCAATTTTGGTTCTCATGGGAACTTAATTCCCATGAGGTTATTAAACTTAAGTTTAACCTGTAAAAGCTAGTATAAATATCATAATGATAAACGAATAAATTCAGTTTTGCCTTGGACATTCAAGAGGCGAGTTTTACTTTTGATACTCCCAGGGCACTTGCTGGTGCTCTTCATTACCATATATCTCACGGTGATTTTGGCCGGTGCTGCAGACGAGCTATATATATACATATATATATATATTGAGATATATATATATAAACATTACAGTGGTTTGTTTTCAATTTTATAAATCAGTTCTTGGATATTATCTAGTCTAATTATATGAGCTATTATTTGTAACCTACTAGACCCTTTAATTATTGACTTTGAATGTTTGCTCCAACGGGGACAAGGAGAAGTAGTGGCATTAAGACCATCAAAATCTGTAAGGAGACCAGGTCTGTTAAGGTCTATGGGTGCTCTGTTTCGAGTTAGTCGTATTTCGCAGCGAGGGACATCTCTTTCTCTTCTCCAGTGGACTATTTCTGGAGCCTTTACTCTTTGTTCTGTTTAAGATTCTCGACTCCTATTTGCTGTTTCAATAACTGCTTTATTCATTTCCCAAACTAACTCTGATATTTCATTATAGCTTCATGAGGAGTGCATTTAATTGTTGAATGGTTACTTTTATTGTGATTATCTACAGTTTGCTATAATTTTTCAGTTAGAGTTATATCATTATTTTCTATTCCTGTAAAGTTTTCTTGTCGAGTACAATGAAAGCTCTCGATGTCACTGTTTTCTGTCTGAGTTCTAGGGGTGGTTGAATTGGGGTCAATACCTTGAGACGTAAAGACGGATTTTAGGTTTTGAAATTCATTGTCGGCAACTATTTTCTTTGGTTTACCAAGTTGTGAAAAACGTTCTGATAGTTTAGTCCTTTTTGTGATCCATTTAATATTAGGGAGTTCGTAAATAAAAGCTTTCTTAGTCAGTTTACCATTTAAAGGTAAGCAAAATCGACTATTGATATGAAAGACATGTTAGATCTGATTTACTTCAATTGGGGTTTCTGTTATTTGGAATTTTGGTTTGCTTTTATATTGATTTTTTTCCCTTTTTGCAGTTTTGTACCCAAAGATCCACAACGGTATCCTTTTAATATGTCTTCGGTAACGGTCCTTCTACCACTGGGTTCTATGTCTTGAGCCATAATAGGTAGACACTTAAAATTTTCACAAAATGTGTACTATTATGGCCGCAATAACAACAAATATTAAGGCAAAAGTAATTTTGACGTGAAAACGTCCTTCTTCTTGTTGAGTATGGACATTGGTAGCCCGTTTAACATTCTTGTCTCACAAAACACCGTCATAGTTCAATGGCTCATAAGTACGAGAATAATAATGGGATGATTATTTGTAATTTATCGTTTTTGTTAAAGTCATATTGCAGCAAATGAAAAACTATTATTTGATGCTTCTATTTTATACAAAACTTTATTAAATGTTTAATGGCGTGACAAACACGCTCGCCTACTGGGTAATTTAAATTGCTATTGGCGTGATGCGAACGCTCGCCTAGTTTAAATGATACTGGCCCTTCCTGCCAAGGATTCAACTTGATTCCATTATGTAGCGCCTACTTTGATAGGTGTACAGAAAAACATGTACAGAAAAAAACCGAAAGGCCCAGTCAAGGTCCGCGCCGTAGATTTTCCGTGAAAACTTGGGGATAAAATTATAATAAGTGTTTCTTGTTCGTATGTACTTAAATTGATGTCTTTTATAGAATGCTTATATAGAGTAATACGGTGACAGAAAACATATATCACAAGATTATTTTTTCGCGCTTTTTTAATTTCTTCTTCAATGCTGCCGTAGCTCTGACATTTACTCGGCACTGGACACTTGAGGTCTTTTTGATTTCGATTTGATGCAAGATCTATATGATTTACATTCAATTCAATTCGGCCCACATTTACGACTCATATGGGCCGATATTTGTAATTTTTTTTCAATTTTCAATTTAATGCCAATTTTTACTTGTACTTTAGCAAATATTTTAATTGTTTCAATTTAAATCATGGTAGTTCTTCTCAAACTCCTTACAATGACACCCGAACGAACGTCTAACATGATCGCGTTATCACGCTACACTGATTTTTAATTTTACGCAACGCGTATTAAAGAAAATCATACGTAGGTGAACTAGCCCGATGACGTCACGCGCAAAGGCAATGCAGCGCAATAAATACGTACAGAAATTCTCTTTCCATTGTGACCTCAACAGTTGTTTTCGCATTATTAGCCTCGTAGCTAATGGCGATTGCAATCTGACGGTGTATTGTAGCGCTAGAAAGTTTGACTGGCTAACAGTGCACTTGACGAGCGAAAAGTCGTTTGAACGTCAAAAAATGACAGCACAATTTTCGTTCTAATATGTACTTTAATTATCGAACTATTCATTACAATGATTATGGAGAGTAGTACGGTTACAGAATAGATAAATCACAAGTTTTTTTTCGGCCGTTGTTTTATTTCTTATTCGATGCCGCCGTAGCTCTCCAACTTGCTCGGCACTGAACATTTTAGGTTTATAATATTCGGTTTGATGCTGGTTTTCTTCGATTCGAGGTTTTTATAATTCGGTACATATTTACCACCCATATGAGACGATATCTTCCATATTTTTTTCGATTTTCAAATTCATACCGATTTTTGCTTATATTTCGGAGAATAATTTTATCGTTTCGCTTAAGGTCCTTGTATTTTTTTGTATGCTTTTTGCAATGATACCCCAATCAATGTCCTAGCTTAACGCGTTTTCACATTACACTCATAAATATCTTCACGCAACGCTTAAGGCAACTATCACGCGTAGGCACTTACACTGACCCGATGACGTCATTGGCAAAACAAACGCCAGACAATAAATACGTACAAATATGCTCCATCCACTGTGACACCAACCGTTGTTATCGCGTTATTAGTCTCTTAGTTATTAGCGATTGAAAAATGACGGTGTTTTGTAACACAAGAATGTTAGACTGGCTACCAATGTATTGTACATACTCAACGAGAAAAAAGACGTTTTCACGTCAATATAAGTGAAATTCTAACATACTCCCCGCCTTGAACTAATGAGTTCAATGTACAATTAAAATATACACATTAATGATTTATACAAAATACCGCGCAATTTCATAAATATAGCGACATATAATGCTTATAGTAATAAGCCTAGTAAGGCTATATTTAATACGGTCCTTCAGGTTGGCTCATGTTTCGGCCAGGGGTCAGAGCATATTAACGCTGCGGTTATAAATTCCAGTTGCTGTTTTTACTGTCGCAACTCGAACGATGTTTTCTTCGTTATATCATTGGATGTATTATTGTGACTCGTCCAAGACACCATTGCAGAGGAGAGATTTTATCCTCTTTCAAAAGTACTAAAGTGCCGACATTTATAGTGCTGCTTGGATCGTTGAACCTTTTGCTACTATTTTGAAGCTGATTAAGGTACTTATTGTGCCACCGTGTCCTAGAGTGCTGCTTCGTTTGCTAGCCGTGCTGCCATGCTTAGAGCCTGTTGACCGAAGTGCTCCTGTGGTCGACTTCTGCAGTGCTAGTAAGGGGTCCACCAATAAGGAAATGAGCTGGGGACCAGGGATGCAAATCATTGGGATTAGAAAACAAGGGTGATATGGGGCGTGAATTTAGGATGTCCTCGATTTCAATAGCGTATGTTTCAAGTTGATCGTATGTTAAGAGGGCATTACCAACCGTTCAAATAAAGTGCTGCTTAAATGACTTAAGCCCTGCTTCCCATAGATCGCCAAAATATGAAGATCATGGGGGGAGAAATACCCATTTGATACTTTGAGTTTGTAGAAATCGTTCAACCTTCTTGTTGTGCTCGGGCGATTTTAACAAATGTTCAAGACTGACTAGCTCATTACGAGCACCCAAGAAGCTAGTAGCGTTGTCTGAGAAAGTGACGCAGAATTTCCCCTTCTTGCAAAGAATCTGTTTAATGATGCAATAAGTGCTTCGGTTGTAAGGTCCGTTGCTATTCCTATATGAAACGCCTTTGTTGCCATGCACACACGAAATTGGCATATAAACTTTGATTTTGCTAAGATTCCGGAAACGTTTTTCTTTTATAAGGAATGGTCACACAGTAGTCGACTCCTGTATGGAGTAATGGCCTGGATTGAGCAACTCGATAGGACGGGAGATCTCCCATTAGATGCTCCAAGGGCCCAGGTTTTGCCCGAAAACATTTGAGGCATTTATGAATCACACTTTTAGTATTATTTTGGCCATTGATGGGTCAGTATTTTTTCGCGCATTGAATATAGGGTTGTTTGAATACCGGCATGCCTCAATTTCGCGTGATCTACTGAAATCCAGAGCCGTCTAATACGATGGCTAGGTGGAAGAAGCGAAATTTGCCCTACACATAAATGTTTATAGAAGGGTTTCTCTCCTATGAGAAGGTCTACCGTTGAGGATTTATGAAAGTTGGGATCCGCTAGAGTTATGTTCTTAGGGAGTTTTAAATTGTGCACATTTATACATATATGTACAAGGAGTACTTTTAGTAATCTAAGATACCACCAAACAGTTTATGTTTTTGTGGTGTTTATTGATCAGCGAGTTTATGGTCACATAAACCGAGTGTTAAATTTTGGTTGAGATACCGTCAATACCGGTAAATGATATGGTGACCGATTGCCTGTCTAGATTCAGGAATCGTGCCGTCCGTTATGAAGTGAGCTTGAAAATCAGCATCTAGAAATTACGACATTGCCTAGAGTCACCCCATTTGTTCTGCACGTTTACGATGGCTGTTGCCAAGAGCACTTCTGAGGTAGCGTGGATATGCAAATTGATGCAAGACGAATGAGAAGAAATCTGATATTCCTTGCCTTGAGGCTTGTTTGCATCTTTTGACGAGGAGTTCTCAAAGTGGAGTAGGGTATGATGTCGCTTATGGCATTTTCGACAGTTGCCAGCAGAGCACTGATTTAATCTGTGGCTTTTCTTGAGGCTTTTCTTTTCTTGATACAAATTCCGTTCTTTTTAACGAAATTATAAGGTTGGTTTGGAACTAGTGCGTTGAACTTAGAGCATAAAGTAATCAGGTGATCGCCTTCGGACTAAAAATATACATGTTTGCCTGCAGAGGCTGCAAATACCTGCTGAGCTGGACGAGTTCGAACATTTACAGGTTTCTCTACGCTACTCACATTTGTACAGTTTTGATCTAAATTCGAATTTTCTACCTGAGATCGGCGTTTTATGAACAGAGCTATGTCGTTCACTATAGGTTGGGTTATCTCACAAACAAATTCCTTCCACTTTTCCCGAGTATCGTTATTCAATTTAGATAAAATAATTACTCAGGGCATGAGTCCCCAGGAATCGATGTGATGAATTGTTCGGGCCAGGACGAGGAATCCTACAAAGAAAGGAGATTAGAAACATAAATACGTCAAAATACTCACCTAAAAACACCACACACGCCATGACACATGTCAGTCACCACGCCATGTCACAAGTCGCGATCATCTAGTACAAATCTAGTACAAGTCGCGATCGTCTAGTACAAATCTGTACTAAAATAGGCGTCTCCACTAGACACCGCTAGATGGCGAAATGATCGAACAACGTGACGATCAACGTGACGCGAAGTGACCCATTTGGAGAAGAATGTGCAGTGCGCGCGAATTACGAAATTGCGACACAAAGTTTGTGCGCAAAATGCACTTGGCGCGGATTTTGAAATTGGGTCAAAGAAACCATGGAAAGAATGACGGAGTAGGGACTGCGGCGTCAGTAAAAATCAAGAATAGAAGGATTGGGAAAATTAGGGAGCAGTCAGTCTTACTCAGAGAGGCAACGAGTCACCTTAGACAGACGTTCACCAGCAGACGACGGGAAGAGCCAGATCGCCAGGAGGACCAGCCCAGCAACCCAAGTACCATCACCAGGAAGACGATCAGACCGTTCAACCGGGCAGCATACCAGTATCACCAAACAAGAATGAGTGACAAGAAACAACGGCTACAAGAGGAGCTCCGCAACCCCAAGGTTGGACCCCGGCCTTTAACAATAGAAGAATACCGGGAAAGGATAAAGGGGCGGACGCTGCAGAAAACCACTCCGGTGGTACCGAAATTACCACCGAGGAAGCGAACGGGAAAGGAGGCGCAATTCCGGGCAGATCTCGAAGAGACGCGACGTCGACTCCTCCTGGCTGTGGGTCGGGAGCAACGAGTAAGGGTGGAGCAAGAACTCCAACGGCTCTACAACGAGCGGCGACGATATCGGCAAGCGAAGAAGCTGGCCAGGTGTAATTCAGCGACCAAACCTTAACGATCCAGCTTAGTTTAAGTGAAAATTGTACTTGTTAGTTAGTAAGGAAAGTAAATGTATAGAGAATAAATATTAGAATTGTCTAACAACCGACTTTTTACTGGTGTTCAGGAGTGTACTCTTAAGAGTGTTATTATGGGATTCTCTCCTCCTACGACACTTAGAGTCGAGGGAGAATCTTCACATAAATTTGGCGCAGCCGCTTTTCGGACCTACCTCTAGCAAATTGGTTAAGAGGAGGTTAGAGTGGAATTTGAGAACTTTTCGGAGAAATAAAAATAGTAAATCTAATTAGCCAACCGTTAGAAATTGTTCGGTTGAGAGAATTTTGATGAACTTAGAAAAAAACAAAAAAAAGAGTAAATACACTTCTGAGCACAAGCAATTAGTGATAAGATAATGAGAAAAGTATAGGGAACTTAAAAGACTTAGGTTAATAAGGTAAAGAAATTATATAATAGAAAAAATCAAACATTTAATTGTATAATTGGAAACATTGTAACAGAGTAGTTGAATTAATGTATGAAAATTAATGGAGAATCTACATTGTAACAGAGTAGTTGAATTAATGTATGAAAGAAACAGCTGTACACTCGATGTAATAATCTGAAAAAAAAAGAAAAAAGATACATATATAAAGAAAAAAAAGAAAAGAAAAAAAAAGATATAAAAAGAAAAAAAATAAAAGAAAAAAAAAGGAAAAGAAGAAGATACATATATAAAGAAAAAAAAACAAGGAAAGAAAATATATATACAAAGAAAAAAAAAATAAATACGAATGAAACGATAATAATAATAATAGTAATAAGCGAATAATAAGAGGACAATGATAGAGTTAACAACGCAAAAACAGAGTAACGGAATATATGGCCACGTCTACACCCAAAATTCCGGTGAATAAAAAATTAAGGAAATTTTTAGAAACAATAAACTCCTTCACATTGGAAACAGAAATCGAGGAAATTCCGGAAGCACTAGCTGTTAGTGGGGCATCCACAGAAGGAGATAACACAAATAAAGACGGTGGCACACTCAGCGGGGAAGACCGCACAAACCCAGAAAACACCAACGAAAACAACACAAACACGGGTGCTTCACCTAATAAACAAGAAGTAGAACTCACATTCAGCACGGAAGGGAATAACGCAGAACCTCAGGCAGATCCTCAGGCAGAAGAACAGGAGGACAAACGGGTGCAAGCAGTGGATAACGTAGTACCAGAAGAAAACGACGAAGAGGTCCAAAGACCCCTGTTACGAGAAGTAGTATCACTTAGGAACGGGAGGCGATATATCCGGACACACTCAGTTAATTCCGACCCCGGAGGTAGTAGTAACAAGCAACGAAAACTCCGGAAGAATACAGATAGTGAGACTGTAGGCGAATCGAGTACAAAAGAACAAAAAGCTGGTTGTAGCGATAGCAGACAACAAAGAGCACGACGGCATACAGATAGTGAGGTAGTGGGAGAAGAGAATACAATAGAGGAAGAAACTAAAAAGATGGCCAACATAACCCTGGTGAATAGCATACTTCACAACAATGTGCCAGTTTTGACTGGAGAGGATGGGCCCCGCAAGCAATGCGAGGTGAACGAATTTATAAACTGCGCGCGTCTAGGATATGAAATCCTCACAGAGGTGCCAGACAAAGTATTATTCACTCGATTGCTACCAACACGATTAAGAGGCAGGGCACTCGAAGTGATACAAGCAGGTGGAACCGACACATTGAACGAGATAATTTCAACATTGAGGGCAAACCTACTCCAGGGAGCATCCTACATCACGTTGAACACTCAGCTTCGAAATGTACACCAGCTACCAACGGAGACGTTATTGGGGTATTTTAATAGGGTGAAAGACCTCATTGCTGCCTGTAAGAACGCTGCAGACGTGCAGTACCCTAATGGAGGAGATGGATTAAAAGCCGAAATAGAGGAAGTAGGCCTACACTGTTTCAAAATGGGGGTGCTAAATTCGAACTACAAGTTCTATCTCTTACAAGACGTCGAGAACACGCTGGAGGCGATAGGGGCTAAGGTCAGAAGACTTGAACAGACGGAGCAGTGTATGCAGCAGCCGCAACAGGACGTCGCCAGCCCGATGCAACAACCAACCCAACCCAACTTTTACATGCCCGCACAACGGCCGCAGCAACCGTTTGTTATCAAGCAGGAGTACCATCAGAGAGGTCCTCAGAACTACAGGAATGGGGGTCAACAGTACCAGCAAACACGCAGAAATAGTTTCCAACCGGTTGGGAATAACTATCGAAGTGGGAATCAGGGGAGTCCACGAGGCAGACCGGATCGCCGACAGATAAGATGCCATTTCTGCAACCGCGAGGGACATGTAATGGCAGAGTGTCGCACAAAACAAATGACACCATTCTGCATAAGTTGCAAGGCCTATGGTCACACAGCACAAAACTGCAACTCGCACGGTAGGAACCAAACAAATCCAGGTCCAAATGGATATAGGGGTCGCCAGGTGAATCACACCACGGCAAACGATACGGAAGAAAAGTGTAACTTCTGTCTGGCGCTTGGACATACGGAAGGCAGATGTTATTTGAAGGAGAGATGGGAACGATTACAACTGGAAAAACAAACCATAAACAGGTCCTCGGAAAACTGCGAGGGGGCGACTGGACACACCGCGAGTCGCCACTAACAGATAAAGAAAGGCGGTGTGGATCGTGTTCAGAAATACCTATAGTAAGCCTACCCCTAAATGTGTCACAAAGAAGTAGAAATTTGTTCATAATAGACACGGGAGCAGAAATAAGTCTCATAAAAGAAGAAGAAATTAATGAAGAAAGGAAACAAGATATAAATAGGAAAGAAATTATCCGACTCAACACCATATCAGGGGAAATTTCATCAAAGGGAACTATAACAGGACACATAACGTTAGATAAGATTTATCCATGCAAGTTTCATATCATTGAAACTGCCAACCATGGGAACATAACAGGATTACTAGGTAACGATTTCCTGTCTAAACATTGCAATATTGAGGGCCCCGCACAGCAGCTCGTATTCCCACCCACAAGCAATGGCAGAGGAACAATCATAAAATTCGAAGAAAACCGCAACCAACACGGGAATGACGTACACTTCGTGGACGTAATAGCTGCTGGTGGAACAAGCCTTGAGCGTAGTCACACCAGGGAGGAAAACACTCGAGATGACCAAAGTAGCACTGCTATGGGGAGTGGAGAGAAACCTGAAACACTGGGTAAAGACAACGCTGGCCAGTCAGAAGAAATGCGACAAACAAAGGAATCGGGAAGCAGCACCACCGCCAGGCAAAGCTGTCCGAAAATATGTGGAAGCACAGGGGAAGTAATGCCTACAGCGGAAATACTGAGTGACTTGGAACGACTCTTCGAGATAGGTACTAAGCATGAAAACTACGAGAGTAGGATGCGTACCAGGAGGAGAAGTCTCAGTCCATCCCATACTCACACCAAGGTGGAGGACGAGGGAAATCAAGAAGAAAGTGGGTCAAATGAGGAAGTCGTAACCACCGATGCCAGAAATATCATAGTACCAGCAAGAACGGTGAAATGTGTGGAAATGACCACAGAAAGAGAAGGGGAATACCTAACCGAGGGGGAAGAGATAATACCGGGAGTATATGTTAGCAATGCACTCGTGCAAGCAAGAGACGGGAAAGTAAAATTGAGCGTGCTAAACGTTAACAATCACCAAGTAAAAATTAATAATGTGATAGTAAAACTGAGGCATTACGAAGAAACGACAGCACGGGGAAAAAACAGTGAAGACGCTGATCAGAAACTTGTTTACTGTACAAAGGCCGAGGAATCAGAGCAAGAAAAAAGGGAGACTCGAATTAGGAAATACATAAGTATGGAAAAGGACCTGAATACCGAAGAAAGGAGGGAAATAAATAAAATAATTAAAGAGTTTCAAGATGTATTCCATTTACCAGGAGAGAAACTAGGGCACACGACTACCGTACAGCACGAAGTACGGATACAACCCGGAAAACAGCAAATCAAGTGCAAGATGTACCGCCTGCCAGAAACACAGAGAGACATAATAACCGAGGAAATCCAAAGGTTACTCGATGAAGATATAGTAGAGCCAAGCTGGAGCGAATGGAACGCACCACTGCTAGTAGTCCCTAAAAAACCGGGACCTGATGGAAAGAAACGATGGCGAATAGTGGTCGACTATAGGAAATTGAACGAAGTAACCGAGGGGGATGCATACCCACTGCCCAGGATTGAAGACATCCTGGACCAGTTAGGGAATTCCCGATATTTTTCGGTACTCGACCTCGCCAGCGGCTATCATCAGATAGCGATGAAACCAGAAGACCGGGATAAGACTGCGTTCAGCACGCCCTACGGGCATTACGCCTTTAAACGAATGCCTTTCGGGCTTAAAGGAGCTCCAGCAACGTTCCAGCGGCTCATGAACCACGTGTTGACTGGGTTACAAGGACTGCAGTGTTTTGTATACCTGGATGACATAGTCGTGTACGGTAGAAACTTAGCAGACCATCAAACAAAATTGCGGGCGACATTACAGCGGTTGAGAACACACAACCTCAAATTGAACGTGGAAAAATGTAACTTCCTCAAGAAAGAGATTATATATCTTGGCCACAAATGTACGGCGGAAGGAGTGGAGCCGGACCCGAGTTTAGTGGACAGCGTCGGAAATTTCCCGACGCCCAAAACCGTCCGCCAAGTGCAGTCGTTTCTAGGGCTAGCAAACTACTACAGGCGATTCATATCAGACTTCTCAAAAATAGCGGCACCGATCAACAAACTCCTAAGGAAGGACGTGAAATTCATTTGGGATGAGAGTTGCGTAAAAGCGTTCGAGCACCTCAAGGAGAAATTGATAAGTCCACCGGTACTCAGGTACCCAAATTTCAAAGAGCCGTTCAAGCTATATACGGACGCCAGTGGGGAAGCGCTCGGAGCTGTACTGGCACAGGGACCACTCACCGAGGAAAAACCAATAGCCTATGCGAGTAGAACCCTAAATGCGGCCGAACGAAATTACTCCACTATAGAGCGAGAACTATTGGCAATAGTGTGGGCCGTAAAAAATTTCAGGTGTTACCTGTATGGACGACCATTCAAAGTCTTTACCGACCATAAACCACTAAAAGGGGCGATACGAATAAAAGACCCCACAAGTAGGATATTGCGATTATGGCACAAATTGTCCGATTACACGTTTGAAATCGAATACAAGGAGGGTCGCAAAAACAATAACGCCGACGCTTTGAGTAGAATCCCCTACGACGTGTTAATGACCACACGAAGACAGGCGAGAGAACAAAGGGAACAATTGGGAGAAGAAAAAGGGGAGGACCCAGTAATGAATGACCAGAATGAGCTTGCATCACTAAACAGAGCACCTGAACCGGAAAAAGAAAAACCACATATCAGAACGCTAACGGATCCTCAGGATATAGAAACAATATTACGAGACTGTCACGATGCACCACTAGGAGGCCATCAGGGGGTATTTAAGACCTACCATCGTTTAAAACGAGAATTTAGTTGGAAGGGGATGTTGAAAGACATCAAAAAATACATAAGAAAATGCAAGAAATGCCAGCTAAACAAATTGAGCAGAGAACATAGGGAACCGATGATCATAACGGATACCGCCCGGCAACCGTTTGACAAGGTCTATATGGATTTAGTAGGACCGTTACCCGAGACACCCCGCGGAAATAAATACATATTAAGTTTTGAAGACGACCTCACCCGATTCATGGATGTGGTACCATTACCAAACATGGAGGCGAAGACAGTAGCACAAGCCTTCGTGGAGGAAATTATAAGCCGGTATAGGATCCCGAAAAAACTTATTACCGATCAAGGGGCTAACTTCACTTCGGAGATGTTCAGAGAAGTATGTAAATTATTCCGAATACGGAAACTGGAGACAACACCATATCACCCACAAGCCAACGGTGCATTAGAAAGATCCCACAGGCCACTGGTAGAATATCTACGAAATTTCGTGGACGACAACCAAACGGATTGGGATGAGCACTTGCGGGCAGCCATGTTCGTCAGAAATAACAGCATGCATGCCACCACGAAGCTAACTCCCATGGATTGTCTCTACGGGTTCTCTGCAGCATTGCCGAACAACTTAAAGACAGAGCCACAGCCGGTGTACGACCATGAAAACTATTATTTACACCTAAGAAACAAGCTCCAAAGAGCCTGTGGGTTTTTTGGTTGAATAAACACACTTTTCATTTTTTTATATATTTTTATTAAAACACTAAATTTACTGATTCAAAATAATTTGCACCGCGTGACACGTTCGTTCGTAGGCCCGCTGTCAGATCTCTCTAGGAGGTAGATGGCAACACCATCGGTTAAAGAAAAGGCTTCGTTCGGTTGCCACATACTCCCTCACCAGTGACTTGCTCACGTTAGAAGTGTACGAAACGTTTTGGGGGGCGTATGAACCTGCCTGATTTGGTCATCTTTTGTGGATTTTGCGTGATATTTTTGTGTTCGCTTGAATTCTCTGGTGGATAATTGGTCATCTCTCCTGTCTTTGGTTCTTCAATGTTCTTTTTCAATGGTAAATTTTGGTTCTGGTCATCAGCAGTACTGAAAGCTGCTTTTAGCCGATCGATAGTGACTGTTCTTGGTTTACCTCTAATTAGAATTTGGAAGTTTTTGTTGTTACGGCGAATTACCTCGTATGGGCCGTCGTAAGGTGCTTTTAATGGCGGTCTCACTGTGTCATCGCGAAGGAAAACGTGCGTGCAGTCCGATAGTTTCTTTTGAATGTAGTAGTTGTTCTTGGAGTGGTTCGATTGTTCCACTGGTCTGAGTTCTTCCATCATGGAACATAGTTGTTTCGCGAAATCCGTTGTTACCTTACTTTGAGATTGTGTATCGAGGAAATCTCCGGGAATTCTGATTGTTTCTCCATAGATCATTTCGGCTGGTGATGCATCAATGTCCGGTTTGTGGACCGTTCGAAGATTTAACATCAGTAGTGGTAGGATGTCCGACCAATTTGTCGAGTTCGTATGGCATTTAAGTGCTGCTTTGACAGTTCGATGCAGTCGTTCGATGATGCCGTTGGCTTGTGGGTGATAGGCCGATGTTTTGAGGTGTACGCATCCCAATAATCGGTTCAGTTCCTTGAATAGGGTTGAGTCGAACTGTCTACCTTGATCTGTACTTATGTGAGATGGGACGCCGTAGTTTGAAATCCAGCCACTTATTAAGGCTTTCGCAATGGTTTCTGCGGACATGTCTTCAATTGGTAAGATTGCCGGCCAGCGCGAAAATCTGTCAATGCAGGTTAAGCAATAACGGAAGTTGTTGGACGGCGGAAGTGGTCCAACAATGTCAATGTTGATGTGTTTGAAGCGTGCATTTGGGACTTTGAATCTGTCCAATATTGACCAGTTGTGACGCGAGACTTTGCTTCTTTGACAAGGAATGCATTCACTCGTCCATCTCGCAATGTCTTTCTTCATGTTGGTCCAAACATATTTTTCCGTGATAAGCTTGATAGTTGCTCGTTTTCCAGGGTGTGACTGATTGTGAATCAGTTCAAAGATTGGTTTGCGTAGCGGTGATGCAACATAAGGTCGAATTTTGTCCATAGATGTGTCGCAGTATAGCTGTAGATTTGATATTGGCAATGTAACCATTGTGATTTTTAACGATGAGCTTGTGCTTTTTATAATTTGTTCGAGCTCTTCGTCTTTGTGTTGTGCTTCAGCAAGTTTTTCGATACTCAGCTGTTCGGTGATAGTTTCGATCCGTGACAAGGCGTCAGCAACAATGTTATTTTCTCCGGGTACGTGTCGAATGTCTGTTGTGAGTTGTCCAATGAAGTCGAGGTGACGTAGTTGTCGTGATGATGCTTTATCTGGTTTTTGTCGAAATGCAAATGTGAGCGGTTTGTGGTCCGTGTAGATTATGCAGTTTCGACCGTCGATCATGAACTTGAAATGTTTAACAGCTTGGTAAATGGCTAGAAGTTCTCTATCATATGTGCTGTATCGTTTCTGTGTGTCGGTCATGCGTTTCGAGTAGAAACCCAGTGGTGAAAGTTTGTCGTTTTCTACTTGATGTAACACTGCACCGACTGCAAAGTCACTTGCGTCTACATTGAGTGTTAGTTGTGCGTTTTGCCAGGGATGCGCCAGAAATGTGACTTCAGCTAGATCTTGTTTGCATTTTTCAAATGCTCGTAACGCTTCATCGGACCAAGTGATCAATGTTTGATCTTTCTTTTTGTTTCCTTTTATCAGAGCTTGTAATTTGCCTTGAGAAATTGCAGCTTTTGGAATAAAACGGCGATAGAAATTTGTGAGGGCTAGGAAACGACGTAGTTCGTGTGCTCGCTGTGGTTGAGGAAAATTCAAGATGGCTTCTGTCCTTTCCTTCGGTGGTGCAATTCCATTGGCACTAACCGTGTGTCCAAGAAAGATTACACTTGGTTTACCTATTTCGCACTTCGTTAGGTTAATTTTTATATTATATGTGTGTAGGCGTTGTAGCACGATTTCGAGGTGCTGTTCGTGCTCGGATTCGTCTACTGATGCGACGCATATGTCGTCGATGTATACGTATACAAAATCTAGGTCGTGGAAGATCTGATTCATGTATCTCTGAAAGGTCTGTGACGCGTTTCGAAGTCCAAATGGCATATAGTTGAACTCGAACAATCCGAATGGTGTTATTATGGCAGTTTTTTGGCGATCATCTGGGTCCATAGGTATCTGATTGTATGCCTTGACTAGGTCAATTGTGGTGAATATTTTTTTACCTGCGAAGTTTTGAGCGAAGTCTTGAATGTGAGGTAGCGGGTATCGATCTGGGATTGTTATATCGTTTAGACGACGGTAGTCACCGCATGGACGCCACTCTCCACTTTTCTTGCGGACCATGTGTAATGGGCTAGCCCACGGACTGTTGCTATGACGGCAAATGCCAGCACGCATCATAATTTCGAATTCTTTCTTGGCTGCGTTTAGTTTTACCGGATTTAAACGACGTGCTCGGGAGAATACTGGTTGTCCAGTCGTTATTATTTGATGTTTTACGTTGCACTGTTTATTTGCTGGCGAGTTGAATGTTGGTGGCTGAGTCAAGGTTTTAAATTTGTTGAAAGTATTAAAAAAATTAATTGATCCAAGTATTGTGTTGATACCTTGATAGTTGGTGCGTTGATAGATGCATCCGACGTTTAATTTGGTGATTGTGTCAACTAACCGTTTCCTTTTTAAGTCAACCAGTAAGTCGAAATGTTCAAGAAAGTCAGCGCCTAAGATGCCTTGGTTGACGTCTGCTATAATGAATTGCCATGTGAAATCTCTGCGAAATCCCAAGTCGACGTTGATAGTTGTTGTGCCAAATGTCTTTATCGGTGTGCCATTTGCGGCGAAAAGTTGATAAAGTCCAGCGTTTGTTGCTTTGTTGAAGTGAAATCTTGGTATTATAGAAATGTCGGCACCGGTATCAATAAGAAATTTTGTGTTGTTGTGGCGATCGAAAATGAAAAGGCGTTTACCTTTTGAGTTGACCACCTCACTCGCCATAATTTCAGAAGTGGTCGATTTTAGTTTTTTTGATCCTCGGTTTCTTTTTTAAATTTGCACGGTTCTGTGCATTTGCGTGCCATGTTGCCGAATTTGAAGTGATAATAGCAATAGGGGCTATTAGTTTTACGTGAGGAAGAGCGATTTCTCTTTTGAAGGAATTGACGATTCTTTGACCGACCACGATTTGTGGGAAGTTGAGAAATTTTCCTTGTTAGTTCCTCGATTTGTTTAGACAGCGTCGCTATTTGTGAAGTTGTTTCACTCTGAGAAGATGTCGACGAAGAGGATGTCGCAACTGCATTTACTTGATTAAACGTCGTCAGCTCGAGTATTTTGTCGGCCATGTTGGCCACTTTGTTTAAATCCCCGTCAGCCGTAGAAATGACTGGTCGTATTTGCTCTGGCAAGCGTTCTATCCAAAGTGTCTTGATTGCGTTATCCGATAATGCATTATTAGAGAGTTCTCGCATTTTTCTGAGAAGTTGTGACGGTTTTGCGTCTCCCAATTCCGTTTCACGAAGCAAGATTCGCAGTTTGTGTTGATCTGATTGTGTGAATTCTTCTATAATACGCGTTTTTAAAGTTTCGTATTTGTTTGCTTCCGGGGGATGTTCAATTATATCCATGACCGGTTGAAGAAATTGTGGGTCCAAAGAGCCGAGAATGTGATTGAATTTAGTGGAATCCCTCGTTATGCCCGATAACAAGAATTGTGCCTCCATTTGCATAAAGTATAATTTGGGTGCTGCTTTGATAAATGGTGCAGGCTTGACGGTCACGCGGTGAATTTGAGCCGTATCTATATCTGTTTCTGTTTTTTCCTGATTTTCCCCGCTGGCGCTTTGGGAGTTGTCGTTGATAGGATCTGGATTTGTCATTTTGATTATGGTGCCACTCTGTTGTCTTGGCTGGGTCATGCGGTTCTTTAAACTTTATTCCTCTTTGATGCGGAATCTTCTGTACACCATGGATAATTAGAAACAGCAATAAAATAAGAAATGCTTTGGATCGTAGCCCAATTTGTGGTCACGATGCTCGAAAATCTCGTGCGGATCGCTTCAGATTCCTGAGATATGTGTGGATTAATGGTATAAGAAATTTTTACCAAACGATGTGATTCTGCGAGTTGCAGAACGTTTTTGTTGCTGTGTGCTCCAGGACAGTGTTCTTCGTTTTTCTTTTCCGTTCGGGGTCACCAATGTGGGTTTTTTGGTTGAATAAACACACTATTCATTTTTTTATATATTTTTATTAAAACACTAAATTTACTGATTCAAAATAATTTGCACCGCGTGACACGTTCGTTCGTAGGCCCGCTGTCAGATCTCTCTAGGAGGTAGATGGCAACACCATCGGTTAAAGAAAAGGCTTCGTTCGGTTGCCACAAGCCTATCAAACAGCCCGGAAGAACCTCGAAGAGGGTAAACTCCAGTCGAAGGAGTACTACGATCAAAAGACCAACCCGCTGAAAATCCACCTAGGGGACCAGGTACTACTGAAAAACGCGGCTCGAAAGAATAAGTTGATACAACACTGGGTAGGACCATACAAAGTGGTAGCCATAAATAGTCCGGTTAACAGTACGATAATGATAGGCAAACGCAAACGACGCGTTCATAACAACCGGTTAAAATTGTTTCACTAAAACCGCCTCTGTCTTTCCAGACATGTTCATCCTACTCACTCTACTAACATTGGGAGCCACAACTCAACCAGCACCGGTCGAGATACATCCGATTACCCGAAAAGGAGTAGTGTTCGAGCCTCTCAGAAAAGTGCAGATTTATCGCGACCATTGGACCATCGTAACCCGTTTACCAAAACCAACGTGGGAACTACACCTGAAATACCTCGCAGAATGTGAAACCGCGATCCATCATCTCTGCGACAACACGGGCATCTTAGTCGGGGAAGAGTATTGCTATCATTGGCAAATGGAAATCAGGAAACGAGTAAAACAAATACGCGAGCTTATGGACAGGGCAGATTATACGTTAACACCGCATGGTCGAACCAAGCGAGGACTGATAAATTTAGGGGGAAAAATAATAAAAAGCATCTTCGGAACCATGGACAGTGAAGACTCGGAGCACATTCATCAAAAGTTAGCAGAGTTGGAAGAGAACACGAAAACCACTCTGGACTTGGCAAAACAACAAGTGACCGTTATGAAAACCACCCTAAAGGCTATGAGTAAAGCCAACGAAGAGATGACAGTAAGACAAAACAAGTTGACGCGAAAGGTCGAGCTTTTCAACACCAAGATAGGGGAAATAGACAAGCATTCCAACCAAATCCACGTAATACAAGTACGCCTAGACCTCAACGAAGTAATACTATTCATGATGGCGGAACTACAGCAGATGTATTTAGAAATAACGGACTTATTCATAGTTATGGAATCACTAAACCGACGGGAACTGAGCCCACTGTTACTACCAACCAGAGAAATTCTGGAAGTCTACGCCAAGGCCCTTGAAAGCCAACAGGGAAGAAAAACAACCATGGACCAGATCACGCTACAGAAGATCGCTAGCGTAGATTATGAACAAAGCCAGGGAGGCACCCTCATACAGATCCAACTACCATTACTGGAAGGTCAATTATATACCTTGAACAGGGTATACACGACACCGATAGATTCGGGGCACAACTCCTACTACTTGTATGACATTGGGACCACATATTTCTTAAACACCAGTAGGTCCCAACAGAACTTCGGATTAACGGAATTAGATTATCAAAGTCGATGCATTCAAGTGAATACGACCTACAGCGTTTGTCATCAGGGCGATCCGATTCTAGCTAAACCAACACTAACGCCTTAATCACTAATTACCAGGGTCCCACGATGTCCGGAAATAACCGACGAGCAGGACGGGTAGACGGAAAGGAGGCGACGACCATCGTAATCAACACCAAAAACTATCATAACAGCGGAAGCAATTCCATACACATAAAGTGGTTTGGGGCATCAAAAGACATAACCATCAAAATAGGTAACATGGTTCTGTCCATCGAGGAAGATATCAAACGTCAATCTACAAGAAACAAAGGAATCCAGACAACTATGGTAGAAAATCATGAAAACCTAAAAGTCGTGGAAGACCTGACCCCCAAAGTTGAGGTAGATGAGCTGGGGCTGACTCCCTCCAGCTGGGATGACGTACTTCGGGAGGCCGATGAATTGTATCACCACTTGAAGTTAGACAAAACACCGGTCAAACAACATGGTCCAGACCAAGTTTTGAAAGCGGAAATTGCTAAAATGAGAAAAAAGTTAGCAAGAGAAACACTAGTCGGAGAACCACTAACGTTACCAGTACGGAAAAACTCAGATTTATGGGAAAAACCAACCTACCCATATCCAGCAGGAAGGCCGAGAAGGACATCAGACGACCCGGACCAGTATTTGTCGGAATCAGCCACCAAGAAACACGACATCCTCAACACTAAAAGAGATAAAAAGGTAGATTTAAGCAAATACTTAAAAAATTGTAAACATTTACAGTATAAACAATAAAAAATATAAAAAACAAGGAAGTAGATTTAAGCAGACATTTAAAGTCATAAACATTTATAAACAAAACATTTGTAAAAAGCCAATATGGTTAAAAGTAGATTTAAATAAAAGAATCGAAAAGAGAGTAATGGGAAAAAAATTGTAAACATTTGCTAAAGCAATAAGAACATGATGTAAGAAAAATGTAATGGAAAACACGAATAAAATTGTAACAGAAATATGTGAGGAAAATGAATGAAATGGGGTAGGTAAAGGTCGCATGACCACAAGAAAGTTAAGAGAAATGTAATAGATAATGTTAACACGTAAAACGGATAGGTTCAATTAGATTAGTTTAGGGAGTTAGGGAAATAAAACGACATAGGAATTAGTTAGGGGATGAAGAAGAGATTTAGCTAACACTATTGAAAAACTAAGACAGAAAAAAGTAATACCGAACGCCACACCTGCAACCACCCGCAAAGTCCTGCACTAGAGATACCACCAAGCAGTAGAAAATCACGTAACTCCACCCGCATTGTCGACAACATAAACACCGAGGAAATAGTGAAATCACCTGGAAAAGAAACAAAACACATCTAACAAGGAAGTCTCCATCAACGAACTACTAACCTTCATCAACACCATGCACCAAGCACGACACCCACCACAACACTTTTGTCCATGGGGGAGTTCTCCAGAGAGGGGAGGAATGTGATGAATTGTTCGGGCCAGGACGAGGAATCCTACAAAGAAAGGAGATTAGAAACATAAATACGTCA
This sequence comes from Chrysops caecutiens, assembly GCA_963971475.1. Classification (NCBI taxonomy): domain Eukaryota; kingdom Metazoa; phylum Arthropoda; class Insecta; order Diptera; family Tabanidae; genus Chrysops; species Chrysops caecutiens. The sequence goes on from OZ020567.1 coordinate 71,258,595, forward strand.
AAATACTCACCTAAAAACACCACACACGCCATGACACATGTCAGTCACCACGCCATGTCACAAGTCGCGATCATCTAGTACAAATCTAGTACAAGTCGCGATCGTCTAGTACAAATCTGTACTAAAATAGGCGTCTCCACTAGACACCGCTAGATGGCGAAATGATCGAACAACGTGACGATCAACGTGACGCGAAGTGACCCATTTGGAGAAGAATGTGCAGTGCGCGCGAATTACGAAATTGCGACACAAAGTTTGTGCGCAAAATGCACTTGGCGCGGATTTTGAAATTGGGTCAAAGAAACCATGGAAAGAATGACGGAGTAGGGACTGCGGCGTCAGTAAAAATCAAGAATAAAAGGATTGGGAAAATTAGGGAGCAGTCAGTCTTACTCAGAGAGGCAACGAGTCACCTTAGACAGACGTTCACCAGCAGACGACGGGAAGAGCCAGATCGCCAGGAGGACCAGCCCAGCAACCCAAGTACCATCACCAGGAAGACGATCAGACCGTTCAACCGGGCAGCATACCAGTATCACCAAACAAGAATGAGTGACAAGAAACAACGGCTACAAGAGGAGCTCCGCAACCCCAAGGTTGGACCCCGGCCTTTAACAATAGAAGAATACCGGGAAAGGATAAAGGGGCGGACGCTGCAGAAAACCACTCCGGTGGTACCGAAATTACCACCGAGGAAGCGAACGGGAAAGGAGGCGCAATTCCGGGCAGATCTCGAAGAGACGCGACGTCGACTCCTCTTGGCTGTGGGTCGGGAGCAACGAGTAAGGGTGGAGCAAGAACTCCAACGGCTCTACAACGAGCGGCGACGATATCGGCAAGCGAAGAAGCTGGCCAGGTGTAATTCAGCGACCAAACCTTAACGATCCAGCTTAGTTTAAGTGAAAATTGTACTTGTTAGTTAGTAAGGAAAGTAAATGTATAGAGAATAAATATTAGAATTGTCTAACAACCGACTTTTTACTGGTGTTCAGGAGTGTACTCTTAAGAGTGTTATTATGGGATTCTCTCCTCCTACGACACTTAGAGTCGAGGGAGAATCTTCACATCGATTGATTCGCCCAGTGCTTAAAGACACCGAACGGGCTTTAGCATTTCGTCTAACAACAAACGTACAGGGAATTCCTTGCTGGTTGATGGCAGATGTAGTAGAGCCTTGGCATGACTCTGAATGACTTTGTTACCTCAACATAAGAAATAGCACTATTTGTTAATGAATAAATTAGTGCATTAATTAAAAAGGCGCAACGAGCAACAGTTCGAGCACAATATGTGGCACTTTGCTGGTAAATGGGAAGATGGAATTTCAAGGGGGAGTAAGGATAAGGGAAAATGGTGGTAAAGGACTTACAGACCCCACTACTTGATGAACGCATTGAGGTGCTGAGCTGGTAGTGCGTAGCAAATTATGATGATGTTAAATTCAATTAATCAAATTATTTTTTGATGAAGTTAGTTGATCAGTTGATGCTTCTGGCTGCGATGATTTTACAGATTTCAAACTCATTCACGTGAAAATTTTTGTTTTCTTTTATTTATGAATGTACACTAGCTACAATTCTTGAATTATATACTTTAAACAAAGATACTTCCAATGTAAAGATAAACGGTATCAATATCAACGCTCGCTGTTCACAATATGTTTTTTTTGTATATGCGTTCGACACTAGATTTTCTTCTATGCATAAAGCCACTGTTCACTTTTAGTTTGAATTAAATATATGTTTTCAAAACGCGAAGATTTGTAACACTGTCTCATGGCTTTGTTTTATATTAATATGTGTATTTTATCAAATCGCGAATATTATGACTGCATATAATCACTTGCCCAATGTTGAGAATGGTTGAATTTATATGTATTATGGATTAACGCAAAAAATAAGACACGACGTTTATCCGGCTACAAGGATCAAAAGTTTGTACTTTAACGTTTTTGTTAAAGTCATATTGAAAACTATTAGTTTTGTCGTGAAAACGTCTCTCTCCTCGTTGAGTACATTGGTAGCCAGTCTACCTTTATTGTGCTAAAAAACACAGTCATTTTTCTATGTCTAATAACTACCAGACTAGTGATGCGATAAAAACGGTTGAGGTGACAGTGGATAGAGCATTTTCTATTTATTGTGTAGCGTTTATTTTGCCCGTGACGTCATCGGGCAAGTGTAAGCGCTAAAGCGTGATAGCTGTTAATAAGCGTTGTGTAAAGTTATTAGCGTGAGAAAGCGTTTAGCTAGGACGTTGATTTGGATGTTACTGTAAAGGATGTGAAAAGACCTATCAGGACTTATACAGAAACAAAAAGAGAAACAATCAAAATATTGGCGAAAATATAAATAAAAGTTGGTATGAACTTGAAAATGGAAAAAAGTGTAAGATATCGTCTCATATGAGTCGTAAATATGCACCGAATTGTACAAAACTCAAATCGTAGAAAACTCGTATCAAAACAAATGTAAAAACCCTAAAATGCCCAGTGCCGAGCAAGGGTCATAGCTACGGCGGCATTGAAGGAGAAATGAAAAAACGGCGCAAAACAAAAAACTTGTGATTTACCTACACTGTAACCCTACTACTATATATAATGATTGCATTCAAGGGATTAATAAATAAAAATCATGTTAGTAAGAAACACTTATTATAATTTTTTTGACGTGAAAGCGCCTTTTCGCACTTCAAGTACACTGAGAGCCAGTCAAACTTTCAGGACGAACTAACTCTTCACCGTTGAGGTCCCAAACACGGTTCGAAAGATCCCAATGGGCAATAATTAAACTTAATTTAAGTCGGCGAAAAAAGGAATGAGTAATCCACGGCTTCAAGAGGCGCTACAGAAAGATCCAAAAGCAGGATCACGACCTATAACTCTTGAAGAGTACTGGGCTAAGCAAACGGGCCATCGCGAAACGGGTAGATCGGAGCCTCAGGATGGAACAGAGACATCTGTGAAGAAAAACCCACCGGTAGCAGAGGCGAGGTTTCGTCGCTTGATAGAGGAGGCTGTTCGACAGTCAGTGGCAGAGACCGTAACAAGGGGACGAAATGAAACACTTTTTGTAGTTGGGAGAAATGGTTAAAAAAAACCCAACTTTTATTCTCCAAACTTCCCTTATACTACAAAACTCCAAATCTTTTTACACTACACTATATATACATATGCTCCGTCACCGACTCCATTGTTACGATATATTTCTGACGTACTGAGCCATGAAGTTAGCTCAGATTGGCAATAGGGTTGTCAATATGATACACTGAGCCATGAAGTAAGCTCCGCTTGGCAATAGGGTTGCCAATATGATAGAGAGGCCAGAAGGAACCTAATGTTGGCTGTGGGGCGTCAAGGAGCCAAGAGCTGTAGAAACTGCATAATGAAAACCTTCGCTACGGGCAGGAAGACCGACGAGCTAAAGGGGTCCAGAAGCATCGAGCACGGGTCTGGAACAAATGAGTTATATTAGTAGAAGTAATAAAAATAAAGTTTGTAATAATAATAATGTAAAAGTAATATGGTAGATGTAAGCATTGTAAAAGGTTTGTAACTGATTTATTGCAATAGTTTAAGAGAGGAATTGTATCGATATATAGAAGTAATAAATGAGAAAACCCCTAAACCCAGACTTTGGAATAAAAATGCACTGGGGGAGATGTTGTAAAGTTTTGCCCTACGACGGTGAAGGGTAAAAATTTACGACATAACATTTGGCGCAGCCGCAATTTAAAAACCTAAGTTCGGGAATTTGATAAATGTAATTTTAAAAATCATGAATTTAGTAAGTTTCAATTTAAAAAATACATGACAAATGCAAGAAAGAATCACCCAAGTACATTTTTCAGTGTGGAGGCCACAATAACTACGGAAAAAAGTGAGAGAAACAATTATCATTAAGAGAATATATATAAATAGAAACGAATGTCATTAGAATAGCTCTCAAAGCTTAGGAAATTATAGAATTGCCCTTTGATTGTATAAATGAAACAAGAATATTGACCATTACGTGTTTATATACTATAATTAATACGCAAGCTTATGGGCAAACTACATGTCCGATTTTGTTAAAAATGCACAGTTTGAAAGATATGTTGTCGGAGAGGTGCGGAATATACCTTTAATTAAAATTGGTCAAGTAGTTTACCCGTAATTAACAAAAATAATATCAGTGCATTTGTTGATGCATTGGCCACGGATAGATAAGAGCATGTTCATGAGAGATGGATGAGAGAGAGAGATAAGATTCAACTTATTGCTAGATGTTTGGGTAAAATCTGTTAAATTCTGCAATATTTTCTGATCGTGGCTTTGATACTTTCTGTTTTTAGTTTTTAATTATAACCTTTCTCTGGTGCGTCGGTGTTTTTTGATAAAGAAGCGTTGAGTTTTGGGGAATGTTGATCATATATTTTTGGGCATCCATCCTGTTCTCTTGCTGCCTGTTTGACATGAAGATTTCCGAAACGAGACCATTCGTAAATTTGTTCGGTAGGTCGGTTTTCAAGTTATTCATTTGAGAGAATATTGGATCATAAGCCATATTGGACATGTGGCTCCAAAAGGATTTAGTGTTGTGCTACCAGAACTTCCTCCCGATTCCTTCAGGTGTCAATTTTTTTGCATGTCAGGCTCATGTACCGAATTGGGAAATTTTGAAACTAAAATATCCGAATTCTTCGTAATAGTACATTACATAACGAGTGCGGAAAGTAGGCGATTCCTTCACGAGTGCCGTTTGTCGTGCGAGTCGAAGGTCGACGATAAAAGCACGAGTGAAGGAATCGCCTACTCTCTGTACGAGTTACGTATACTATTTTTCATTACTCCGGGAGGAAAGTTTGTTATGACGTCGTGGGTAGTGAATTCAATTTAATATTTTTTGCTGCATTGATAATATTATTTGGTATTGTATCCGAATGTTCACTATCAGAATCACTCATTTTTGCTATTGTCGTTAAGATGTAAACTCGATTGCAGTTCAATAAAGACTGAGCAAGAATATTCGTATTTAAAAGTTGTCTTAATAATATTTACATGTCAGTGCAGGATTTAGGATTCGAAGTAATTTTACTCGAGCATCGTATAGTACTGCGCGGCGGTGTTATTGTTCTTCATATACTTATACCGAAATGTAAACAAACAAACTTGTCTTTACCGCGCGCGTAGTATTACATTCTGTTATATACAAATATTATGTGTGTGTGTTTTTATGCAATTGTATATACGTATCTAACTTTCCGCACGTAGGCGGAAAGAAATCTCTTTTCCTAACCGTAGAGATAAATACTACTTTCCGCACGCAGCTGCGGTTTCGAAAGACAAACTTTCCGTACGGAGTAATGAAAATAACATTTTACGGATCAAGAAATTGCATTTGTTCAAATATTTTACTATGAGGTAATCCCGATCTTCAAAATAAAATTAAATCCCGATTTTCAAATATGTTATTAAAGACCGAATGCTACCAATTTTGTGCTGCAGTTTGATGTAATTATGCTAAAATCTGCCATATTTTCCTATTCTGTGACATAACCTGCTATGTCCCAAATTGTTTACTAAATTTTTCTAAAATCACAGGTTTCTGTTGAATCTGGTCATACTAATTCTTTTGCTCATGCTTTTATCAGAGGGTGAGAAATTATATGCGTGGGTTTGGGTTCATATATAGATGTGCTTATGGCGTGCGTAATTCTTTGTCTCATGCTCTTTGGCTGTGTAAGTGGATAATACCTCTTATTCTCGCTCCCAAATATGCATTGCTCACGCTCTCATAAGAGCATGAGCAAACGAACTACGCAACCCAAAGATATATTCAAGATGTGCCTCTGGAGTGTGTGATTTGACAATTTCTTTTCTTATCAGCGCGAGTTTATTGCGTATGCGGGAGTGTGACGAAGGGGAATTGTTTCCTTACACAGTCCAAGAGTGTGACCAGATATAGCAGAATTCGTCTATTTCAATTAGTTATGATACATCGAACATGATATTCTTAGTAGATATAGATATTTGGGAGCGTGATCGAATCGAACATGAATATTCTTAGTAGATATAGATATTTGGGAGCGTGAATAAGAGGAATTATGCACTTACACAGCCAAAGGTCATCCATCCATAAGGCTCTCACTCTCGCATATGCATTGCTCACGCTCTGATAAGAGCATGAGCAAAAGAATTACACATCCCAAAGCCATACCTACATATGCTTCTGGAGTGTGTAAATGGAAAATTTCATTTCCTCACGCTCACGCTCTGATAGGAGGATGAGAAAAATAAACTGTCGACATTTCTCCCTTCGACAATATTCTTTCGCTCATGCTCTTATCAGAGCGAGCTCAATGCAATAACGCGATGGTGAAATTCCATAAGTTTTGGGGATGCATATATCCAAAATTATTAATTTCAATTGTTCTTTTAGTCAGGTCACAGTTTTGAAATTTTAAAAATTTTTTAGAAAACTGTTTACTTTTGGTGATCATCATTTTGTGTATTTTCAACTTTGTGCGGTTTTTCTCAAAACAAAGTGAAAAACGTTCTAACGAAGTGAAATTTTGGTGAAATAACCATTGGATTTTTGCTTTCATCTCAATTTATTAGTTTTACCTATTTCAGCTACTTAATTTTTTGGTTTTATATATTTCAGTTCACGATTCTTCGCCGAGTTAGAGTATCCGGAAGGGTCTAGCGGCGTCATAGAAGGGATAGTATGAGATCACTGAGAAGTGTAATTGCAAATACGTCAAATTAAAGTGATCCTCAAAATTTAGTTGATTCATATAAAATTGCGTTGGCTTATCCAATCCGTGATTTTATGGCGTTTTCAATCGGAAGTTACTCTACGTAACACTCAGGCGTTTACATCATGTTGCCATAAGAGCAAAGTCAATTTACCTACCCTAACTAAAAATAGATTTTTTTCAGAGCCTTTGTGAAGGACACTTTTCTTCCGACGTTGCTATTAAACGTCGTTCGAAAAATTATTTTCAAAATATTCGTTCTTACAATTCTTCATTTGCAATGGTTAGTTCTGACGCTAAGTTGTCTGATACCGCTTTGAATGGTGTATATCATTTTAAGATTCACGATATTTTTTATCATCGCGCTGGTGCATTGACTCCAAATTATGGTCCTCCATCAATCTATGCACAGCCTTACTGTTTTGATGTTGATACTGCAGTTCAACATAGAATGCGTGTGAGTGCGAATCCGGGATGTCATGTTGATTTAATACGTGAATTGGGTGTTGAATTAGATCGTGTGAATAATATTTTTCGCTCATTCATATCAATGGCTGAATTTTGTCAACAACCAGAAAATTCAGCTGCAGACGTTTGCATGGTTATTAAAGTCAATCGGAATACCGATCTTCGACGTTTTAATGATGCTGTACAAACTGATGTCACTGCTATTTTCAAGAATGAGGACGGCGAACCCCCGTTCGAGGGAAAAATGTTTGTATTTTCAAAATTGTCTGATTCAGTTCGCCGCATTTCTGTATTAGATTTTTATAAGATCCTTTGGCTTATCCACTTCTATTCTCAAACGGTCATACTGGCTGGCATGTTAACATGGCACACAGCACTCCCTCTTCTTCTTCTACTGTTTCACGCAACAAAATTACTATGCTGCAATATGCTTCATATCGACTCGCTATTCGTGATGAATCCAGTATTTTGCACCGTTCGCGAAAATTTTTCCTTCAGTGGGTGGCCGATATGTATATTCGAATCAAAGGTACCAGACTTCATTTCATACGTCAAAATCAGGCAAGCAATCCAAACGATGTTGATGGTGTCCATGGAGTGGGCCGTAAAGTAATTTTAATATCATCTTTCACTGGCTCACCTAGAAATATATGCCAAAATTATTTAGATCCGATGTCTATCGTACAACATTCGGCAAGCCATCGTCGTTTGTGACTATGACATGTAACCCAAGTTGGCCAGTAATTGTTGAGGTTCTTGGTGAAGCTAACGCCAATTTTCGCCCTGATGTTGTTGTCCGTGTCTTCAAATCCAAACTCTGAGAACTTATCAATTCAATATTGAAAAGGCAAATTTTTGATAAAGTACAAGCATTAATCTATACTATTAAATTTCAAAAACGTGGTCTCCCCCATGCACATGTGCTGATAACATTGCATAGTGATGATAAAATTGATAGAAAAGCATCGATCAGTTTGTCTGTGCAGAAATTCCTGATGTTTTTTGTCACCCAAAATTGGATAAATTAGTTGAACAGCATATGATACATGGAACATGTGGTTTATTAAATCTAATTTCCGTGTGCATGAGAGATGGAAAGTGCCTGAAAAAGTTTCTTAAAGATTTCTGTGATAATACGCGGGATAGAGTAAATGGTTACTCTGTTTATAAACGACGTGATAACGGTGCAGACATTGATGTGCGTGGACATTCAGTTGACAATCGAAACATCGATCCTTATAATCCATATTGTTGAGCGCAGACTCTTTTGCCGGTGCCTTAATGCAATTAGATAAGGTGTTACACCTCTAACTAACCCTTTTTGACACCTTTTCAAAAGGGGGAAGGTTTGACAGAGCAAATCAAGTTGTCACACCAAGACTTGTGTTGAAGTGTGCAAAGGTCTTAGACCGATACACGATCGATTATGAGGAAGGAGTGAAAGGCTTTGGTTCTAATTAACAACTGAACCTTTATTTAATTTGACGAGATTTTTATACATAAAAAATTACCTGGGCAAATTGACTCCTTGGATACTAAGAATATTTTGTTTGTACGCAATTTGCCACAGGTAAGTAGTAACTAGAGTAGGAACTGAAATAGTTGAATTTTAATAATAAGCAAAATTGACTCAGCTATTTCGACGATGAATGAAAGCATCCTCGGTTCATTTTTCTTTCTTGAAGACGCTGACGAAGCTTGGTCGATGGCACCTGTAGTAAAACGATCCCATCGGTCAAGGTGTGATGACGAAGGTAAGTGCGGTACACTGCGGTGAAATATTTTTAGTCAGTGAGGAACAGTGAGGTAAGAGATCTCTGAACACATATCTTCAGGCAAAGTTCGATTGTCATTTGGATGTCGAACTTTGTACTACTGTCAAGAGTGTTAAATATATATACAAGTATGTGTACAAAGGGTATGATTGTGCGTCGCGAGAATTTGGAGTTGTGAATGGTGAGGTTAATGGTGGTATTAAGATAGATGAAATTCAAAAGTTTCTTAATGTACGTTTTGTTGGTTCCACTGAGGCTGCTTGGCGAATATTTGAATATCCATTGCACTTTCAATCCCAAACGATTATGCGTCTTGACTGTTACTTGCCTCATTGTCAGAGTATTGTTTTCAGAGAAGGAACCGAGCGCCAAGCAGTTGCAAATCCTTCAAGGACAAAATTATTGGCATTTTTTGAATTAAATAGGAATGATCTTTCCGTTAATGACTTAATATATACTCAACTACCATTATATTATGTGTCGAATGATTCACAGAAATTTTGGACCAGGAGAAAACGTGGCGGCGATAAAATCATTTCACGATTATACATTGTATCACCAAAAGACATTGAATTATTTCACTTACGTTCACTTTTATTGCATTTTCGTGGTCCACAGTCCTTTGACGATTTGCGTACGTATGATTTTATTAATCATTTGACATTTGTTGATGACATCATTTGACATTTGTCATCTAATGATAGTGAATGGCGTAAATGTTTAAATGAAGCGAAAGGAACAAAATCACCTCGACAATTGCGACAATTATTTGGATTTATTTGTGGTTTGAATATTCCAGCAAATGCATCGGCTCTGTGGGATGAATTTAAAATGTTTATGAGTGAAGATTTTCTTAGGGATTGCAGTGTAGACATTTCTTATAATCGAAGCCTTTTGGAGATAGGAAATATCATTCTGACACATAATCTTTCATGTCAACATCTTGGCCTACCAAACCCGATTTATGTATCTGATAACGTAGATTTAGACCATTTCGATCCAGATGATGAAGCGTTCCTTTTTAGTGAAATGTATGAGAGAGCCAATCGTGAACAACGCAATATAATTTATAGTATTTTACGCGAAGTATTACATCACGATACTGGTAGCAATGTTTTTTGTTTGACTGCGCATGCGGGTTGAGAAAAAAACGTTTGTCCAAACAGCAATCATTCATTAATTAAATTCTATAAATCTTCCATGTATAGCCACCGCCTTCAGTGGTATAGCCTCTACTCTCTTGATTGGTGGCCGAACTTTGCATAATGTTTTTAAGTTATCTATTCCGATCTTAGAAAATTCAGTGTCAAGTGTGACTGCTAACAGTGCTCAAGGCCATTACATTAAATAAACTATTTTCCTATCTGGCGGTAAAACTATTTTCCTATCTGGTGATCCGCACCAAAATTTACCTTTAGTTCCTCACGGATCACGTGTTGCCATTATAGAGAATTCTATTACATCTTGGCCTGAATTTTCTACTTTTCATCACGTTAATTTAACACAAAATATGAGAGCTCTCCCTCATGAACCTGAATTTGTTGATTTTCTTAAATCAATTGGTAATGGTGATCGGAAAACCTTCTCACAATTTAATGTTAGTATCATTGAAATTCCAACGCATTTGTATTCTTCTCCTGAAAATGTGATACAAGATATGTTTGACGATATCTCAGAATCTATTTTATATTCTGAAGTTTTGGATTCCGTCATATTAGCCCCGAAAACTTATGATTGCACTTTCGTCAATTCTGGAATTCTCAGTCGTATGCAAGGAGAAGAAAAAGCATACTTCAGTTTTGATAAAATTATTTGCGATGATGAACAGGAACAAAACAATTATCCAGTTGAATTTTTAAATTCATACACTACCCTTTTCATTTCAATGTTCCCAGTTCCCAGTGATTCCAGCTTTTGCAATGGCCATCAATCAATCGCAGGGACAAACATTCCAAAAAGTTGGGATTTTACTACGACAACCTGTATTTACTCACGGACAATTATATGTTTCTGCCAGAAGAGTTCGTTCCTTTGATGGATTGCGATTTTATATAACAGAAACTTCCGATCAGGTCCATTTGTATAACGACCATAGAGTTTTCACAAAAAATATTGTTTATAAAGAAGTTGTCGGCCCTTAATTCTTTATTGGGAACCTCTTAAAAGCAGGCTTACTTAAGCATTTCATCCGCTACCGTAACATGAATGAATTTTCGATTTTATTTATCCTCAAGAGTGAATGGATCTCATACTGTCAGAAGTCTGGTGTGCACGTTTTCCTAGAATGAATGGTTTACTGAACGAATGGTAACGGTACCCATCGGACGAGGTTACCGTGCAGTGGTCGATGGGCTTTTTGATCGATAACAAACAGAAAATCTAAATGATCAACACCAAATACCTTACTGTGAATCTTCAGCAATTTTTCTATGTTCGTGACCATATATGCATGTGTTCAATTACAATTTTCGCTCAGCTATTATTTTCGTGTGCTATTTTATTTTGTGTAATAGTTTATTGTTCCCGAAAGAAATAAGTACACGTTATATACAATGTGACGAATGATGGAAAGAAGTTTTTGAAAAATTACTAGGCGACAGTAATTCTCCTCGCACGGAAATCGGTAAACTATGCACGGACCAAATAAGTGAGTGTATTAAATTAAAGTTAATTTGAAATGATATTGATCGTTCAATCATTTTTATAATTGAGAAGTGTGTTCTACATAATGTTTCGCCTGAGTGCAATGATTTATATCTGACAAATTCAATCTTCAAAAATTGTAAGTTATTTGAGATTTTGAAATTGCATCAAACTTGCTTATCCACTCAACTTTCCCGGTATTGTTTCTTTCTTAGAATGCCAAAAAACACGATCCAATTTTCAAATTCAAACAGTGAGGTTGCATACCAGGCGGATCCAAAGAATTCAAAAATTCTGTCGGATAATTGATCGCTTCATCTGGATTCGTAACAGTATCAATAGATTTGTATGATGTAACTGCAGCTGGCAACTTTTCTTGTATTTGGAAATTAATTTCATTGACACTGGCGTTCTTTGGTGCCATTATAGGACATTCTCTCAACCAATCATGGTTTTTGTAGTGCCGTACGATAACTGGAAACACACTGTAAATCAATTCCTCTTTTGTTTGTGAAATGGTGCAGAAATTGTTCGGCAATGTGATTTAACCGCTTGTATTGTCAATTGGTATGGTGCCATTTCCGATCTTCAACTATTGTTCCGAAAACTCACGTGCAGACGGATCATTTTGTAGTTGAACACGCATATTGATGCTGAGCGTAAGCTTTTGTACGTGTCGCCACAGAATCGAACTTTTCAAGCATGCATTACTTTCATCTGCAGGAGTTGATTTTAGAATGACTGGTAAAGTTTGTCGAAAATCGCCAGACAACAATATCAATGTACCACCGAATAGCTGTTGATTGCCACGTAAATCCTTTAATGTTCTGTCTAACACTTCCAATGATTTTTTGTGAGCCATCGGACATCCATCCCATAGAATGATTGACGTCTGCTGTAAGACTTTGGCCATAGCAGAATTTCTAGAGATGTTACATGTTGGAGTATCAACCGCATTAATGTTCAATGGCAATTTGAATGCGGAATGAGCTGTTCGACCACCATCCAAAAATGTAGCTGCAATTCCAGATGAAGCGATTGTCAAAGCAAATTTTTGTTCCGATCGAATGGTGGACAAAATCAGTGAAATCAAAAATGTTTTACCATTACCACCTGGTGCATCCAAAAAATAGAATCTGCCATTGCTACGCCTAACGGCTAGCATAATCGTATCGTATGCATTTTTTTGTTCAATATTCAATTGCGGAAGATGTGTCTGCACAAATGTGCGTAGTTCGTTACAATCGAATTGTCTTTCGCGTTGCAACTCTCGATCAAATAAATCATGCATAGAACGATCTGACGCTGTCATACCTTATTGTGCCAATGCTTTATTTGCAATCGAAATACACATGTCTTCAATCATGATCAAAGCTTCATTGTACATTTGTAATATAATCAACTTATCGGGATCATTTGTACGATGCTGTATTCGAATCAAAATATCTTCTGTCATAAAATCTTTATATTTATTCCAAAATTCAAGTGGATTTGATGGGAAACAGGTTGATAATATGATCGAAAACAGCATACGTATTTGATTCGGAGAAGATGAAATGGATGCATCCTGGAGCGTTGCATTCCAATGTGCGTCATCTTCCAACAAATGCAATTGTTGACACGCTTCACGATATGTTTGACAGACATGTCCGTTAACGGTTTTCAAATCTTGAAATGATTTCGGGTCTCGAACATTAATAAGCAATAGACGTAGATAGAAACAATCAATAATACTAGGACTAACGGTATATATTCTACCAATAGCATCACATGAATAGTAACCGGGATGACCAACAACTGGATCACCTTGTTTTCGTTGTGGAATTTTTTTACCTGGTTCATTCCAAGTATAGTACGTCGGCACTTCCGAATACAACAATGTTCTGGCAAACGCATCAGTTTCGCACCATTTGAAAAAGGCTAACAATGTAGTTACTGGCGGCGAAGCTGCTCTTTGCTGCACATTGTCTGCTGTAAACTAGACACGTTGCCCATTTTCAAGATGAGCTGCCAAACGAACAACAGTTGGATGTCTGTCACGCATTGGAAACGACAAAATTCGCCAAACCGCTTCATTACTGCTTATATAGCGGCCCAATTGATACTGTGAGATTTTATCGTTTTCATTTTGAGCAGCTCCAAACACGGCCACATCACTGCCTTTATTGATGTATTTGCAAATGTATTTGATGGATTTTACAGAGTTGCAATACTCAACGTTGATATGTGCCTTAAACATTTTTGACAATATTGGTGAATATGGCACTATCCATTGATTATTGACAACAATATCCTGATTTCGAACTTTAATAACAGTCGATTTACCATTATTGTCAGTTGATCGACGACGATACAATGGATAACCACCGTTACCAGTTATTGTGTCTTGAACCAGTTGTCGTGGGTAACGCTTTGAACAATTTCCATCAATCATGCACGGCGAATTTGGATTAATTTCACCACATGGGCCATATTTTTCTTGACAACGTCGAACAATTCTGGATCAATTGTGTCATCTGGAATTTCTGCCGATATTATGCTGTTAATTTGATTTGGAATAATTTTTTCTTCGAGCCATATCAGGATGTGCGCGTGAGGCAAACCTCTTTTTTGCCATTCAATTGAATACATATAACAACGCACTTTTCCAAATAGACGAAGCTTCACAATGAAATCCATCATTGCTTTGAGTTTTTGTCGAAAAACACGTGCTGTTATTTCATGTATCATCCCACTATGTATTACATGTGAACGTGATGAAGAGATCTGGTCGGCCGTATTTTCATACATATGCCATGGCATCTTGGGCATATTGTTGCATGTGACGTTGGCTGCCAATATATGATGATGGCAGTATTGTCAAACGCCCAATATCATTTACATTTAAATCGTTCCGTACAGCATCTTGCAGATGAATATATTCTTCAGATCTCAATTTAACTTGATTATGGCGGATGAAATTCAAGCGCTCTGATTCAATTTTCGCATACATATCAACCACGTATCGACGGAATAGTTTACGACATCTCAAAAGGTGATTTTCTTCGTTTTGACGAATCATCAATCTGTATGCGTAAAAGTTCATTGCGTTAACCCTTTTTGGTGCATCTTGACCTATTGATAAAAGTATGATCATGAAAGCATTAACGAAAAATTTAATTTTTCTTTTCAATAATAATCATATTACGAAAATATTAATTACCAGTATTTGGTTGAATCATCGGAATATTTATATTGTAACAAATTTTTGGCATGGTGGTGCTGCTGGTACCTTCCTGGTGCGTTGAGTTTGCCGAGCAGTAGAGAAACTTCCTTCTGGCACCGGAATCTGATGGGGCTGAGTCCACTTCGTTTGCCGTTCTTAAATGTCTTCGTTTTCGTTGAATTTGCACTGAATGTAATGAATGTGAATGTGTAACAAATTTTTCTGCGTGTTTTTCTTTCGTTCTTCCGTACTACTCCCGTTCTCTCTTTGATTGACAGCTCTCCAAAAAAAAAAACCACTTGTCCACCCAGTAACTAACGGTCGTTACTTGGTTTCCTGTTTTACCAAACAGCCATATTGCCATACACAAGTTTTCCCTTTTTGCACGGGATCTAAGAGATGGCGTGTTGTGTCAGTTCTCATAGCTCGTGCATGGCAATGTCGCGTTACAATATGATATTCATCGTCGCCTTTCCAATGAATTAGTGGATAATGCAATCCATCATAGCTGGGATGAAGTTCAGAAACACGTTGAAGTTGTTCATTTTTACGATGAAGTACAATATCGCGACTCTGGAATTGTTCACCAACAATTACGATTGCCACGTCATCAATTGTGGGTGCATTGGATCGCCTTGCATGCTCTCCAATAGGTATTTTATCAGATCTGATCACAATTTTATGATTATCTGTTGGCATCCGATCAAGAGCAACTTTGAATAATCGAACCAATCCATTATGCTCATGCAAAAGTCTTTGCAGTTGTTGAATGATGCACCTGCGTGTGTTTGAATGAATTGCACACCGCTGATCCACTTCACGATCTTCATCGCCAATGAAATAAATTTGTAAAAATTAATAATTTTCATCAGCAAATGGTAGCAATGAGCCAGTTCGATGGTAAATCTGGCCTAGAATCTGTAATTGCATACAAATATATGTTGAAGAACGATCAGAATTTTGGAAAATATTAAAAATTTTGTTGAATTTCAAATCGAATGTATTATCGGTGACGCCACATGAAGTAATCACCTTGAACGTTGGCATAAATTGATCTCTTATAATATTCGTGGCTTCAAAAGATGTCATCTGAAAGCACGAGTTATATTTCTGAATATTGTTCAAGAAATGTGTTGATCCCGGCGAATTTCCAAAAATCAATGAATGCAATGGTTCTGGTGGTGGCTCTAACGTAGGCAAACTGCCTTTGCCAGAAGCACAGCACATGCCAGGTGCTTCATGCGTAAATTTGTACGCATTGCAATGCCGACAAACATCACGCATTCTTCCAATCATTCCATACATGCTATAATCCAATGCGTTGTCATAATTTAATGCTGCACGTTCCATTCGCTGTACTGCTATGCGTGACATCTGCCCACGACTAATTTGTGGTTCTTGGTTATCAGCCGATTGATTTCTGGCTGTGTGTTTCATAGCTCTCTTTCTTTGTCTATCTTGTGCAAATCGATTATTTTGTTGTTCTTCGCTTGGTGATATTCTCGATCTTTGAGCTATAACTGAATGGCGAGACCTTCTACCAATATTTGATCGTCGTACACGTGGCATTTTCAATGTAATAATATGCACAAAACTGAAATGATTCCAATTGAATACAAAAGAATGTGAAAAAACTTAAAAAAAACAATCAATTCACACATTGGCAGCAGCAAAAACAAAAATCATCAAAGTTCACATAAAACAAACTCAGTTTTGATTTCGGAACAATTAGACAGTTGAAATTAGAATTGATTTTAATAAAATATATTTGATTGGTTTTTGTCGATAGGGTATCGTTTTTTATCGATCTAACTTCACTCACACATTGGCACTGACTTTTGATTGAAGTCTCTATAACAGGCAACAGCACACGACAAAAACATGTATATTTCTTGTTGTTTTTAGTTTTGTATTGGGTGCGTTCGATGGCTGATATAAGTCAACGTATCTCATGAATGCGTTGACCGATTTTTAATTTTGAAATCAGTTCGGCCGATCTCGAGTTATAAAGTCGCAGACAAAATTTGGATTGATTTTTATATATATAGATTGATGGCACATTCTACGCCAAAGATACCATTAAACAAACATTTAAATAGGTTTTTTAAAAGAATCTATTCATTCACGTTAGAGGATTTTGACAACGAGTTCCCAGACAACGGAGAGGCGATCGCCGATCAAGCAAATTCTCAATTCCAAGGTAGAGAACAACAAATACCTGATCAAGGACCAGTAGAGCCACCAATAGTAAACGCTGAAGTAAACAAAAAAGAGAACCGTGCCAATCAGGATAGGGAGCAACACCTACCTGAGGAAGAACCAGCAGATTTACCACTAATGCAAGTTGGGGATCAGGGAAACTCCAAAGGTACTCTGCAACCAGAAGAAGTAATATTACTTCACACGGGAGACAGTACGTGAGAACAACTGGGGTACGACACTCTCACCGAGGTGGAAGATAAGGTACTGTTCACGACGCTATTACCAACGCGCCTGAGGGGAAGAGCATTAGAAGTGGTGCAAACGGGGACGAATGACACACTGGAAGATATATTCACCTAATTAAAAACAAACCTTTTACAAGGCACGTCGTATATAACCCTTAATACCCAACAAAGGAACGTTCATCAACTGCCAACGGAAACTTTATTGGGCTATTTCCACAAAGTGAAGGCCCTTATTAATGTCTGCAAAAATGCCGCTGCTGCTCAATATACGGATGGCGGAGATGAGTTAAAGGCCGAAATAGAGGAAGTAGGCCTGCATTGTTTCAAAATGGGTATAATAAACCCCATCTATAAGTTCTACCTGCTTCAAGACGTAGAAAAAAGCTCGAACGCACTGGAACGAAAAATAACGCGATTAGAACAGAGAGAACAATGCATGCAGCCAAACCAGCCTTACCAACATCCCTAGGGGCACAAACACCATTAATGGGACCAGGCCTCCCTTCCCAACTACCAATGAGCAACCATAATTACAATCAGGCTTACAAACAACCACCACCACCCGCTAGGAATCCAGGGTATAACCAATACCCAACAGGTCGACCTAACCAAGGACAACAAAAAAATTTTCAACCAAACGGAAATACGCCAAATGCACCTCGGAACAGACCAGACAGCCGACAGATAAGGTGCAATTTTTGCAACAAAATGGGGCATATCATGGCAGAATGCTGAACTCGGCAGATGACCCCTTTGTGTTCCACATGCAGGGCGTATGGGCATAACAACTAAGATTGAGGGGCACAAAGACCCTAAAACCAAAACACGCAGTGAAATTGAGAAACCATTACAACACGCAACAAGGGAGGAATGAAACACCACATCGACAAGTTAATCAGACCACGACGTCCAGGGTTGACCAGGAATGTAATTTCTGCTTGAACCGAAACCACACGGAGCATGTGTGTTTCCTACGGGAACGGTAGGAGAAACTGCAGCTACAAACCAGAATAAAGGAATTGTTCCCATAGAGGGGCGAGATTATAGGTGCGACAAGAGAACGATCATGCTCGCTTTGCCGATAATAGATTTACAACTAGACATTACCAGGGAACGGAATTCAAAATTCATAGAGGGGCGAGATTATAGATGCGACAAGAGAACGATCATGCCAGCTTTGCCGATAATAGATTTACAACCGGACATCACCAGGGAACGGAATTCAAAATTCACAATTGATACGGGATCGGAAATATACTTAATTAAACATTCCGAAGTAAGCAAGGTAAAGCTAAACGACATAAATAAAGATAAAAAAATCACTCTCAACGCTATCTGTGCAGAGATAACATCCGAAGGATCGATTGTGGACAAGAAATGACGCATCAAGTTTATCCCTGCAAATATCATATCGTGAAAAGTTTGAGCCCCACAATTGTTACTGGAATCATTGGGAATGATTTCGTAAGTTAATACTGTAACGTAGAAGGAAGCGCTAAGGGATTAATTTTCCCGGTGACCAAGACGGGAGTAGAAATCGTCATTCCATTCACGGACCAAGGCGACGTGAACAACACCGAGTCCATTGATGTAGTAGCAAAAGACGAAGCGACCGACCAACAAATCCCGTCCATCGGAACCAAGCACATATGTGACCGTAGCTCGCAAACTACGGAGTGCACACTTATACCGAACAGGAAAATAGATTACGGACAGAAAGCTTCACTAAACTCAACGAAAGACATTGAAGCAACACAGGACTTATCAGACCTATTCGACTGGGAACCAGAGAAAAATGAACGAGAACACCCTCCTGGGCAGATTCGAATGGGAAGTCTGAGTGCTGAGTGTCACAAACCAAGACCACTATCACCTAAACCACCGAGGCTCGCACGCCCCGGAATGTGAAGATGTCACAACGCCAAAAACCCACGAGGGTGGAAAGACAGATTATCCCGAAAACACAAAGCAAGTCACCATGAAGGAACACCGAAGTATACGGATACCCCAAAGAACAGTGAAGTTTCTAGAGATCCCAGTACCAACACCAGGAGAATACGTCACTACAGGAGAAGAAATTAAACAAGGAATTTACCTCTGTAAAGCACTGGTCCAGTCAATGAGCATACTAAATGTAAACGATCACGAAGTCGAAAGAAAGGACTTAACAATTACCGATTACGTGTAATACCGAGCTAACCACTGAGGACCCTGACGAGTAAAAGAACACTACGGGATACAGACAGATGGGTCCGAAACCAGTAAAGGGAAGAACGCACGAATAAAAAACCTACTGCGAATAGTACGCATAGAAGAAAATCTGAACAGTGAAAAGAAGAATTCAATTGAAGGGATTGTAAAGGAATTCCAAGATACCTTTCATTTCCCAGGCGAAAAACTAAGCCACACTTCAACAGTTAGGCACGAAAAAAGAACCAAAGAAAATCAGGTGCCAGTAAAATGTCAAATGTACAGATTGCCGAAAACGCAGAAGGGAATTATAACTGAGGAAATAGACAGACTGCTAAAAGATGACATTGTTGAACCCAGTTGCAGCCAGTGGAACGCTCCTCTGCTAGTAGTCCCGAAAAAACCAGGACCTGATGGCTAGAATAAGTGGCGAATTGTAGTAGATTACAGAAAGTTAAACGAAGTAACAGAAGGAGATGCATATCCACTAACTAGGAAGATATAGATATCCTAGATCAGTTAGGAAATGCTCGTTACTTCTCTGTACTCGACCTCGCCAGCGGCTACCATCAGATAGCAATGGAAGCTGTAGATCGGGATAAGACAGCGTTTAGTACACCCTATGGTCATTACGCTTTCAAAAGAATGCCTTTCGGACTGAAAGGGGCACCGGCTACATTTCAAAGGCTGATGAATCATGTACTAATGGGGCTCCAGGGGTTACATTGTTTTATATACCTAGACGACATTGTCACCTACGGCAGGAATTTAGCGGACCATCACGCAAAACTGCTACCTATTTGAGAAAGATTGAGAGAACGCAATTTGAAATTAAACCCAGAGAAGTGCAACTTTCTCAAGCGGGAAATTGTCTATCTCGGACACAAGTGCGGTACAAACGGGGTAGCACCAGATCCCAGCCTAACACAAAAGGTGAAAGATTACCCCGTACCAAAAACGATAAGACAAGTACAATCCTTTCTGGGCCTAGCAAATTACTACAGAAAGTTTATTGAAGGGTTCTCGGAAATAGCGGCACATATAAACAGACTACTACGAAAAGATGTAAAATTTAAGTGGGATGACGAATGCGAGAAAGCGTTCGGGGCACTTAAAGAAAAACTAACGATATCCCCTGTCCTTCGGTATCCGAATTTCAAAGAACCTTTTAAGATGTATACGGATGCAAGTGGAGAGGCCCTAGGACCCGAGAACGAGGAAAAACCCATGGCTTATGCGAGTCGAACGTTAAACGCCGCAGAGAAGAATTATTCTACCATTGCGCGAGAGTTACTAGCTTTAGTCTGGGCCGTAAAAAATTACCGAAGCTACTTGTACGGACGACCATTCACCGTATACACGGATCATAAGCCATTGCAAGGAGCAATAAGGATAGAAGACCCAACAAGTCGAATACTGAGGCATTGGCACAAGTTGACAGTTTACACGTTTGAAATAATATATAACGAGGGGTAAAAGAACAACAATGCGAACGCTCTTAGTAGAATCCCATATGAAGTACTAGTTATGACTCGCCGACAGGCCAAAGAACAGGCAGCAGACACGACTGGAACGAATGACACCCTGGCAGGAGAAGAACGTACTACAGAGAAAAACCAACAGGGAGATGAAGAAGAACCAACACCAAGGAAGGAAATAACAGCCTTAACGGATCCCCAAGACATAACAACTATATTAGCTGATTGTCACGACGCACCGTTCGGATGACATCAAGGAATACAAAAGACCTACCAACGATTGAAACGGGAGTTCTATTGGAAGGGTATGATGAGAGACATAGCTAAATACATAAAAAGTTGCAAAAAATGTCAACTAAATAAATTAAGCCGGGAACACAGAGAACCAATGATCATAATTGATACTGCAAAACTACCGTTCCACAAGGTGTACATGGATATAGTAGGCCCCCTTCCCGAAACCAGACACGGGAATAAATACATCCTGAGTTTTGAGGATGACTTCACTCTATTAATGGATGCAGTGCCTTTACAGAACATGGAAGGAAAAAATGTGGCGCAAGTTTTCGTGGAAGAAATTATAAGTCGGTACCGAATTCCAAAAAAATTAATCACAGGCCAAGGGTCTAATTTTACTTCGGAAATGTTCCGAGAAGTATGTAAACTATTCAAGATCAGGAGATTAGAAACTACGCCGTATCATCCCCAGTCCAACGGGGCACTAGAACGATCCCGCAGGCCTTTAGTGGAATATTTGAGAAATTTTGTTGATGACAATCAGGCGAACTGGGATGAGCACTTGCGAGCAGCAATGTTTGTAAGGAACAACAGTATGCATTCAACTACGAAGCTAACACCGATGGACTGCTTATTCGGTTTCTCTGCTCCCCTGCCTAACAACTTGAAAAAAGAGCCCGAACCCGTCTACGACCATGAAAACTATTACTTGCACCTAAGGAACAAGCTTCAAAGAGCTTACCAAACAGCTCGAAGAAACTTAGAAGAGAGTAAAATCCACTCTAAGGAGTATTACGATCGAAAGATAAATCCGGTGAGGATACATATAGGTGATCAAGTACTTCTGCGAAACGCCGCCCAGGAAAACAAGCTAGTCCAACACTGGCTAGGTCCTTATAAGGTCGTAGACATAAATAGCCCGGTTAATACCACCATATTAATAGGGAAGCGCAAGCGTCGTGTACACAATAATCGGCTAAAGCAGTTCAACTAAACAACCTCTCTCTGTTTTTCAGAATGATGCAACTAATACTGATAATAAGCCTCGGAATAACGGTAACCCGACAAACCCCAGTGGAAGTACATCAACTACGACACCAGCGCATAGTGTTCGAACCACTGAAGAAAGTGCAGACATACCACGATCACTGGACTATCATCACCCAACTACCAAAGCCAATATGGAGCCTACATCTTAGCTATCTGGAAAACTGCGAAAGCGCAATACACCGGTTATGCAACGATACAAACGGATTAGCATCTGCAAACTGTAAACATTGGCAAACCGAAATTAAGAAACAGGTAGCGCAAATAAGAGACTTAATAAACAAACCAGACGTTACCATAACACCTCACAAGCGGGTAAGAAGGGGATTACTGAACTTAGGGGGAAAAGTCATGAAAACGCTATTTGGGACTATGGACAGTGATGACTCCAAGAACATACACCAAAAACTAAATGAATTAGAAAAGGACACTCAAGCCAACTTAGATTTGGCTAAAAAACAAGTAACCATCATGAAAACAACATTAAAAGCTATGAGCGAAATAAACACAGATATGCACGAAAGACATACCAAGCTAGTGCAAAGGGTGGAGAACCTTAATGGAAAGATAGAGGAACTAGCGAACCACACAGATCAACTTCGCATAACACAGCTGCGATTGGATGTAAACGAGTTAACCATGTACATAATGGCGGAACTCCAACAAATATATTGGGAATCAAAGGACCTCTTCATCGCGCTAGAAACGCTTAATAGACGAGATTTGAGCCCATTATTGATACCAACACATCAAATCCTAAGCATATAACTAAACGCATCCGAAAGGTATCAGGGATATATATATATATCACCATGGACCTGTGGCGAATCAATATGTGAGGAAACATGAAAGGAACAGAAAGTGTGCGCGGGATAGCTCAGTGGTTAGAGCATCCGCCCGGCAAGCGGAAGGTCCTCGGTTCGATTCCCGGTCACGAGCATACGACATTTGTCTCCTTTCATGTTTCTTCAATTGGTGACCCCGACGTGATATACGTCCTGCAACATGCAGCAACACACGGCAACGAGTCCAGCAACACACTTCAACGAGCGCTACAACACACTAAACACACCCAGCAACGCACTAGCATCACGCTTCACAACACGCCAGCAACAAAACGCTCCGCAACACTCAAGCAGCACACTGGCAATCGCAACATGCAACCCTAAGAACCTAAAAAAAAACCCTACAACATCCAGCAACACTTAGCGCCCTACAACAGTCGCCAACAATATCACACATCGATCTCGGGCATACCGTCGATCTAGGGGGGGAGTACTGTGGCGACTCAATATATGGGATCATGAAAGGAACAGGAAATGTGCTCGGGATAGCTCAGTGGTTAGAGCACCCGCCCGGCAAACGGAAGGTCCGTGGTTCGATTCCCGGTCACGAGCATTACACATTTTTCTCCTTTCATGTTCCCTATAGACCCCCTCACACTAAAACGGGTAGCTAAAGTAGACTATGAAGGAAGCCAGATCGGAAGGATTATGCAGATAAAGATTCCTTTAGTCGAGTCTCAACAATACACCTTAAATCGAATAAACACTACTCCGATTGACACTGGACACAACACGTACTATGTCTACGACATTGGATATACCTATTTCCTAAATACTAGCCGCTCATAACAAAACTTTGCTTAACTGAGTTGCACTTCCAAATCAGGTGCACCACCGTAAATGAAACCTACAGTATTTACGAGCATAATACCCCAGTGCTGATAAAACCTACGTACATGGAATGTATATCAGCGCTATTTAAGTCAACGGAGGAGGTCCCAAGCAACTGCAAAGTCCGATTGTTTAACACGGTACACCTAACTGTGACGCCGATGCACCGCGAGAACACTTGGCTGTATTGGGTAAAACAACCGACCCAATTAATAAGCCAGTGCGACGTCCAAGAAGAAACCACTCAGCTGTTGAGACTAGGCATCGTGAAACTGAAGAAGAGATGTATCCACCATCTGGCAGAATACACTCTCCCCTATCAAATAGCAGATGCGCATACCATAACTATACATCAACCAGCAAAACTACCACCCCCAAATATCGATTTCGGCCAATATAAAATACCACCAAAAGAACAGAAGAAACAAATGAATCTACTAAACCCAGTGGTCCCAAACGATCTCTATTAAGGTCTCACCGAAACAATTGAAGAATTTGACTGAGAAATTAAAGAAACTAAAAAACGCCGCCACGAAATGATCCAAATTCACACCACGACCGGAGTAGCGGGATGTCTGTTAGTGGTTATCATCACGACTGTAATAATATGCAACTGCAGAAGCTGCGAAAACCGAAGCCGCCGCCCTCTTCCACAACCCGCACGACCAAGCCCGCGACGTGTCAGATCATGTCAATGCCCGTGACGATTCCCAGAAGGGATCAAATAATAACAGCGAACGAGAGTGTTGCACTGAACCCCGGGCCCGCACCAACCGTATCGATCCCCAACGAACAGTAAACGCGGTACACAAAACACGAGAATAACATCAACTTAAAAAAAAAAAATTAATAAAAATATAACGAATAAATAAATAAAAATATAATAGTAAAAATATATAAATAAGTAAATGAAAATCGAAACGAGAAAAATACATAAGCTTAAAAAACCTTATCACTGACTTTCCTTATTACTAATTACCAGATTCCAACAATGTTCGGGAATAGTAGACGATCAGGTTCCACTAACGACCTGCACTCCGTCACAATACGATGACAGTTCTACGACAGCGTAATATCAGTCACCATCGAAGGTGACCTAGACATTGTTGATATTCACGTTAAATTCAACCTGGAGGCAAACCCTACAAAAATGCGAAATTATCAGGAGATAAGCACAACAAACACTGATGGCAACTTAGGTGCCGCAAGACCAAAAGGCCACGGAAGTTCAAAAGAGACCGTCGATGCGCTTGGATTAAACAAAGCTGATATACCAACAGAGGAAACTGGACAAGCCGCAGGAGGAAGCACAACCTAGTCCAGAGGTTGACGAGTTGTTTAAAGCCTCTCTCGATATTGCTAGAATGTGAAGAAAATTAGAGAGAACAACTTTAAACGGAGAACCACTCACGGTACCAGAACGCAGAAAATGGCAGACGGACCTATCAATATCCACCAAGAAAACCGAAAACTGCTTTGGAACAAGGGACCAATCGCGACACCAGGTATGACGCCAACACTAAACCACCAACAATATATACCAATAAAACTTTGTCGAAACTAAAACAGTTATTATATTATATAAAAGCAGTTGTAACGATAGATGTCGAAAGTAATATAAGAACCATTTGTTTAAGAAGGTAATGGCATAAATATGTAAAACGTTGTCGAAAGTAAAACAGTTACTATATAAAAACAGTTGTAACGATAGATGTCGAAAGTAATATAAGAATAATTTGTTTAAGAAGACAATGGTATAAATATTAATAAATATAATGGAAACCGCAAAATGTAAATTATATATTGAAAAGTTTAATTGAAATCTGGTATAACATTTAACACAAAATGTAAGAAGTTCAAAAATATAAGATTTAGAATGTACTGAAAAACGGTAAAATAACAATTGTAAACGAAAAAATGGGAAGCACTAGAAATTGGACTAACTTAGGGAAAAGTTGTAGAAGTAAGAATCGTAAGTTGTAGAAAGTTACACCATTATGACGGCAAAACCATAAGGATTAATAATAACACAATAATTCCAAAATAAGTACCACCGCTACTCCTTTTCCGGTGAAAAGGCTTCGAAAGAGGGAGGAATGTCATGCCCCATAACCTAAAACCAAAAAATTACAGTTGGGTGAATAACTACTAAACTAAAACATATCCACAGATAATATATCCCCAAGTAGATAATATATCCCCAAAGTAGATAAAACATCCTGCGAGAACGCTAAAAGGAAACAGGATTAATTGTAAGAGAAATATATTTACTTGAATGATGACACTCGAACACGTCACGATCTGACAGCAAACAATCTGAAAACAAACAATCTACGGGAACTGCATTGCCGACACACGCACTACATTAGTATCCGACAGATCGCCAGCAAAAGGTAATGCAATTCAGCAAATGTATTCAGCACAACCAAAGACCAACGGAAAAGAGCAAGTTGGAACATATTGGACGAAAAGAATGTAGGGCAAACAATCAATGACCGCACCGAGAAAATGCAACTTGGAAAATATTTCAATATTTAAGTGACGAAGGGAAATTGGAAAAATTGCAAGTTGACGAAGGAAATCGATGAAATCAATAACCTCACAGGAATTAAGGCCATTATTAACTTCACAAAAATTAAAGGCTAGCAAAAATTCACTATAAATTGATCAAAAAATTCGATAGAGTTTCAGAGGAAATTGGACATCCAACCTGAAGATAGGTGTGACCGTCTGCAGCGCTACAAGACACAACTTTCCACATTCCGCAACAATTCGGAGATCGTATTGGACACGTGGACCTCTGGACCTTCTTAATAGATCAACAATTAGGTGAGCACTTACCAAAGCAGGACCACGACCTATAACTCTTGAAGAGTACCGGGCCGACCAAACGGGCCATCGCGAAAAGGGTAGATTGGAGCCCCAAGTTGCAATATAGACATCTGTGAAGAAAAACCCACCGGGAGTAGAGACGAGGTTTTGTCGCCTGATAGAGGATTCCAGAAGGAACCTAATGTTGGCTGGAGGGCACCAACAAAGAGCGTCATGTACCCAAGAGCTGCAGAAACTGCGTAATGAACGCCTTCGCTACCGGCAGGAGGAACGACGAGCTAAAGGGGTCCAGAAGCATCGAGCACGAGTCTGGAACAAATGAGTTGTATTAATAGAAGTAATAAAAATAAAGTTTGTAATAATAATAAAGTAAAAGTAATATGGTACATGTAAGCATTGTAAAAAGATTGTAACAGACTTATTGTAATAGTTTAAGAAGGGAATTGTATCGATTTATAGAAGAAACAATTGAGAAGACGCCTAAACCTAGACTTTGGAATAAAAAATGCACTTGGGGAGATATTGTAAGGTTTTGCCCTACGGCGGTGAAGGGTAAAAATTTACGACAGAACACTTGTGCGTGTTTATCGTGCAGCGTTTGTTTCGCCCGTGACGTCATCGAGCTAGAGTAAGCGCCTACGCGTGATTGTTGTTGAGTAGCGTTGTGTAAAACTATAAATAAGTGTAGCATGGGAACGCGTTGGGACGTAGATTTGGGTGTCGTTGCAGAGAACTTAAAAAGAACTATTAGGACCTAAAGTAAGGCAATAAACATATTTGCCGAAATATGAGTAAAAATCGGTATTACATATATTGAAAACTGAGACAAATTAAAAATATCGTCTTGTACGTCTTGTAAACATGCGCGGAAGTACATAAAACGCAAATCAGAGAAGGCTCGCATCAAAACGAATTTTAAAAAACTAAAACTCCCAGTGCCAAGCAAGTGCCAGTGCTACGGCAGCATCGAAGAAGAAATGAAAAAACGGTGTTAAATAATAAATTTGTGATTTTGCTATTCTGTCACCGTACTACTCTAAACAACCATTGTATTAAAGAGATTGATTTCAGTACATAATAATGTGGAACACTTATTATGATTTTATCCCGGAGTTTTCACGAAAAATCTATGGTCGGGACCTTGACTACGCCTTTCGGTATTTTTCTTTTCACTTCGGGGTATAGGTTCGTTAGGCTCCCAATTCTTCCCTTCTCTCCATTTCACCTTCCCCATCCTACCCCCTTATTTTGGAACAGCGCGACTGAACGTCAGCACGGATCTGTAGTACGTGTTACTCTTTTTTCTGTAGATCCAGTGGTCAGCCTCGAGCGAAGCACCCACCCCAATTAAGTCGAACTACCGCCGCGCGATGTCTAACATGGACTTTTCGCTATAAGGGCTAGTTCGCACTACGCTAGCATTTTAGTCTACAAGCGAGTAATTGAATAGCTAAACGTGTCTGAACAATGAAAATTTAGTCGAGCAGTTTAGCAAGTAATGTAGTCGAGTCGATCCATTTTGTTTTATTTTCAACGGGCGAGTAGCTCCACCAACCACGAGCCCGTGCTCACCTTTTCTAAAATAGCCGCTACAATTAGATTAATCAGTTTATTTACTGTTTCTCTTATGCGTCGACGAAATATGAAACCTTTGAAACCAAACTCCTTCTAGACCGTCTAATCAATCGATCTAAAATTTCACAAACTAATAGTATTTTCGACGGTAACATCTATTTTTGTTACTAAATTCGCGAAAAAAAATCACTGGAGGTAGGGTTCTAAGTTAAAATTTCATCTGATGAACGAACCGATATTAGTACGAAGGTTTGTGCCAGGGTAATATAAATTTAGATTTTATGTATTAAGAACGATCACTGAGTTTTTTTCCAAGAATTCGAAAATATACTGGAAACAAAATACAATATTGACAAAAAATTGCTCTCTTTTTATCCGACTGACCAAAGGAGGGTAATGTTCTTCGCGCGTATGTATGTATGTCTGTTCCTTTGTTACCACCTGTAGCCTAAACGGCTTGACCGATTTTAAAGAATGGGGTGTCATTAGATTTGAATTCTTCCCTTAAGTGGCATAGGCTATGAGACGTCAGCAAAAATCAATATTGCGGACGTTACCTGCTAATATTCACTTGCTAATATTTACCTCCTGTACCTCAAACGGCTCGACCTATTTTGAAGAATAGGGTGTCATTAGATTTGTATAGTTCAGCCAAGTGTCAAAAGCTATGTGACGTCAGCAAAAACTTAATATGGTGGACTTTACGTGCTAATATTTACCTGCTGACATTTACCTCCTGCATTTCAAACGGCTTGACCGATTTTGAAGCGTGATATGTCATTAGATTCGTATTCTTTCCAGTGCCATAGGTCATATCGCGAGAGCCAAGACACAATATGGCGGACGTAAACCTTCATTTCTGGAGTGTGCATAGCTTATATAACGTCAGCACAAAACTCCTTATAACATTATAAACTTGCCTATTTGCTACCTATTAACTCTCCGACTTCATATTATACTAAAACGCTAAAAATAACGAATAATTTAATTTAAAAAACCTAAAAAGCCGGCTGACTATTAAGGAGAACTAAAAAGATGTAAACAAAGCAAATTCATAATTAAATCTGTAAATCAGTACTATTAAAATTGTACATGTGTCGTTTTTTTGTATGCTGATGGTGAGTGCACCTAAAGGTGTATTGTATTACTAACATAATAACTGACAATCGGGGACTGCCTACAAAGACTAACCAAACAATATGCATAGCCTCTGACTGTCAATTAGTTGTTCTTTAAAATTCTTTTTTACAGTCAGTCGGGTTTTTTGGTTTTTTAATTTAACTTTTTTGTTTTTAACAATAAACGTCAATTGACTTGTATAAATGAAGCCATGGTATTGATCTTAGGTAATTAGTTTTCACGTGCTCACACCAGAATTAGTAGTTACATAGAGATCTTAACCCAGACAACCGATTTTGAAAGATCTTTTCAGGAGCTTTCGCCAATTCGCTGTATGGTATTTGGAACTTTCAAGAGAAACCTTTTTTTTTGCTTTATTTACTCTGAAGTAAGTAGATTTTCATAGGTTCGTTAAAAGAAGTACGAATATCATATTTTTCTAAATTGAGTTTTTAAAGATGTGCATACAAAATATTGGAAAATTTATAAAATCCAGATTTGGGATTTTTATATATGTCAAAATTAAATTCTTGTTCATAATTATATAAATCAATAAAATCGAATAGTAGAGATGAATTTATCAAACGAATTACTGAGAATTGTTTCATAACTTCAATATATATACTAATAATCATCATAAATGAACACATAGATTCACAAACATTAAAAAAAACATAATACTTAAAAACCCATGATTAATTAGAAAATGTTAATTTAAGTTATAGGAATCTAGTAATTTAAAAGTTAAGTTTTGATCAAACGCCAGGATGATAACAATAATAATAGTATAAAAGAACTTGCGTATTAAATTAATACTTCCAATCAAACTGTCATGCAATAATAGAAATACTATTAGTATCGTTAAGATGCGAAAACCGCGCGATTACGGATAAATATGCAAAAGCTTTTTGTATAAAGATTTGCATATGGTTCTATCAAGTTAGTTCACAAATAGTATCCATTGTCTAGTTAGTTCACAAATAGAATAATCGCTACCAAATTTTACATTACCAGAGTAACTGCAAATCAGAGTGTCTATATCTAGACCGCTCAGATCAATTTTGTGTGCGACTGCGCGAACGCCACCTAGTTTTATTGGGTTGTAGGCTGTTCATCTTGCAAAACACCACTCACTTGTAAACTGTACTCGAGCAAAGTGCGAACGATTTTTGGGCAGAAGCGAGTATATGAGTTACTAAATTACTCGCTTCTAGACTAAAATACTAGCATAGTGCAAACTAGCTTTAAGCGCTCAGGTGCACGGCGCTCCGAGCTGTCCCAATCAGCTCGCCACTTTACCTACGTCGTTACGGACGTCCTATGCATTACCAGACCAAGTCCTATGAAGTAAAGGAGTAAAAGACTGGCGAGCCAGTTAGTAGAGGCAACTTTCGTGGTCTTGTACCAGTCGTGAGTTAATTTTTACACAAGTTTATTTTTCAATAATGTATTTGTTCTCTAAGTTTTATTACTTATACTTATCTGAAGCGATAAGTTTATTGATGTTAGCTAGGTAGCTCTGCTTCATCAGGATACTCTTTAAGAAAGTTGTTGTGATTTTCTCAAATCGATTTCTTTTTGACAACATAGGATCGAGGAGTGCTTGGGCTAAGATCACTCGGCCTCTTTTTAATTAATAAAAGTCATAGTGGGGTGATTGGGAATACCTAACTTCCAACACTCTAAAACAATAAAAGAAAGGCGAAAAAATAATCAATCACTATTGCAATACTAGCGTTACTTACTTACCTACAATGATGTGAAATCAAAATTCTGTGAAATATATATTATAACCAAAAAATTTTATAAAATAAAAAACATTGTCGCTCCTATTTACCCGATACCGTGTGAGGTAATTGAGAACAGTCCGTTTTAAGCCTCTTGGAGCCAAAATTTTATAATTTTTCTAAACAGCACTTATGTTTTACAAATATTGAAAATACGATGACAAGGAAAACTGTTTTTTGTTTGAAGAGTTTAAAGTTTGTCAAAAAAAATGGTTTAACTTTGATAACATTAAAGGCTGCCATTCGATGAAATCACGTAGCTCCAAAGGTCCGTAGGCTGATGGAGGTTCCCTTAACATGAAATTTTAACCGTCAAAGAATGTTTACAGGATAAATCAACTAATAGTTGTACTTCACATTTACTCTCTTGACGCCGTTCCTAATTACCCGAAGTAGGTAACTAAAGCAGAAATGACCGTTGCCCGAAATATTTTCTTTGTTGAACATAATGCGAAATGGAATTTATAAACAGAGAGAATATTTAAATAGTAAAAAGTAGTAAGTAGACTTTAAGGCCAAAAGATTGCTTTTCACATTGATTTCTACATACGAAAAAAATTGTAACAAAAGTATGTAATAATATTTTCTGACTCAATTGACAGAATAAGCGCGTCCTTTTACTTCCTCTTTTGTGGACACACTTAAGGATACCAAGCGCGTCTTCTTAAATGTATGCGGACGGGACGCTCTAGTGTTGGGGGAAGTACTTGATATTCAACTGTTCCTAATTACCCACCGTTCTCAATTACCCCACTCTACCCTATATAAGTTCACATAACATAGTTTCAATTTCAATAATTTTCACTAATATTAATTTTATTTTGCTTTAAGTTCTCATAAATTTTACATATTAACATCTTATAAGATTCCAGTCATTTTAATTTAAATCAATCCTCTTAAAAACTGCACATAACTTTTATTTGTAATTTCCTGTAAGATCTCAAAATTTTATATTTTATCTTCCTATAAGTTTTACGTAATTGTTATTTCATTGTACTTCAATTCTCTTAAAAAGTTTCACATAATATAAATTTTTTTATTTCCTTGAAGCACTCATAATTTTTTTTTAATCATTAACTACTTATAAGTTTAACGTTATTTTAATTTGAGTGTTATTCAATTCTCTAAAAAGTTTCACGTAATATTTATTTTTTCATTTCCCATAAGTTTTTATAATTTTTAAATTTTTAGCTTGTTCGAAGTTTCACGAAAATGTTATTGCAATGTAGTTCAATTCTCTAAAATATTCACATAATATATATATTTTTAATTTCCTCTAAGCTCTCATAATTTTTTAACTTTATAACTTCTTATAAGTTTCACAAATTTGTAATTGCAATATAGTTCAATTCTCATAAAAGTTTTACATAATATATATATTTGATTTCCCTTAAGTTTTCATAATTTTTAAATTTTAACTTTTCATAAGTTCCACGAAATTCGTATCTCCTAAGAAATTTTCACATAATATTTAAACTTCAGCTACCGGACAGCACGACGTCCTCTTCAAACCCACACTGTCTCCGAGTCGGCTGCCAACTCAGCAGCATGACCCCCTGATCCTGACTCTGATTGGCTGAACTTTATCCGGAGCGCCCGTATTTATTCCCTGGGATTCTATGAGGGGTATTCATAACGGAGCCTAAATTCTTCAAAAGAGCAAAATTCACAAAATCATTTCTCATTGAGATGATCGTTTGTACATTTTGGGAGCGGATATCCGTGGGAACAACAGACGATTGTACGTTCGCAGGGATTCAATAGAGCTGGCAGAACGGGACCTCCAACAATACAAATTTTTAATAAGGAAATTCGGAAGATCACATATTGCCGCGCGCAGATGGCACAGGGTGATTATCACGATTTCTAAATTTAGTTTTAATTTTCGTGAATGAAAATTTTGAATTCATAACACTCCATCCTCCTTTTAAAATATATAAAAATTTTATTTTGGTAAGTCGTGCGTGCGGCTGACAAGGTATTTCATAAATGTTTAGTTTACTTATATTTGTTCATCTTATGTACATAAAAAATAACATCGCGCAAATGTTTGTCGCGACAAAACTCAGAACTTATTGAGTCGGTAAGAAGATAACTGTCTAAAAAGTGAGTGTTCGTATGCATTTTTATTTAAATCTGTTGAAAACTTTTTGGTATATTGAAATTTTAAAGTTATTACGGTTTTCATTTCAAGATAAATTTTACTTTAGTGCTTAAGCATAAGCATAATAAACTAAGAGAGATCGTGCAATGAAGACGACGCATCGTTTCTCTCGAAAACATCGTTACCGGCCACTCTCGCTCTTAAGCGTAAGACGTACTCTAGAGAACAATTTGGTGGTTAGATTGCACGACCTCTCTTAAATTATTTCCCTTACGAAGCGAAGTATATTTCATTTGACACTCTGTATATCCGTAGAGCCGGTTTTAATTATATTCTACAAAATTTTCTACAAATTTGAAAAATTCAATTTTCCTCATTCAACCCGTGCATTTGTGCAAATTAGTGAGAAATGGTTAGTATTTTTATGAGTTTCAAAACATAAGACATCATTCATTCCGTGAATCCGAAGTTAACCTATTTTGGTCCAGTTTTAAGGGCACTTTTCCGATAAAAATTTGAATTTTAAAATTTTTTTGCCCTAAGCGGCTAAACGGAGTGTCCTACGGGGTTCATGTGTATGACGGATCCCCATTATTTTTAGATTTTCTGCCTATTTTAAATAACTTTTCTCTAAATTCAGGTTTTAAGGGTGTGCACACAAAAGAACGGAATATTGATACAATTCAGATTTGGAATTTTTAACGGTTTTTTGCTCCTAGAGCTTTAATTAAGCATCAAAGGTGCTTCTTATATATGATAAACCCTAATTTTTTTGTTATTCACTAACTTTTATTCTTGTGTCACATTTTTCCATATTGTGTTTTTAAAGGTATGTCCATACAAATGGTATGAATTCCGGAAATATTCGAAAAATTTGTGATTTTTTTATTTTGGAAATTAAATTTGTATAGTTTTTCATAAAATTAATTAGATTTCTATTGACGCATTGGACAGAACAATGCCCGGTTTGCGAGGTACGGGCTCAACGATGGACTCAACGAAATCAATGCTTCATTGAAGCGATATTTTCTCAACGCAAAAGAAATATGAGGGTGGCGCTGTCAGCACACGAAAACCGGTATTTTGCAGATTTGTTGCTCAAAATAGGAAATTCACAGATATCAAAAAACAATCGGAAAGTTTATCTAAGTGAATGAACCTTTTATCTCAAATGAGTACACAGCGTGAACATACTGTAGACACCATGCTGCGCCAGGAAGAGGCTGTACATCTTTAAACAGAATTTCTCACTTGCTTACAGATCTGGATGACCTCACATACATTGGTTTCAAAAGAAGGGTGTTTTGTTATTTTATTGCGAAGCCTTCATTCACCCAAATTTTGCAACGGTACACGTGTTCACGTTAAACGTCTAAAAGCTCTAACTGAAGAGTGCAGAATTCTGACTAGATGTGGAACTGGAGAGGTCATGATAATTCCCCGGACTCTATTTCAATTCAATTTTGAGATTAAAGTTTACAAATAAAATTGTCATATTTAATGACTATTAACAAATCTGGCTGGCCTAGACCTAACCGTTGAGTGTTTTATCCACGGGGCGCTTTACACAGCGAGGACCCTTTCGGACCTCACTTCAAAACAAATTTTGTGTAACAGCTGCAAACATTGTGCATAAAGAAATTCTATAATAAAAAGCAGTAACCTCATAATTTTCAGCTCCTTATTTACTAAATTAATATACAAACGTGCGAAACCGGGGCGGGTCTCAAGTGTAAAATATAATTCGTTTCTTTGGGAACTTTTATACGGGAATTTTTATGGATCTTTTAGAAAAAAGCGGCAATTTTGAAATTATTGATTTTGTAATGAATTTGTGAACGCGAGTTGTGAATAATTGTCTAATGACCAAGACCTTAATCCCTTTCTTTTTTTTTCAGTTTTTTTGTCGTCTAAGGGCAGAAATATGTAACGATGCGAATGTAACGAATACTTGCTCGTCGAGTAGCGATCACATTCGATTACTAATTTTTTAGCAAGTTTATGTGCACAAATATTCATTTGTGATTTATTTATGTCGAAACAATTTTTCGTCAAAACAAATTAATTAATATTCTTTGATTTTCATAATCAAAAGATTAACTGCTTCAAATTAATATAAATTTTTTGATTCTATCGCATTTATTTCTTTCCTTTTTTGTATAAGATATTTCTATTTTTTTCCCTCTCCTATATTACCTTACTTTCGGATGCTATCTTCAAATATTATTATGGAATCCTAAAAATTTAATAATAATTGTAATGCTTCGCCATGACAGCAATTATAGCCACATCTCAGCAAGGAGCCTGTTATGGGTTGAGCCAGTTAAGAGGACTAAATTGATTCTTTAGGGCCATTGGTTGGCCTTTGTCTTATAGGATTTACTAAATCAAAGAAAGCCAAAGATTATTTGAAAGTTTTTGAACTTATGCTACAATCAAAAGATAACTGCCAAAAATCAAAAATCTATAACTAAAAGAACAACATAATACCTACATAGTATTAACATATACAGTGAACGATATACAAAATGTATACAGTATCACATAATGGCCAGGAAATCGGGCGGATACAGTTTGTTCTTACATATATATACATATATTGATTTCTAGCTAGGATCGCTTTCTCTTTTTTGTTTGATTAATTGGGCGGTAATGATTATAAGGGTTTAGGATGTAAAAAAAAGATATATATATGTATTTGAGAGATGATAGAAGGAGAGAAACTTTGAAGCTTTAATACGAGCCATAGGTAACATAATAACTGAGAAGTAGTGATATTAACAATAATAATATGCAATATTTGGTAGAGAATCTAAGAGTCGGGCACTGTGAGAGAAAAACTTGAATTCTAGTAATATTATAATTACTAGGGGGCCGCCCGCTGCTTTTTCGCTCGCCAACCCCCGCCGTTTTCTACGCTCACTCTAATAGCTCGCGCATGGCGCTACATATACAGTTACATTGTAAGTAAAGAGGTGATTTAGTTCCGACCGTAGTAGCAATCATTTCAGCTCATTTTGCACGTAAATACATCTATATTGAATGAAGCCCTATAGAAAACCTTGCGGATGTGGTTGCGGATCTTAAAATTATCTCATAAAAAAACTTTTTGTAAAAATTCATCTCCTGCCAAATGACCTTGGTCTTATATTTCAGGAATATAGACACGCAATCGAAAATACAATTGATGGTGAGAAAATACAGATTGTTTGAGAAAGATTCTTAATTTTTGGAATGTTTGCCCCTGGGATTTATTAATTGTCATCGCAAAATCCATAATGACGGGAAATTGAGTTCTTGAAAGGAAAAAGGCAGAAGTGTACTTGTATAATTAAGGTGTATTTGTAGCGCCAAAATACGTGTGTCTCGAAAAACTCCTGCTAAAAGTCACAATCTAAACCATTATTTTGCATTGACCAAGAAAGGCATGTGCTTTACTCAATTTACGAATAAGTATAACAATGCATTTTGGTTTTAAAATTAATTTTTGGGATCGGGAGCCCACATTCATCAACTGTGTTGCTTTCTCTAAACATCAATCAAGATTTTATCGGAACTCAAATGTATTTTTTTCCTCTCCGGACAGACTATTAAGAATTTCTGCATTGATGAAAGTGCAGTCTTTATATTTGGGTGCTAATATAACCGAATTGAGAATATCGTTAGACTCAATGGTTTCAGATACATTGCCATAGGTATCTGCAATCACGAAGTTGCTGGTAACTAAATGAGAAAGAGCTTCAAACACCTTGCCTGAAATCTGGAAATGTGGGTTAAGTCCCAGTACCAAGAGATTTAAGAAATTCACCGAATTCAATTTCATGAGGTAAAGCCATCATGTTTTAGGACCAGGTTATTTTGTGGAATTTTGAAAATTCGGACCATGAAGTAAGGCATTTCCAGATAAGTGGTACACGTGAACCGTGAGGTACAACTGCCAATGTTCATCAAAAATCTCCACAGAGTAAAATAGTTTTACCTCCGAAAAGTTTAATTGAAGTACCGCATACATGGTTTACAAAATGGTCAATTAATTTGAGAACATTAAGCAGGCACATTGAAATTTCATCTATGATAATGATAGATGGAGATCTTATGAACTGTGCTTGTGCACTGTTTACAGCAAGGTTTGAAACGGAATTCTCTAAAATCGGTGTATGTATTTTGAAAACGTTGTGAATGCTTCGACCTTGATTTAAAAGAGTGGATGCAATACCACTGAAAGCGCACGCAATACATTGCAGGTTCAAAGAATTCAATTTGTGAATAATTGCGGTATGGACAAAAGTGTAATCACAACCAGCATGAGCTGTAGGACAAAAAATGTGACATCCAGTAACACAATTTAAAACTTACTGTAAAACTAAATCAATAACGGTTCGCTGCTTGGCACTTTGGACGTTTCGTTGTTTGTTTCCTTTCTGAATCTGCATGTACAGCTGTTATAATAGCTGATAAAGATTGAGGCATTGAAAGGTGTTCACATAAAATATTATGACTGAACAAAAGTTCCTCAATAACTAATAAAGCACAATTAAATGAGTTATTTTCTGAAAATCTTTTTAAAGGTTTTCACACATGTAATTTCTGAATTCATTCCATAGAGGAAACGCATTTATAGACACGTTTATACCACAAATAGGTAATGGAAAATAACTCTCTTAACTACTGAGGAGACTTTCACTATTTGACATATTATAAACATTCACGGTACTCCCTATCATTTGATGCGATAACTCGTGCATGTGCTGCAGCTGAAAATGTGGGTTACATAATATGACCGACAGTACGCAAATCCTGAAAACAAATAGGCCCTCGAACATGAAGCAAAAGTAGATTCAAATGATGTGATGTATTTTTTATTCTGTTTTTGTATAGTTCTTATTTTACCAATTGTTAATTCAATTTTGAGGGTAAGTTGGCAAGTTTAAGTTGGCTTAATATTTATTATTGTGCATATACTAATTACAATCCTCATTTACATTTTCATTCATTTTCCTAAAGCCTTATACAAATCAAACGTCCAAGCGACCAATCTAATAAATACCTTCCTAATATTTTATACAAATCAAACGTCCATACGACCAATCTACTAATTATTTTTTCATTCCACTACTCAGCCAGATTCAAATTTACTTTACTTTCTTGACTAAATTCATGTTTCTAAATTTCCAGTTTATGTTTTAATCCTAATTTTATTCAGTTTTTATTTCATTCCTTAATCTAATTTACAATTCCTTTCTTATTTTTGTTCTTATTCCTTTTGGTACGGCGGTACTTCAACCGGTCGTTATGGAGCCGCTGGATCTCCCTGCTGATCCGTAGACGCTTTTCTTTACCTACTGCCAGCAGCAGACGACGACGGACCTCCTCTATGGCCCGCCTGAAGTTGGCCTCCACCCCAATTCGATACTTCACGGGAGGCTCTTGTTCCACGGCCGGTGGCGTGGCGACCTCCTTCTTGTCCCGATTCCTGGCCCGGTATTCCTCCAAGGTAATCGGCCTCGGTCCGGCCCTGGAATCGCGCAACGCCTCCTCTAATGTTGTTTGCGACGTCCCCGACACTGTGAAATAGCCACTTCAATGACGCCGTACTTGGAACTAGGTTGATGGGTTCTGGCGACCACTTTCAACACGAAGTTCCTTACTGCACCGATAGGTTTCGAGAACCTGGTTCGGTTTTGCAGCTTCTAGCTCGAGTTTGATGGGTTACTATGACCACTTTCAAGCTCGAGCTCCCAACGCAATTTCACTTTATTTTCATAGGTTTCCGTAAGCTCACGTAAGTGTTATGAAATAGAATGTTTGTTTATATTCTACATATTTGTAGGTTTATTTTCGTCGTTTAACCGTGTTGTGTTTACGCTTGATGGTAAGTATAGTGCATGTTTAACTTCTGGTGTTTTATGCTTTTTAGGCAGTTTTCTGGTGTTTTATGCTTTATGTTTTATTCCCCATGAAATACTCCGTGTGGACAATCTGTGTGGACTATGTTACTCGTTATGTGGACTATGTTATGTGAACATCAACATCGACATCGACTTCTCACGTGACATGTTCGAGTAAGTATGTTAAATTTCTGGTGCATTATGTTTTTTAGGTTCATATGTGTTATAGGTATGGTTAGTGACTCGCACAGTTTATTTGTTATGTTCTAATCTCCCTTTTTTTTAGGTGACGCGACGCATCACAACAATGAAACAGTTCAACATCTTTTGGAGAAACATAAAATAATCTAGCAATAGCTCTACTATTTCCTCTTTGACGTTTTTTCTATTTCCTTTCATTATCTATCTAATCCAAATATCATGTATCGGCGTCTATGTATACAGAAAATCGGACGAATCAATTCGATTGATTTCATTGAATGCTACCAATGATGTTTTTTCGTGATTTTGAATAGCTTGCTAAACATTTCCATCCCTAAAGACCACATTTTGCCGGTGGGGCAAGTGATATTCAAGTCAATCTGTAATATATTATGTGGCGGGTCATGCATTGAATGCTCATTTATGCGCTAATAAGCTCCCGTAGATCCAACCAAGTGCCCGGACAAAAAGGTATCGATTTCATCAATTTGAACTTTGCCCTGAACTGCACCACTAACTCTTCCAAACTGTAATGAGGCACAATCGTACCCCTTATACATATATTTGTACATACATGTTGGGCTCTCAGCTGTTCTGAGAACTTCCACGTTTAAGTGGCAATCAAATGTCGCTAGAAGATATGGATTTTAAGAAACAACATAACGGCTATCAATAGAGTGGCCACGAACGTCAACTGTTTTGCCACTAACACCACACATCTAAACTGGATAGCAATTATCATTGGCCTGCGTTGTATTACAAAAGTTGTTAGAAAAGCTTTTGCTGCATTTACCATCTCTCATACAGACGGACTTACGATTTAATAAACCACGCGGACCATGGATCATATGTTTTAACTCAATTGTGAAGTTATGGGTTAGCTCAAATATATTTGGAATTTCCGTGCAAAGAAACAAACTTCTATTTCCTACCTTTTCTTTTTTCTCTAAATTGATGTGTTAGAGTTGTGCGGACAAAAGTTTGGATGTATGATATAGTATAACTCAGATTTTGTATTTTTAATAGTCCTTTGCTCGTAGCAGCTGAATAACGCATTCTAGGGGGTGAATATGTATGACCACACCCATTATTTTGTCATTTTCCAACTTTTAGCCACATATCGTATTCCTCTAAATTATGCTTTTAAATGTGGGTCCATACAAATGTTAGGAAATATGATAAAATTCAGACTTCCGCTCGCTTTCCATAAGTATTCGTGAAAGTTAACCTCTCATTTTCTAGAAATAACTGTAAAATTGTGATTTCCCATATTTTTTAAAAGAAAATTTGCCTATATTTTTATCAAATTAGCAAAAAGTAATGGTATAAATAAACGATGGCTATAAGTTTGTCTGTGGTAATGCATCCATATTATTGTCTGTGGCAATATGTTCATTGTTTTGGCTTTCGTCTGGAAGAATGCAATTTTATGAGCCAAAGATTGCTTTCTTCGAGGCAAAAGCAAAAGAATAAACATATGACTATTGTTTGTGATATGGCTGCATTTACCCCTCACATTATCATTGGCATAGATAATACGTTTTAGTGAAAATAATGCACGTATTTGGCATAAACGGTCGATTATTTAGTCGAAAGCATGGTCTTTACCAATGATAATGTTAAATAAGTACATATGTTCTATATTTTGAAGTTTTCGCAGAGTAGTGCAATTATATGATTTGTTTTGGTTTGTGTCCCCAACATATGGCATGTACTAAATTAGTCAAAAATCGAAACAGTACCACACATACATTCTTCCCAAAAGCATCATCTACGCTATACGTGTGCTCAATTCACACATACTATCCCATTGAATTTTTTAATTTATAATTAAATTTAAGAAAAAAAATTAAGTGATGTACATAGAGGAAAAAATAATCTTTCGACTGGTATAATTTTTATCCTGGTAGGTCCATCTGGTTTCCTGTAAAAAAGATAACAAAAAAACCTTTCGCCTATTTATATACAGATATGACGACAATGAGATTATATTACTTTATATAAGTTTTGTTTAGATTAGATTAAGATAAATAGATAGATATATGATGAGGCTAGGATTAATGATGTGGTTCTTTTATTATTGAATTATATGACCCAAAAGGAAAATGTTAAATGGTAAATTCATTTCAATAGTCAGGGAGAACCCAAGGGCTGCCCGGAATGTCCTGGCCTTAATAATTATAAAAAAGAGAGTGTTACATTGTTAGACTATTTGTTAGGATTTTTTCAGACTCTGAGGAATTTTGGTTCCACCTCTTGTAGTACCTCCTACGTAATTTTGGATTTGCTACGTCGGAGTATACTAGACTTCAATGATCTACTTGAATATTTCCTTTTGACGTAGAATACCCGTTTAATCACTGTTTTTAGGAACAAGGACAACCAATTGAGTCAGTGATTGATATGTCAATAATATTGCCCAATATGACGACTAGTTGGTTGTCTCGTATTACCGGACTATTTCAACTCTGGGCAGGTTACAGATGTCTGTCTCAACATGGACCCTGAAATAGTTAGAATATCTCTTGTTCTGCCTTACAAACAGGTTAATGATCTTGGCCTTTCCTGTACCGATGGTAGCGTTAGGGTAGATTCCGCTTGACTTTCAGACGTATGAAATGTTATGAACCAAATTTCGGTTCTTTGTAAGAAGGAACCATGACCTTCCTCAAGGGCTTAACCCTTCGGAAAGGTCATGAATGTTTTGAAATATTGCCACCTGAGTCAGCAGAAATGCTGACTCAGGTGAAAAATGCATTCGCGAGAAAAATATTTTCCTCGAGTCAGCTTTCGTGCTGACTCAGGAAAGATGAAATTGTGAAAAATATTTTCCCGAGTTGGCATTACTGCTGACTCGGAAGAACCTAAAAAACTATAAAATGGAACGAATGGAAAATGCATCGATTGGGTCAACGACTCGATCGATTTCAATGACTTTCGATCAATGACCCAATCGATGGAATTTCCATTCTACATAAAGGTAAGAGTAGGGAAAATTAGTGAGTAAGCTAGATTTAAGTATAAATTAAGGTTGAGAATTATAAGAAAGGCAGTCTAGAAATATACGGCTCATAGAACGTGTGTTTTTTGACTCAAGGGTAACTTGGCCTTCAGGCCATGTACCCTTAAAGTCCTGACTTGGCCTCGTAGCCATGCAGGCAAAAATGACCACCAAGAGATAACATGGGCCACAGGCCCTATGTCTCCAACAGTATGAAGTAAAGTCGGCCAAATGGCCTATACTTCAAAAAGAAGAGGTAAAGCGGGCAAAATGCCCATACCTCCAGCGTCCTGAACATGGTTCGAAAGAACCTCACAGGCAAACCAACACAAATAAAAATTATTTCGGATGAAATTCTACATTCCAAGAAGAGAAATGTAGAAAATTATCATAGCATCTTCGTCTTAAGGAATATGGTAGTTCGCGTTAAGTAAGGAAGCCTCATTCCTGGGAGCTCCAACGGCTTTTCCTCAGTTTCAATGACTTTTCCTTACTTTGGTGTCCACGTTATTAGTATTTTAATAGTTTATAGTTTTTTTATCGTCGTCTTTTTTGGGTCATAGATATTAGATGTGGGTGTACGATTTTGGTTTTGCCTTCAGGTTATGGATTTATAATTTCGATTTTGATTCATGATTTGGATTGGACATTGATTTGGATTTTGGGTTAGATTACAATTACTATAGATTTAGTACCTTGATTGTGATTTAGATTTAACTATCCGCCGTCCATCTCCTTCCACGGTAAGACGAAAGATGATCCGCAAACTATTTCTTTTTTCTTTGCAAACCTCTTCTCGTCTACCTTCATGGATGACTTCGTACCAGACGCTGATTACTTTTCCTCCCTTAACTCTGGTCCGTCGTCAGTGCCCTCCATCTTCCCTGATCTCCATAATTCGGAGGGCGATGTCCTCTCAGAGCTCCAGCGTCTCAAGGGTGACTTCAGTCCCGGCCCAGACGGTATCCCTCCAGTAGTTCTGAAAAGATGCGCGACTCTTCTCGCTGGACCTCTGTCGGGACTTTTTAACCTCTCTCTTCGGTCTGGCATATTTCCTGACTGCTGTAAGGTTGGATTCCTAGTTCCGGTCTACAAGAAGGGGTTAAAGCACGAGGCGTCGAACTATAGGTCAATTGATAAACTCTCCGCAATCCCCAAGATCTTTGAGAAAATCCTCGCTAATAAACTGTATCCCTTTATCGCATCCTCTATTTACCCACACCAGCCTTTCCTTAAAGGTAGGTCAACCAATACCAACATAGTCCAGTTTGTCTCCTTCTCCTTAAATGCTCTTGAGCGTGGTGAAGTTGT
Source organism: Chrysops caecutiens (assembly GCA_963971475.1). NCBI lineage: Eukaryota > Metazoa > Arthropoda > Insecta > Diptera > Tabanidae > Chrysops > Chrysops caecutiens. Next base: position 71,302,317 of record OZ020567.1, read on the forward strand.
CGAATTCATTTTCACGGACATGAGCAAGGCCTTTGACAGCATTCCTCACAGCCTCATTGTTCTAAAGCTCAAACTAGCTGGCTGCCCCGATTTCTTCCTTAGGTGGATCGGCTCCTATCTATGTAACCGCCTATATTGTAATTGTTTTAGATCTTCCCTGTCCTACAGTTTTGTTGCATCCTCCGGTGTTCCTCAGGGCAGTCACAAATGACTTTTCCAGGGTTGTTTTGCACTCCGAGGTAGTCTTGTATGCTGACGATACCAAGATATATAAAAATATTACTTATCCTGACAATATTAAACTCCAGCTCGATCTGAATCGTTTTTCAGAATGGTGCTCTAAAAGCAACTCAAATTTCTTTAAGTGTGAGCACGTTTGTTTCGGCCGCAAGCGTAATCATATCCCAAACACTTTCTCTTTTAATAGCTTCGTAGTAAGGTCAATGAACTGCGCCCTCGACCTGGGTGTTTACCTTGACTCCAAACTCTCCTTCCTTGACCATATCAATCACAATTTCTTAAAGGCTCTTCACCCCCCTTGTCCGTTCTACAAGCGAATATGCTTCCCAAGTCTGGTCTCCTTACCACAACGTACATATTGGGAGAGTCGAGACTATTCAGAAACGCTTCCTTCGGTTCGCTCTACGTCACCTTCCCTGGTCCGATTCTGTCCACCTTCCTCCTTACACGGATCGTCTTAAACTCCTCAACCTATAATCCCTTTCTGGGCGCCGTGTCATGGCTGATTTATCAAGCGTACACGGGATTGTTAAGGGAGATATTTTCACCCCTGACATCTGTAACCAGAATGCTCTTAGACCCTGTGGAAGATACCTAAGATCGAACGTGCCCTTTGCCCTTAGCTACCACCGCACGGACTTTGGCATGATGGAACCCGTTACTCTAATGCTCAGAGCCTACAATCGGGCTGCGCCTCTTCTCCAGGCCGCAGATGGCAATACTAAAGTCCGGTCTATCTTTAGGATCGGTGCCGATAGTACGTCTTCGCTTTAGTCATGTTCCTTTTCAGACTTCCCTGTTTAGTTTGGACACATTTTTAAATTTATAATTTATCTGACAATGTATTTTGCTTTTATTATTCTGTATCTGTTTACTTCACTGTTTTTCGTTCTCTTTATATCTATATAAGTGAACGTGTTCTAAGTTGTGATTAAATAAATTTAATAAATTAATCCATTTTATGTAAATGTTTCTATTTTTTGTACCTCTCTTTGAGAGCTATTGAAGATTATTGATCTTGAATGTTATTTGTGAGTCGAAAGAGAGAACAAACGAAATAGGCGAACAAAATAATAAAAGAAAGGATCCCACCTTTACAAAGGCTTTAACGTGGTTTATTAGAGTTAAATGCGCTGATCTGGCGTGATGGTTCCGGATCTGGTTGTTGATGGTTATACGTCTTCGTCGAAACAAGAAAAGTCTGAAACTTTTGGATATCTGCTGTCTTTTGAATCGTCTTCAATTTATGAAGGATGCAATCTGTTTATGACATCTCACCGCTGCCACCAAAATTTTTATGTTGTGATTTCCTCAAATCGATTTCTTTTTGACAACATAGGATTGAGGAGTGCTTGGGCTAAGATCACTCGACCTCTTTTTAATTAATAATAGTCATAGTTTGATTTAATTTAGTGTTTAGTTTTTGAATTCTTATAAGTTTCACGAATTTGTAATTTCAATGTAGTTCAATTCTCTTAAAAGTTTCGGACAATGGGGCCTATTCTGGCGAAAATCGTAAAATAGCAGATTGTTCTGTTACGGATGATAACAGATTTGGTTCGGAGCAGCAATTCGATAAGTTTGTTTTTCTGGCTACGAACTATTTTTGAATCTGCATTGATTTCATTTTCGCAAATTACTTTATGCCAAATCTACTATCTCTGACGGCTGAAAGTGTAAACAAACACTTAAAATGTAATGCAGTATAAATTTAAGTGCTTTTTTGTGTGTAAAATGTGTTTATAATCTTAATACTTGTTAAATTAATAAGTGAAGTAATGAAATTGATAAATATTTAATGAACAATACCAGTTTTCTGGTATTGAATTTGTGCAAAAATACCCAAATAAGTTTATTTGGTGGTGCAACTAAATATGTAAGAAACATTTTAAAGTTTCTTAGATATACTTTTATTAATTCAAGGAATTTAGTCAACTAAATAGTCAGAGCTGCGAAATGTGTCAGAGGATATTTGATTTGGGTGAATTGAGTGAAGGATAAGATTTACATAACCAGAATCGTATAACCATCATGAAAACTTTACCATGGATTTAGCTTTTTTTGTTGATTATCTCTCAGTTGTGATGACCCAAAAAACCCCTCCAACGTTCGCCAAGGATCAGCACACAGAAAGATATCACCAAAGAGACCAAAGAGGGCCTGAAAATCACTCCTTAAGGACCGGAGAAGGCAAACACATGACGTCACTAGGGAACTACGTATATCACAGCGAAAAAAACCCCGGAATCCCCACAAAACCCCCAAAAACAACCCTGATGTCACGACGTCAACAAATGCACAGCTTGTAAGCAACCCTGACCTTGGCCAAGATTTCATAACGAAATCTGACACCGTCAGGGATAAGTGCAAAAATTGCTGACCCAGCAGAAGCGCGGTGATAACGACCGCCGGTCGGTTGCCGCATGGAATGTAACCCGATACCGCCGAACCCATTTAGTCTTCATTTACGCCAAGTGAATAAAAACTGCTGATTCAGCAGAAACGCGGAAATAAGCGACAGCCGGTCGCCACGAACGAGGGTGTAACCCGAAACCTGAAAAAGACAACAACAAAAACACGGAGGCATTCACCAATAGAGGAGAAAATGGGAACAACAACAAGCACACAGGGAAAACAATTAATTACTAGGTGAAACGAAACACAAAAACATTTCCCGATGAGAGAATGACCTGCAGGGAACGAGGTTCGTTGACATGGCACGTGCATTCGGGCACAATTGTAGTTGATGGCTGGTTCACACCAACAATTCACGTTGGGAAAATGACTGGGAGGAAAATAAGGTGAATCGATCGGAAAATTGAAGCTGAGCAATATCGATGGGAACCATTCGATGGAGGGAATCGCTCAATCAGCGGTATTGGCCCTATATATGGGGCCAAAAATCCATCAAGGGTTCAGTCGAGAACCGGACCTGAACCAGAGAGACGCCGTGAAGACGACCCTGCCGAACAGCCCAATTTTGAGAGAAGCCCAAGCCTGAGAGGACCTTAACCTGAAACGAGCCAGAACCTGAGAAGACCCGAACCTGAGAGAAGCCAATCTTGCGAGAAGCCAGAACCTGAGAAGACCCGAACCTGAGAGAAGCCGATCTTGCGAGAAGTCCGAACCTGAGAGGAACCGAACCTGAGAGACGTCCGAACTAGAAGACAAATATCTGAAGCAAGTAGAAGAAATGAATCCCCCAGGCATTACCCGAACACGGTTCTAGTAACCTATCGGACGCCAAGGAAGCCCATCCGAACACGTTTATCGTAACCTATTTAAAGTCCTTTCTACCCACAGTTCGTATTAGATGAGCTGTGCGTCGTCCCTAGCTAAAGCGCTAGAAGACCCACAGGCGGGCCCTAGGCTAATTAGTCTGGAGGAGTTCCGCATGTTACGAACTAGTTTCACTACGATGGCTATCCTGCTGAATAAGTCAGGAGTAACCGCTGAGAAAACTGGAAGCTTTGAACTATAAAGAGATATGGTCTTATGAACATACTAGCCGCCTCAGCGCAAGGTGAGACAATTGTTCTACAATTTTGTTAGAATTGACAATTCAAACATGTCCATCAGAATCATCGATCGCTAAAGAAGGCACAACAAATTCCGTAGGACCCAACATTTTTCAGAAGATATGAAAATCTATCTTCTCATAGACCCATAAACTCCGATCTGTCCTGGAGTGAGATTTCGATGATTCTGATTATGTTTTTGGAATGGAAGAAAGTTTATGTTTCGGGTTACAACATGATAGTGCACAAAATGTCCACCAAACTAGAACCAGAAGAAGACCAAGAGTTGCATGATAAAAAATCCAATGAATGTTGCATGATAACATCAGCCTCATTAACACTTTCAAAACAGCTTTAGATAGAAGTTTACTAGTTGCTTATGTACCCTGATCTTATGCCATGTGGGGAACATGTTTAAGCGGAGGATGAAAAACAAAATATATTTACAAGGAGTATAAGGGCAAAACAGTTGAAATAAGCTATTTACAGTAAGTCACAGACTCGGGCGAAGTCGCGGGCAAAAGCTAGTACTATATATTTCTTAAAAATAGTTATTGGTGTGGGGAAATAAATAACTTTGGAACAAAAATCATATAATATTATCGACATAGTGTTTGTCATGATGTGGATGATGATGGATTCTGTTGCAGAGATAGTCTCTGGAGCAGAATCTATCTTAATCTGGAAATAGTCTCTGAAACAGAATCCATCTTCATCCACATCATGACAAACACTATGTCGTCATTATCATAATCATCATTATATGATTTTTAAGTGGAGTAATTATCATAGTTTTATCTGATTTTTGCCTGCAAAAATATTAAAAGTCATAAATTCATGGCTACTAATGCAAGTAATGTTACTTAAAATCTCCAAATTTAACAAAATACAAAATATGTTATCATTTAAGTATGAATTTATTTATCTTCCAGTAGTGGATAGCAGAAAACTTTCTTATAGGGTCAACAAAATTTGAGTCTGCTGTGGTAGCAGATGTTTCTGCCATTTTTACGGCCAGAATAAAAATTTAAGTCATTTTCGTTAAGTTACGAAAGACAACACCAATGATATGGAAAATAACAGATTGTCAAAATAGCAGAATCTGCTTTGAACGGCCAGAATAGGCCCCAATATTTATTTTTAATTTCCCTTAAGTTTTCGTAATTTCTAAGTTTTAACTTCTTATAACTTTCACGAAATTCTTATCTCCTAAAAAATTTTCACATAATAGTTAAACTTTAGCTACATGACAGCACGACATCATCTTCAAAGCCACACTGTCTCCGGGTCAGCTGCCAACTCGGCAGCACTACCTCGTGATCCTGACTCTGACTGCCTGAACTTTATCCGGAGCGTCCGTATTTATTCCCTAGAATTCTATGATGGGTATTCATAAGGGAGCCCGAATTCATTAAAAGACCAAAATTCCCAAAAGATAAATTCTCATTGAATGAATGAATGCTTTTATTTTCATAATAGAGTGTTTAGTTGGGTCTGCGAGTGATGAGAATGATGTCTTCAGTTCTGGTCGTTCGCTTACTGACTTTTACTTCTAGTGGTACGGTGCTCTCTAAAGATCAGTCCTATCGGGGGCTGGTTACGTCTTGCTCGGGTTTTTTGGCCGGTATTTAGTCATATCTAAGTGCTGTATTGGCAATATTCCAATCGCTGTATTGACAGTCCTTCAATCGCTTTATTGTCAGTCTGCCCATCGGAGTTCAATATCCGTTGAAGCGCAGTAGTAGTCTTTGACCCTGAAGGTAATATCCATTTATACTTTTCCACGTGCTTCTGTGACAATTGCGAACACATTTTCATTCACATGTACTTTCCGGTGCAATAGCCATTGACTCTGAAAAGTAAAAGTCATACATATTTTATTCCCAACATGTTCCCACGTTTTTAATTGTCGCGAAGCTGGTATCGTGTTGCCTCTTAGGTGCGAGTCGTGATTTTGAACAATATTGACTTTTGTTTTTAATTTGACTTTCTGAGCGATAGCTATATAAGGTTTTGGATTTGTTTGTGATTGATTTAACTAATATTTTGCTAATTTTGATCAATATTGATTTTTTTAATTTTGTTATCTAATTGTTTGTTATTGATGAATAACGTTTTGGTTTTGTTATATATTTTTAGTTTAAGATATTCATGATAATAATTTAACGTATTCTACTTTCACAATATGCTGTTAAAAATTTCATTCTCTGTCTTTATTTGTTTTTAAGTATTTTCACAATTATTATAGTGTTATGATGTTGGTTTTAAATCATAAATATAGATTAATACCTGTGGCCGAGCTCCTAAAAGACAGCTCGAAAGTATGGCTTCTACTAAGGATTATGAGCCGCAATTTCTAATGGTAAAAATCGGTAATTAGTTTTCTAGTTGCAAGGAGATCTTGCACTCTAGTTATCTATTTACTGACTGCCCGTTTCACAAACATATTACCTTATTGAAAGTGGCAATTATGCTTGTCTAAGCTTAACTTTAAATTGCTTAACCTAGGTAAGTGACACGTAAATAATTAGTACATTATTGAGTAAAACTATCTAGTACCACTCAATTTACAAATTAGTAAATTCAATAAAAACAATTCTCTAATTTCAGCGCTGAAAAAATAATAGAATGTCATGTCATCAATGCTTTCCAATTCAAAACTTGCTGATGATTTGATTCACCAAATTGTTATTAAACTTCGAGCAAATAATTTAGAATTGCACAGTTGACATTATTTTATTCTTTCTTTTGACTATGTGTGTGTATACGCATTTTATTATGCGTGCACACTACAATAGTCAATTTTATATGAAGTAGTATCAGCCCTCTCCAACACTTACATCCTCTTGGCCAGCTTCTTGGCTCTGCGGTAATTCCTTCTCCCTTGTTTAATTTTGTTGATCTCTTCTTGGGACTTACTCTTCTCTTCCTTCCCTTGGATTAACACCCAAGATAGAACCGCGGCATCTAGTTGCCTTTTAAACTGAGTTTCCGCTCCGGCCTTCAGTCTCTTTGGATTCTCGCCGATACTTTGTTAAGGCAGGGTTGTCACCGATGGATTTCCCTGCTGCCGTCGCCGATATTTTTCGAGGGAGAGTGGACGGGGTCCGACTCTTGGATCCTTAATACCCTGCGCTAAACCATGGTTCTCGGACATTTAATGGAGCTCTGCGGTTCACGATTGTCTGTCGGTTTTCAATGCCCACCTGACTAAGAAGTCTGATTGGGAATCGTGAGCAAATAGTCTGGCAACTTCGACTCGGTCAGATTTCCTGCCTTCATGTAACGAGTTGGCACACGTTTTTGAAAGCTCCTTTGAAGAGCCTTTGAATTTAACATTTACATAAATTTTTGAATTTGAAATTTGAAATTCAACATTTGGAATTTTTGAGTTTACTATAATTTTAAAAATACTAATTGTAAGTGGTTAATTTTTATTTTTATAAATTGGATTTATGTTTAATGGTTAAATGAAATGTTAAATACGTTTCATTTTGCATGAACGTGTCGTTATATTTGCTTTTGTCCGTCTTTTGTTGCATGTTTCAGTACATATCCTCTTATTATGTACTTATAGTAAGATTAACCTTACTTGACCTAAGTTACCAGTAAGTGCCACTAATTTCTCCGCCAAATATATATAAGATAATTTCCAAAACTGTCGTGATTTGGACGACACAATCAAACACAATTGAATTTCTCTAAAATAAAAGATTTATTTTACATGTGCTCATCATTCAAATGAAATAAAAGTAACGAAACCTCACATACATGTTCGCAAATACGTTACCTCACTGTACCAATGATGCGCAAATAATTACTTACCGCAGGGTACATCTCTTCTTTCAGGCAAATGACACATTTCTGTCCCGTCAGCGAAATCCTTTCATACCTGAATTCACCTTTAACCACGGGATCATCTTTCCAGACGTTCTTATCATTAAGTTGTGAACAAAAGATGTTGGTTTTCTTGAAGATTTAATTTTGTTCGACTCACCTATACTTATTTACTAAGAAATAATTTACCTTATGTCAGCACTTTTATTTGTATGAATTCGTGCAAATTCGAATAAAAATACTAGTCATTGATTAAATCGAAAGGCTAACACATCGTTCCTAGCTCTTGTGTATCGGTCTACGACCCTTCCACATCTTAAGTCAGTTTAAGTGAAACACCTCGATTGGTATTTAAACCTTCTCTGAAAGGAGTCCAGACGGATCAATTTGGTGATACACTTAAATTGATCTGACAAAGCGTAGGCAAAGGAGTCTGCGCACAACATTTGGTGACCCCCACGTGATTTACGTCCCGCGAACTCTAAATCATTTAAAGTTACGTGAATTTTAAACCGTTCACCATCGCGAAAAATATTAAACCACGAAAACCATGCTCGTTTCATCCCGAGCATCCTGAAGAAGATTTCCATCCTATCGACGTCCCGAAACAACATTACCTCATTTTGTGGCAGGCAACTGACTCAACCCGCTGTTTGCCCTTGTCGTTCCACTTCGTTAAACTCCAGTCATAGCAAGGATGTGCTCTTAAGAAGAAATAGCCAAGCAACAGTAAGATACAGGAAAATAAATTGAGAGGCACATAAGGAATTACAAGAAAGATTCCACAATGCGCAAGGACACTGACTACCTCACCAATAGGTCCAAAACTGTCACTGATCTTTGGGAAACATTTCAGGCTGTGGACTACGATATTCGGTCCAAATATGGGGACAAAACCAGTCACCAATAATTCAAGAAGCAGTACTTCGCCAACATTGCAGACTAGTACAAATGGTTCGCAGAAGATGTCAAGGAGAGCACCAACACCTTAACTAAAATTCAGTCAAACAACAATGAGCCCAAATACGCTAAAGCATCTATCGCCGAAATTTCTCCACTTCAGGTCACGCTGCGGAGATTGAATGCTGCAATAGTCTCGTTGAGGCGCGTCTTGGACTCTGTCCAGAACCTTCCCCCTCAATAAAACGCTGTCGTGTACGAAGTAAAGTGCCGTTCCATTGAACGCCTTTGGGCAAACATTGAGGCCTTGCATAATACAATCTGGGGGCTGACAGACGACCCAATTGCTGCTGGATTTGATCAGGAAACGTATCTTTTGCTGTCCGATAAAGTAGAGTCTGCAATAATAGACTTACAAAAAAATTCTACACCGTTCACACATCCAGTCACAAGTGCTGTTTCGCCTAAGGTTAAGCTGCCAACCATCACGTTGCCGATATTTGAAGGCAATTATCTTTGTTGAAAGCAGTTCCACGACCTGTTCTTGCAAGTGGTTCACGAACAAAATCTGGGCAACGTGCAGAAGATGTAGTACCTCAAAACGAGTTTGACTGGTGAAGCCGAGCGATGTATAAGCCACATTACTATTTCCGACGCGAATTATCTTTCGGCTTGACACTTGCTCAAGGACAGATATGACAATAACAGACTCTTGATAGCAGCCCTCATTAACAAACTGTAAAACCAACCTATCATTCATACTAAATCAGCAATAGCGAAAAGTCCCTTCATGGCACAATTTGAGAGTGCTAGCTAAGCTTAACAAAACTCAAAATTGATATCAAAAACTGGGATCCTGTGTTGCTGCATATGTTTTTTAGAAAACTGGATGGTGCCTCACACACGCTTTATCAGCAAGGCCTGGAACATCTTGAGAAGTTGCAATATCTGGAGCAGTTTCTCACGTTTCTGGAAAGACGCTTTCAATCATTAGAATCCATGCACAATAAGAGCACTAGGAGCACCGCCATCAACAACAGCTTCGGAAAGGGAAGAACCTCAAGAGCATTAACTGCAGTGTAATCCCAGCCGTCCTTTCTTGCCTGCCAGGGAGATCATCTACTGTCTGCCTGCCCTACTTTCTTAAACTTCAGCCCTGATAAGCGCCTTCAATTAATACAACGTGCAGGTCGCTGCGTAAATTGTCTTAAGAAAGGACATCGCTCCTATAAATGTCCCTCTGGTAACTGCAAGAAATGCTCCAAGAAGAAATGCTCCGCAACAAGCAAGGAATGAGGAAACAAGGGCATACCCAGATTCAAGCACTAAGGAAGTTGCATCGCTCAGTTCCAGCACTCCCTGCACTGTTGGTGGATATACGTTGTTAAACACGGTCCTCATCAAGGTGACGGATAGCTAGGCGTACCAAATTCAGGCAAGAGCCTTGTTAGACTCCGGTTCCCGGCTAAAATTCATCTCGGGAAGGCTTTTAAAGAGGCTGGGTCTCCAAGAAAGCAGACATGTTGTTACGACTGGAGGGATCGGGTCTGTCACACAGAACACCCGTTCAAGAGCCAGCATCCAAATACACTCCAACATAAACGACTGCAGCACGAGAATAAATGTTCACGTCTTAACAAAAATAATAGCACCGCAACCCTCGCAACACATCGAGATGATATCCTGGCCCATTCCTGGTAACATAAGGTTGGCCGACCCACAATTCCATGGTTCTGGATCCATCGACATTCTGATTGGAGCCGAGCTGTTCTATTTGATTCTTTCCGTTAGGCAGATAAATTTGGGGAAAAACTGCCCACACTTCAGACCACGGTTTTCGGTTGGACCTAATCAAGCAGAATCACCACACACTCGACTGTCGTCGGTCGACTGCCGTTGAAATGCGATCCAAAAGGACTGGGCAAGTCTAGTGACACGGCACTTCGACGTTTCCACTCCCTGGAAGGAAGATTAGCTAAGGACCAGATATTAAGGGAGCAACATAATGCGTTCATACAGGAGTTTATTGATTTGGGCCATATGAAGGAAATCGGGTTCACGATGGTAGAAGAGCCCTACTTTTTCTTTCCACATCATTGCGTCCTCAGACCCGAAAGCACAACGACCAAATTACGAGTGGTCTTCGATGGATCAGCGAAAACAACCAGTTATCTCTCGCAGAATAATGTCTTAGCAGTCGGACTAGCCATCCAAGGTGATGTTTTCACAATCCTACTGCGCTTCCGTCTTCCCCGATATGTCTTCACCGCGGACATCGAAAAAATGTACCGACAAATCAAAGTCGCCCCAGCTGACCAAGAATACCAATTGATATGGTGGAGGGATAATACCGAGAAACCGTTGAAGTGCTATCAGCTTTGCACTGTGACTTACGGTACTGCTCCAGCTTCATATCTCGCCACGCGCATCCTGCACATGCTGGCCGACAATGCAAAGAACCAATATTCACTAGTTTCTCAGGCCCTTAAACACGACTTCTACGTGGTTGACATTTTTTCCGGCCTTGATCAGTTGCCCACTTGCTTATTAAAGCAAACTGAACTGGTTTCATCCTTGAAAACTGTCGGCATCAAACTTTGCAAATGGTGCGCAAATCACCCTCACCTACTCAAGGAAATATCATCAGAAGATCAGGCAATTGAGCTTGAGTTCAGTAACCAGTCCAACGATAGCATCGAAACGATGGGGTTAACCTGGTTACTCAAATCCGATTCTTTCGCCATTCGGAGCACCCTAACTCCTGCGCAAAGGGTCATGAAGAAAACTGCATCATCGGACATTGCACACATCTTCGACCCACTAGGCATACTGGGGGCAGTGGTCATAGCAGATAAACGGTTTTTGCAAAAGTTGTGGGAATGGGAACTCGATTGGGATGCTGCACTTCCTGCACACCAAGTGAAACAATTTTAGAGATGGCTTAAGTGCGCAAAATCACATAACGTTCTACAGACAGACAGAGTTGCATATCTTCGCTGAGGCCTCAGAAAAGGCATATGGTGCTGCCGCTTACATTCGCTCCATAGGTCAAGACAAGGTTGTCATCGTACGACTGCTATGTGCCAAGTCTAAGGTAGCACCAATTAAGCAAATCACATTACCTCGGCTGGAGTTATGCGCTACTAAACTGGCAACCCAACTCAAACAACGCATCTAAAATGATCTACAGTTGAGTAGTAATCAAATCTTCCTGTGGACTAACTCAACAATAGTCCTCGAGTGGATCAAGGCCGAGTTATCACACTTCCACACCTTCGTTGCCAATCGTATCTCGGCCATACAGCGTGCCAGTATTCCTGAACAATGGAGACACGTACCATCTTAGGATAATCCGGCGGACTTATCATCTAGAGGCGTCCACAATGGAAAATTGGTCAGCAACACTCTGTGGTTCTGTGGTCTAATGTTCCTTCATGGCAGAGAAGACGCATCGCCCAATCTTAATCCAAACTCAGACGACTGCACTCCAGACCAACGGAGTAAGATCCAATCTACATGCCTCGGAGCCACAAAGGGGAATGATTTCCTACTCGACATGAATCATCGGAACTCCTTTAGATGTCTCTAGCGCATCATTGCATATGTTCTTCGCTTCACCAAGGCCACGAAACACTGTTTCAGGAAAGGCACTTCACTTGTTCCGTCAGTAACAGCGCTAGATAACGCACAAATCCTAATAATCAAAATTGTACAGCAACAAGGGTTCAGCGACGATCTCCAGAACATAATGAAATTTGGTGAAACTTCAAAGGTCAGCTCAATCAGCTCTTTGACCCCCCCTTTTGGACCAGGAAGGAGTCCTAATGGTAGGCGGGCGCCTAGAATCATCGAATCTCCACTATCGACCCTGCTCTGTTCTAGAATTCTCATCCCATCACCTGGATGCTACTCAACACGCTACACACCGAAATCATGCATGCGGGTCCTCAGGCTCTGCTCGCCAACGCACCACACAGTTCTGGCCACTCGGTGGCAAGAATTTAGCTCGCGCCGTCCTGCAACATTGCGTACGTTGTACCAAGGCCGAGCCCAAACTACTGTCACAACTTATGGGGAAGTTGCCACCTGACCGCGTTCAACCTGCACGACCAATTCCGGAGTTGACTTTTGCGGGCCTGTATACGTCCATTACAAGATCCGGGGTAAACAGACACAAAAGGCAAATATGGCAGTTTTCTGCTGATTTGCCACAAAGGCTGTGCATTTGGAATTAGTTAGCGATCTATCAGCTGACGGTTTTCTTGGTGCTTTACATCGTTTTTAGCCCGACGAGGACATTGCCGAAAAATCTATTGCGACAACGCCACAAACCTTGTCGGTGCTCGAAGCCAATAGCAGGAGCTGAACAATGTCTTCAACGAGAGTGCTTCAAATGAGAGACTACTCAAGGATTGCAGCTCCCGAAGAATTGACTTCCATTTCATCCCTCCTCGAACTCCTCCTGTCGGCGGGCTCTGGGAAGCTGCCGTCAAATCTACCAAGAAACTAATGCAGCATAGCCTTGCTTGAGCTTCGTTAACGTATGAAGAAATGGAGACAGTTGTTTTGGGAGTAGAAGCTATATTGAACTCCCGTCCCATCACGCCGATGTCTGACAACGCCAATGATCTCGCCGCTCTCACACCAGGTCATTTCTTAATTGGGGAGCCATTAACAGCGCTCGTCGATCCTCTAGCTCAATCAAACAAGGCTTATTTATTTACCCGGTGGAAGCTCGTCACGTACGTCAAGAACGAGTTCTGCAAGCGGTGAACGGCTGAATACCTAAATCAACTTCAGCATCGAGTCAAGTGGAAGCATACAGCCTAAAACCTCACACCTGGAACAATGGTTATTTTGAAGGAGGGCAATTTTCCTCCATGGAAGTGGCCTATGGGACGCGTAAGCAACGTTGTTAAGGGAGAAGACGGAATCGTCAGAGTTGTAGACGTTCAAATGGCAAACAACATTTTGCCTTGACCAATACATCGATTAGCACCGCTTCCTACCGAGACTGAAAGCCTTAGCGAACTGGAACCAACCTCGGAGCAACCGAAAAAGAGAACAATGCATCAACCATCAGTGGACCAAGGCTCCACGCCAGCTAAACACGCTCGCTCCGCTCCGCTCCGTGTTACATGTATGTCTCTTCCTGTCCCCAGTAACGGCATCCCGGACAACGATAACTCCCTTCACTACAAACCCAGGCATCTATTTCGAAAACTAAGGCCGAGTAAACATTATAACCAGTTATCGGAATAACATAACATATTTGACATGCAACCATTTTGGAGGGAGTTCCAACATCTGCAAATGTTCAGTGTATCTTCATGCAACTTGTCGTTTACCATGCCCAATCCGGAATCTCATCACAAAATAGCCAAGCAAATTGATCTCCTAGTGGACAAGCTCAGCCAGACGAATCAGCTTTTAAAATGTCCTCCAGCAGGTCGAGCAAAACGAGGAGTGCTCAACGTAGTTGAGAACGCAACAAACTTCATGTTTGGTGTCCTCGATTCCAAATACCCTGAAAAAGTCCATGACCATTGACTCTATAAAGGACAACGAAGAACATTTAGCAAATCTGTTGCACTACCAAACCTCCATTCTAGACGCTACGGTCAATATTATGGAGAAGGATCACCAGGCTATTGACATGGAGTTTCAGAGAGTTGAGTCTCATTTAAATGATTCATCCACACAGATAAACGCACTACACAACGACGCACAACAAGAAGCTCGATTTCGGTTCTGCATCTTATTGTCGCTTCAAGCTACACTGCTCGCCACCAACTTCCAAAGGACTCAAGGCCTGATTTTGGACGTCTTAGTCGATAAACATCGAGGAAGAGTCAGCAGACATCTTTTATCAAAAGAGCAGCTAAGAACCGTTCAAGTTTAAGACTACCGCTCAATCAGGATGATATAATCCATTTTTACAATCTAATTACAGTTGAAGGAAGAATGACGGACAGACATTTCATTTCCAAGCTTAGAGTGCCCTTAATCTCGGTTGAAGACTTCAACCTCTTTCGAGTGGTTCCAGTTCCGGTCCAGATGAACAATAGTTTCGTGGCTATTAGACCATCCTTTCCCTACTTAATGGTTAACTTACATCGGGACCACTATTATCCGCTAACGGAATCTCAACTCCGCATCTGCACTACGATGAACGGGAGGCATTTTTGCATTCAACATTACCCGTTGTACAAAAGTGGATCATCTATCTCTGCCTGTGAAATCAGTCTCCTGAATCAGTTAATTCCACACCATTGCCAGTTGATGAGAGTAGACGCCCATTCTAGTTGGACTCAGCTTTACACACCAAACCAGTGGATCTTCTCCTTGCCAGATAAAACCACAATCAACATTGTTTGCGGAGTTGACATGTCACAGCTGGCTCTCCAACAGACGGGTATCTTAACACTTGATATCACGATTCGAGGGCACAAGGGCTACTCCACAGTGAGGCACGCTTCCTACGTTTCGGCCTTTAACTTGACTGAACTCTTTGACCCGCTCAACATGACATCAGTATTGCACTTTCAACACCACTTCGCCCCACACATTCAGGAATAAGAATCAGTCAAGCGCAAGCTTTCAGAAATGGACAGCCAAATCCCGACCTTGATACAAGATCACTGAAATCATCATCATGCTTTGTCCTACGGAACCCTATGCATCGTAATCATAATCATCATTCGGGTAATTTTGATGACAACGAGGATGTATCGTGCATACCGGACATCACTACCACCCTCAGTCGCAACTTCTGAGGACAGTCCGGACAGTCAAGATGCTGAAGTTACCACCGAACCCTTCACCGTAAACGTTCATTGAATGTTTCTCATTCAACGCCGAGGAGGATGTTCGCAAATACCTTACCACACTGTACCTGATGCCCAAATGATTACTTACTGCAGGGTACTTCTCCTGCAAATGACATATTTCTGTCCCGTCAGCGGAATCCTTTCACACTTGAACTCACCTTTAACCACGGGATGATCTTTCCAGACGTTGTTATCATTAAGTTGTGAACAAAAGATGTTAATTTTGTTAACGATTTAATTTTGTGCGACTCACCTGTACTTAGTTGCTAAGAAACAATTTACCTTATGTCAGCACTTTTATTTGTATAAATTCGTGCAAACTCGAATAAATAAACTAGTCATTGATTAAATCAAAAGGCTTTAACATCGTTCCTAGCTCTTGTGTATCGGTCTAAGACCCTTGTGCATCTTAAGTCAGTCTTGGTGAAGCACCTCGATTGGTATTTAAACCTTCGCCGAAAGGAGTTCAGATGGATCAATTTGGTGATACATCTTAATTGATTTGACAAAGCGTAGGCAAAGAAGTCTGCACTCAACAATACCTAAAATAAAAAAAAACGACATTTAATATTCTTAATAATAATGTCGGTTCCTAAATCACAATTTATTCTAATTACAGTAATCGCTCGCTATTCGCGAACTTGCTATACGCGAGTCTCGGTCATTCGCGAGTGACGTGTTGAGACCTATACCCGAGTCGTGAGGACTGGCCACACAAATTCGCGAAACGGCCAAACAAATTGTTTTGCTCACTTATGTTTGAAGTTTGATCTTCTCAATTCAATGCTCCCAATTGCAATGTTTCTCCTCAGTGGTTTGCCATTATTCGTACGGAGTTGAAATTCAATACAATAAAACTGTAAGGATAATATATAACATTAAGCATAAATTCAGAATTTGGTTAAGCATGCATTCTTAAACTACCAATTAATAACAAAAGAAATTCTTTAGGGTACATGAACCTTTTTAAATTATGGTGGGATTAAAGACAAAGAAATAAATTTTGTATAAAAAGTCTTGGTTGCAATAAAGGAGGACAGTCTGGATAAGACCGTTAAACATTAAAAGCTTTCTTTTAATCCATCTCACAAACGAGCAGCACTTCTGCACGAGTGAGTATGCCTATTTGCAGTCATGCAAAGGCGATCTTCATTACTAAAAGCTAAAATAACAATCTTTATAATTATCAAACATTTCAAAGCACACACTATGTCCGATAAAACAAAAAGAAATAAAAAGGTGATGTCTTTGATTGATAGACCTCAGCAGTTGTTATCGGATTATTAGCCTCGAAGCTATTGGCGATTGAAATCTGACAATATATTGTACCGCAAGATAGTTTGACTGGCTATCAGTGTACTTAACGAGCGACAAGACGTTTTAACGTCAAAAAATTACAGCAGAATGTTGGTACTAATATTTACTTTAATTATCAAACTATTAATAACAATGGTTATGGAGAGTAGTACGGTTACAGAATGGATAAATCACAAGTTTATTTTTTTTCGTCGTTTTTTTACTGCATCTTCGATGCCGCCGTAGCTTTCACACTTGCTAAGCACTGAACATTTTTGGTTTTTAATATTCGATTTGATGCGGGTTTTCTCCGATTTGAGTTTTTTACAATTCGGTGCATATTTGCGTCTTATATAAGACGATATTTTCAATATATTTTCGATTTTCAAATTCATACCGATTTTTGCTCATACTTCCGTGAGTAATTTTATTTATTCGCTTTAGGTCCTAGCAGCTTTTTTCATGCTTTTTACAATGATACCCCAATCAACATCCTAGCTTAACGTGTTATCACACTACACTCATAAATATCTTCACGCAACGCTAAAAACAACAATCACGCGTAGGCGCTTACACTAGCCCGATGACGTCACTGGCAAAACAAACGACGTACAATAAATACGTACAAATGTGCTCTACCTTCTGTTATAGCAACTGTTGTTATCGCATTATGAGTCTCGTTGTAATTAGCGATTTAAAAATTACGGTGTTTTGTAACACAAGAATGTTAGACTGGCCACCAATGTACATATGTACATACTCAACGAGAAGAAAGACGTTATCACGTCAAAACGTCACTCTCTGCACAATTTTCAGTTGGTGGGCGTATCAGCGTCAGCAGATTACGCCACAGCAGAAAAATATCCAAAATTTTTAACTGAATTAATGAAAGAAAGATGTTACGCCCCTGAGCAGGTTTTCAACGCTGATAAACTGGATTATTTTGGAAAAAAATGCCAAAAAGAACGTTCATTTCTAAAAACGAAAAAACAGCACCAGTGTTGAGCGCAGACTCCTTTGTCTGTGCTTTGGGATGATTAGTTAGAGTGTCTCACTACTAACTAATCCCTTCTGACTCCTTTTCTAAAGTAGTAAGTTGCAGGGGTAAGTCAAAGTGTTTCACCAAGACTTGTTAGGATCTGTGCAAGGGTCTTAGACCGATACACGAAGGACTAGGAGCGTAGTGAAAGAATGAGTGCTAATTAACGACTGATTTATTTGGCCTAATTTACGTGAATTTATAGTTAAAAAATGCTGACATGGTGTAAATTTTCTTTTAAAACTAAATTAAATCAAATGCATTTCATGGTCAAGTATTTCATAATTTTGCTGATAAGGGAACATAATGGCCTTGATGGCAAGACGATCCGCTGGCTGAAGGTAAGTTGATGTGTGATTGGATATGCTGACCGGACAAAAAAGGCGCTTTGCAGGTGAGTAATATTCTGCGGTGAGAAATTTTTCATGAGAAAATTTCCTGAGTACAGTCAGATAAGGCATTTGTGAACAACCAGGATTTAAAGCTGGTAAGGACAGGATATCTCTACTCTTATGCATGAATGCTTCGGGAGATTGCAATGTGAAACCCATGCTTATTTACAGATCTGAGAATCCACGAGTTTTCAAAGGCAAAATTAAAAACCAATTGCCAGTTTTTTGGAGGTCTAACAAAAAATCGTGGGTCACTGCCTCTTTATTCTTAGAATGGTTCAATGATTGTTTCGTCCCAGAGGTAAAAAGGTTTTTTGGACTCACGAAATTTATATTTCAAGGTTCTTCTGGTCATTGATAACGCGCCGGGATATCCAGAAACCGTCAATTGGCAGTTGTTTTCCTTCCACCAAACACCACCTCCCTTTTACAACCTATCAATCAAAGTGTCATAGCAACTTTTAAGGCTTATTACACGTGAAGAGCCTTCAAACGCATTTTGGATTCTCTAGAGGGCAACGACGAAGAAACAGTTTCATCATGCTGACTGTACCGCTGACGTCGCGGATTCATTGGTTGAGTTGACACTTTCAACAATTAACGCATGCTGGAGAAAACTTTGGCCCCAAGTTGTCCGCAAGCCTGCCGAGAAAACTCTTGTTGACCTAAAAAGCGATATCCATGAAATTGTTGCGATTGCCCATCAGATTTGATGATATGCATTCCGATGAAGTGGAGGAACTGATAGCATCACACGAGCGTGAACTGGAGCTGAAGGATGAAGAGGAGATAATAGTCCAGGAAAATGCTGTCGATGGAAGGAAGGAAGAACCTGACACAGCAGTTGCCGATTTTACCCAGAAAACCTTGTCCGAAATCCTCAAATTCCAACAATCCCTCGCCGACAAGGTTCTTGAAAATAACCCAAATATGGAGAGGGGATTGCGAATCAAGAGGCAAATCAAATAGGAGAGGCAATCAGATATTCTTCGGAGTTCGAAAAAGAGGTTGTTCTAATTTTTGACGAAATGAGTGTGCAAGACAATTTAACATATGAGAAGTCGAAAGATAAAATTGTTGGATTTGTAGACTACGGCAATGATAATACGTCTAACACTATCGCAAAATCAGTATGTGTATTTAGTGTGCGTAGTACACTTGGGAAATTCAAACAACCTTCTTACTACTACGTACGTTGTACAAATAATAAACCGGCTGAAACACTATCAGTGCAAATATTCAAGCGCCTTGATATCTGCGAAGCAATAGGATTCAATGCCCGTGCCTTATGCTGCGATCAAGGCTCAACAAATAGAAAATTTTATAAAAGTTTGAACATATCAAAAATATTCCATATTCTTCGCATCAGGATAAAAAGATATTTGTTTTATATGATTATCCACACTTATTCAAAAGCATGAGGAATAGACTTTTGGCTAATGATTTAGCTACTGATGATGGTAATGTGAGCTGGCGAATCCTATTTTATCTCTATAGAATGGTAAGTAACAACTCGACAAAGATATGCTCCGAGTTACGTTATGCTCACTTATTCCCTACAAACTTTCAAAAAAAGAATATTAAACTTGCAGTTCAAGTTTTTAGTGACAGTGGCGCTGTAGGTTTGGAAACTTTGCATTGTGCAAGTAAACTTCATCCGAATTGAAAGGTTACGCTCTGCCAACAGCACTATTTTTAAGGAAAATGAACCGCCTGTTCGAAGCGTTAAATGGAAAGCCTTATCTTACAAGAGAAGAGAAAAAATGTTATTTACTCAAGGAGATACAAAGATATTTACTGGAAATAAAGCCTGTTAAGAACTGAAAGGCCCAGTCAAGGTCCGCGCCGTAGATTTTCCGTGAAAACTTTGATATAAAATTATAATAAGTGTTTCTTATAAGTATGTACTTAAATCAATGTCCCTTATACAATGAATACATAGAGTAATACGGTGACAGATAATGTTGGAGACAGACAATGCAACATGCACAATTAACTAGAAGGGACAGATAACACCACTGTCGATAAATTCTAGTACATCAAAAAGTCTCCTTCTTGTTCTCGTACAAAAATTTTCTACGAGTCGATTTATTACAAAACGTGTGTGTGACAAGTCAACCAAAAAGGAGAATCAATAAAGATTATAACCAATTCAATCCTACTGTTTTGAATCATTACTCTGTATCTCCTACAGGTTATGGGCCCAGCAGGCGATAAATAAAGTGAAAGATACAGAATGAAGGTGGAAATTATTCGTACTTTGAGTTACCGCGTGGCGACTAGAACAAAAAAAAAATTAATGCAGACGGGTCATCACGCATTGAGATGCTGGACAAGAGGAACTACGAAGTCTGGCAGGTGCGGGTGAGATCAATCCTGGTGAAACACGACCGATGGGGTTATGTCAGTGGTGATATTCCGGTGCCAACGGGAAATGAGGCCACACAAGCTGAGTTGTCGAAATGGAAAATCAACGAAAAGAATGCGAAAGCAGACATCATTTTGTCAATTAGTAACGCGGAATTGAAAACAATTTCAAAATGTAATACATCAAAGGAAGTTTGGGACAAATTGGAAGCAGTTCATGCGTCAAAAGGGCCGGTACGTAAAATAGAACTATTGACCTTGATTACGTCATTCAGGATCGACGAAGAAGATGACTTTCGAGAGCGTTTGAACATTTTCTCAAGTGCTGTGGAGCCTTTAGAGAGCATGAAGATCGAAATACCAAATGATATGCTGGTAGTGCTGATTCTTAAGAGCCTTCCACCAAGTTTCGAAGGTTTTCGATGTGTAATCAGGTCAAAGGATGATCTTCCCGATAAGGAGACGCTGATCGGAAAGATTTTGGACGAGCATAAGAGTCGATGTGCAGATGCGCCGGAGGAGAGTAACAACGCACTCTACGCAGGCAGTCGGTATGGAAGAGGTCAACAAAAAAGGAAACTGGGGCCAAACGCGAAACGACCGTGTTACATTTGTGGCGCCACTGATCATTGGGCGGTGAAATGCCCAAAACGTGGACAGAATTCGGCGAAGAAGGTCGATTCAAAGTATGAGAATCTATACATTGAAGAGACGAAACAAGAAGAAACAAAGAATGTCACATCCACGACAAGATGGTGTATCGACAGCGGGTGTACCACACACATGTGTGCTGACGAGCGGATAATGACCGACGTGAAGGAATGTACAGCTACATTGAACATGGCGAATTCAGCGTCAACAACAGCAAAAGCAAAAGGCATCGCTCACGTAAATGCAGCCACGAACGACGGTAAGTTGCAACTAAATTTGCATAACACTTTGCTTGTTAGGGACCTAAGAACCAATCTCATGTCTGTGTCAAAAATTACTCAACACGACCGAGAGGTATTGTTTAGAAAGGATGACGCAATCATCAGGGACCGGAACGGAGAAATAAAAATGATAGCAGATCGCATAGGAGATCTGTACTACTTGCGAGAGGCAGAAGAACAAGCAAAGGCGGTGACGACGCAAGAGGCGCGAACGAATGATGCAGATTTATGGCACGCAAGGCTTGGGCATTTACATATGGATGCCGTAGTAAATCTATCAAAAAGCCGAGCAACAGGAATTAAACGACTGGTAGGGAACCGATCATCGTGCGACGTATGTCATCGTGGAAAATTGACGGCGAAACAATTCACGCCACGTACGGAGAGAAGTAATAAATTACTGGAAGTCGTACATACAGACTTGTGTCAACCGTCGAACACAAGATCTGAAGGGGGAAGAAGATATTTCGTGACATTCATCGACGATTGCAGTGGCTGGTGCGAATTGTATTTATTGAAGAGCAAGGATCAAGTTTTTGAAGCATTTAAGAACTACAAAAACAGCGCAGAAAGACAGACAGGAATGAAAATTAAGAAATTGCAATCGGATAATGGTCGAGAATACTGTAATAAACAGTTCGATGAATACCTGAAGCGTGAAGGCATCCAGAGACGTCTAACAACACCGTATACACCGCAGCAAAATGGAGTTGCTGAATGCATGAACAGGACCATCGTCAACATGGCCAGGTGCTTATTAATACAATCCGGACTACCCACGATGTATTGGGGAGAGGCAATAAACACCGCGAACTACATCAGAAACCGATGTCCAAGCAGAAGCCATGAAGGGATGACTCCATTTGAATTATGGTTCGGGAAAGTACCGAATTTAAAACATTTAAGAGTATTCGGAGCCAAGGCGTTCGTACTAGACAAAACACCTGGCCGAAGAAAGCTCGACGACAAATCGATTGAGGGAAAGTTAGTCGGATATTCACTCACAGCGAAGGCATACAGAATTCGACGAAATGACACGGGAACGATCGTCGAAACCAGAGATGTCAAAATAGTGGAGGAACCCACGATGAGGGCATTAAGAGACACATCGCCTATTGATATTGATTATACACAACTTGAAGAAAGGGATTTTGAGCCAGGGAGAGTCATCAGGGATGTAAAACCATCCAAACATGAATTGACACCATCATTGAAACGTGCACCGGGAAGACCTAGAAAAGGAAAAACTGGGAAACCTGGAAGACCCAAGAAGCTTTACAGATACGTGAGTTCGTCAAGTCTTGCATCAAGCCGAGAAAATCTGACACAAGAGGAAGAACACTCAGAGAAACATGAGGAAGGGGAACCTCAAGACGTATCTGATCAAGAGAAGGTCGATGAAAACCGCGGCGAAAAACAAATTTTGGAAACATCGTCGATACCATTAGAGAAACAGACGCAAAGTGACTCAAGTGAAATAGATCCTGAGGACTCACAAAATTACGTCGAAGCACAAGTGAAGAACGACGAGTTCATAGAAACGAATTTCGTCGAAGAAATGGTAATGATGGCCGACATTGACCTCGAGGAAGCAATCCGAGGAACACAATCGCTGGAGTGGAAGCGTGCACTTGCCGAAGAAGTGCGTTCACACCTGGAACACGGCACGTAAGAACTAGTGAAACGCCCGGAACATAGAAAAGTAATCAGCTCCAAAGTTATATTAACAAATAAAATGAATGCCGATGGAACAATAGAGCGCAAGAAGGCACGGATAGTGGCCAGAGGATTCTCGCAGAGACCCGGATTCGACTACAACGAAACATTTGCTCCAGTAGCGAGATTAGAATCGGTAAGATTACTAGCAGCACTATCGGCCAGAATACAAGAGAAGATACATCACATGGATGTAGTGACGGCATACCTACACGCAAACGTCGACGAGGAATTATATATGGAAATGCCAGCGGGGCTGAAGGAAGCTCTCGAAGAAATACTACGCAACGAACCAAAGGACTCTGAAATACATAAGGCCGCAACGAATATGTGAGGAATAATCGCAAGAGGCGATCATGTTTGCAAGCTTCAAAAATCGATTTATGGATTGAAGCAATCCGGGAGAAAATGGTACGAAAAATTGAGCGGCGTGCTAATGAAACTCGGATTAAAACCAACGATTTCAGATCCATGTTTATTTATACACAGGACGGCGAAGGAAATATTGTTGGCAGTGGTTTATGTAGACGACATACTGGCGATGTCAACCAATCCAGAGTTGATAGAAACACTGAAACGAGGACTAAAGCAAGAATTTCGAATAAAAGATTTGGGCGAAGCAAGATACTGTTTAGGAATTGAATTCAACCAAGAACAAGACCGGATTAGCTTGAACCAACTGAGATACGTGGAGGAGCTGTTGGAGATTGATTTTTAATTCAAAATTACATGTAAATTTACAAATTTTATGTTAAGAAACGTCATTATTTCCCGGAATCAAAAATTAAACAACTTTCTTCCGGTTTTTAGGGGGTTTTTCCGGTAAAAATGTGATTTTTTAACGGTTTTCCGCTCATAGCGGCTAAACTGAGCGTCCTAGAGTTCATACGTATTTCCGAACCCTATTATTTTTCTTTTTTAAAACCTTTTCTCTTAATTCATTTTGCTCTCAATTAAGTTTTTAAAAATATGCAAACAAAAGTTGGCAAATATGATATAGTTTAGATTTTGAATTACTAACAGTTTCTTGGTTGCAGTGGCTAAACTAAGCTTCCTAGAGGTGTAATGTGTATGCCTGACTCCCACTATTTTGACATTTCCTAACTTTCTTTCATACATCATATTCCTGTATCGACAGTTGTTAAGGGTGTCTCCATACAAAATTCAAATTTTTTATTTTCAACTGTTTTTTCTCGTAGCGGCTAAACTAAGCTTTCCAGGGGCTACTAGGTATGGTAGAACCCCATTATTTTGTCATTTCCTATCGTTTTGCCATGTATCAAATTTCTCTAAATTATGTTTTTAAAGGTATGTCCATAGAAAAGTTAGGAAATATGATAAAATTTAGATTTTTGCGCGTTTTCCGGAAGTATCCGTAGAAGTAAATCGCGCTTTTTCTCTAAATGTCCATAAAATTTGTAATTTTTAATGGTTTTTGATATAAAATTTGCATATTTTTTTACCAGGTGTACCAAAAACACTAATACACACAAAAATTTTCGTTTTCTATACCAAAAACAGAAATTTTTGAGTATATTTTCGTGAACGTGAGTAAATTTTACTTACCAATTGTACACATACACATGATTTTTGTTTGTATTTTTTTATTGAAAATTTCACAGAATCCAAAAATCTATTTGCTCCGCGAAAATTTCTTTCAGCCCCCTTTCCCCTTATTGCGATGACCCTTTGCCATAATGACAATCAAACCCCAGCTACAAGAAAAATTCGCTCCCAGAGCGCATTGTCTGTTCTTCAGACGTTGCAGTCGTTCCAAACCACATACGTTCCATGCGTCATTTGTCTGCTGTTACGTGTCTAATGTTGGAAAAAATTGGGTACGAAGTGATGTATGGGATCGCGACATCTGGATAGTTATTGTCTGTGCTAGTGATGTGCGATGTGAATGGAGATGTAGTTATAATAATTAAAATCGTGAAATAAATTTAATAATTTGAAATCGTGTTTAAATGGTGTGTGATGCGGGTCTCTGCGAAGTTGTACACTCTCAGTAGGAATTTTCGCCTGAGTTGGCTGGCTTATTGTGGGGATTTTCTGTGTCTTCCTTCCTTTAAAAGAGTTCCCATTGGGTAGGGTTTGTTTTCTTCATATTTATTGATTATAAGATATGATATTTATGATTATATACTGTAAAATTTACTTATGGTTTAACCTAGATATATTTTCATTTTCAGTGATGCATTGATTATAATATTTACTGTTACCTACCAAATATTTCTATTTTTAATGAT
Organism: Chrysops caecutiens; assembly: GCA_963971475.1. NCBI lineage: Eukaryota > Metazoa > Arthropoda > Insecta > Diptera > Tabanidae > Chrysops > Chrysops caecutiens. Next base: position 71,327,636 of record OZ020567.1, read on the forward strand.
TTATCAAGGAGGTGGTCTTATAATTACATTGAAGTGATTTTAGTCAATCCTGGCCCTTTGATGATTCTTTCCAAAATTGTTTTTTTTTTTTTTTGTTTCAACAGTGAATTTAAAATTTTTTTTTGCAAGGAGTGATAGAGTATCACTTACATACTATATTATTCAGTAAAATACCTATGGGACTATATATCTAATAGTTTTCTGAATTATTCAGTAGTGTTCACTTTTGTATATAAAAACAAATTGTTTGTATTAATCAGTGTTCGAATAACATTTGTTTCATAGACATATGTTTAAAACATAACAATTTTTTCCTGTATACTAATTTGAGCTTAAATTTACTTATGGTTAATATGTTTGATAAGAGAACAGCGACATGCGGCCGAATAATGTAACTGGCCTGTTTTACTTCTGTCTACATGCGAATTCAGCTGGGGCCATGATTACTTCGTTAATGTTCTCTAATTCCTCCTCAAATTAGAACTTCCACAGCGTTAGCAGGTTTTTCATTAGATTTGTCCTTGGTCGTCCTTTGTTTGTTTTGCGGTTTCTTCTCTGGATTTCGCTCCTTCGATTGCTTAATCTTGTTTTGACGTGAAAACGTCTTTCTTCTCGTTTTGTATATACATTGGTAGCCAATCTAGCGTTCTTACGTTATAAAATACCGTCATTTTTAAATCGCTAATAACTACTAGAATAATAATGCGATAACAACGATTGAGAACACAGTGGATGGAGCATATTTGTACGTATTTAATGTGTGGCGCTCTTTTGCCAGTGAATTCATCGGGCTAGTGGAAGCGCCTACGCGTGATTGTTGTTTTTAGCATTGCGTAAAGTTATTTATGAGTGTAGCTTGAAAACGCGTTTAGATAGGACGTTGATTCTGGTATCGTAGTAAAAAGCATGAGAAGAGCTAAAAGGACCTAAAGTTACACAATAAAAAATTTTCCGAAATATAAGCAAAAATCGGTATGAATTTGAAAATGGAAAAGAATGGAAGATATCGTCTCATATGAGTCGTTCATATGCAGCGAATTGTAAAAAACTCAAATCGGAGAAAACTCGTATCAAAACGAATATTAAAAACCAAAAATGTCCAGTGCCGAGCAAGTGTGAGAGCTACGGCGGCATCGAAGAAGAAATAAAGAAACGGCGCAAAATAATGAACTTGTGATTTATCTGTTCTGTTACCTTACTAATCTCCATAATCCTTGTAATTAATAGTGTGATAATTAAAGTACAAATAAGTACGAAAGTCTTGTTGTAATTTTTTTAACGTTAAAACGTCTTTTCGCTCGTTAAGTACACTGATGGCCAGTCAAAATTTCTTGCGGTACAATATACCGTCAGATTTCAATCGCCAATCATTACGAGGCTTAGTATCCGATAACAACGGTTGAGGTCATAATGGATAGAGCATGCCTGTACGTGTTTATCGTGCAGCATTCGTTTTGCATGTGACTTCATCGGGCATCGTTTTGCGTGTGAAGTCATCGGTCATGTTGTTAATAAGCGTTGTATAACGCTTATTAACAACATTATAAATAATTATACATCAGTGTAGCGTGAGAACGCGATCAGGTAGGACATTCATTCGGGTGTCATTGTAAGGAGTTTGAGAAGATCAACTAGAACCAAAAGTGAAACAAGAAAATTATTCGCCAAAATATAGGTAAAAATCGGTATCAAAATCAAAATTGAAAAAAATTCAAAATATCGTCGCATATGAGTCGTATATAAACTGAGTTGAATAAAAAATTGAAAAAAATTAAAAATATCGTCGCATATGAGTCGTATATACACGCTGAATGGAATTCAAAAACCTAAACGTTAGTTTTCTTGTATAAATGAAGCTATGGTATTGATCTTAGGTAATTAGTTTTCGCGGGCTCGAACCAGAATTAGCTTTTACATAAAGATCTGAGCACAGGCACCTGATTGTTTCCAGGGTTTTCGCCAATTCGCTGTGGGAAATCGCAAACTTTGAAGAGAAAATTTATTTTGGTTTACTCAAACCGTAGCAAGTGGATTTATACAGGTTCTTGAAAAATAGCATTTTAATTTATGAATTTTGAATCATGGGACAGGAAAGATTTCGGGAATCAGAATTTGGACAATATTCTATAGGTTTTGAGGGTACTTTTCCGGTAAAATTTTGAGTTTTCAGTGGTTTTTTGCCCGTAGCAGCTAAACGCAGCGTCCTAGGGTGTTCGTATGTATGACCAACCCCCATTATTTTGTCATTTTCTACCTTTTTGTCATACATGATTTTTCTCTAAGTTCAGTATTTAAAGATATTCATACTAAAGATCGGAAAACTGATAAAACTCAGATTTTGAATTTTTAACAGTTTTTTGTCCGTAGCGGCTAAATTATGCTCTCAAAGGGTTTCATATAGATGAATGACCCCCATTATTTTGACTTTTTCTATCTTTTTGTTTTCAGGGATTTTTCTCTAAATGGAGTTTTTAAACGTGTACATACAAAAGATTAGAAAATTTATAAAATTCTGTCGTGTCCTCAGCCACATTCGGTTACTAGATCGGGAATTAATCTTTTATATTTCGGGATTCTTCCAAAAGGGTGCCGCTTTATCAAGCCATACCCATAATGGAAGGGAAAGGTAATTAATTAATCAAGGAGACTGGGAGTTTGGGTTCGATAAAAAAATAAGTTTTTAAACTATACTTTTATTTTTGTTACTTTAAGTTACTTGAGCAGATTACTTCTTATGACTAACTTACAATTTAAATTTCCGCGGTATATATCGAAATTTTGTGCTGCGGTCGTGGCTTAGGTAGTCACCTGAACTGTGGGAAAGTTCAGTGGATTTTTGTGGGAACGGAAGTGATTGCCCAATCCATCCAGCGAGCGAAAAGTAGTTCGCTGGTTGAATTTGACACTTTCTCGAAATTTGTGTCATGAGACTTGGTTCGCCGGACGCACGTCAAATTGGTGTCATGGGAATGACACCTGTGTAAGCTAATTTAAATTTTTATTTTAATTAAGTTCATTGATCCGTTTTTTCTTTCAGGTATCATTGCGTATTCCACATCCTCCCCCTTTTCGAAGAAAGATTTTTATTTGTTTTTCAAAGAAAAATCTTTCTTTACAACAGTTTTCTTGTCGGCCTTATTTCTATTACTTATTTATACATTTTGCTTATTATTTACGATAGCTACTTTGAGTGCCTTATTTCTAGGTTTCTATTATGAATTGTTTTGTTTCCTTAGCCTATTCTTATGCACCTTTATTAATTTATTATTATTATCCTTTATGACGCAGTTTACAGTGGATATATCAACCACCTCGTAAGGTCCAACGAAAAGTGGATCCATTTTCCGGTTGTGTGTTGATTTCAGGTAAACCTTGTCTCCAATATTTAGTTCTATGGGGTATCATTTGTGCTGCTCGTTTTCAACTCGTTTTAGTTTTGAATCTAACAAGTATTCCCTAGCTTTGGATATACTATTTTGTAGTCTATACTTTAATTCACTTATGTATAGTTCGTGATTGTATACAGGGTCAGGATGCTTATGAGCCGATTGTACAGGTATTGAAGAGGTTTTGCCAAACACGAGTTCGAAAGGTGTATAACTATGTACAGTGTTAGGTGTTGTGTTGTAACAATACGAATAGTATGGGATCCATTCATCCCAATCATCTCGATTTTCATTTACGAAGCTTCTCAGGTATTCGTTCAAATGTTTAAGGTTGCGTTCCAATGCTCCTATAGTTTCTGGATGAGCTACTGTTGCAAACAGCTGTTCGATGTGAAGATATTTGCATATCCCCTCAAACACTTGGTTCTTATATTCTGTGCCTAGATCTGTCTTTATAAAATTCATTGGGCCATATCTGAGGATAAATTCGTTCACCATAGCTCTTGCTGCCGTGTTCGCTTCCTTGTCTCTCACTGGAATAACTACCACGTATTTGCTAAGTGTGTCTATTGAAACTATTTCAAACACTTTGACTGGGGTTGTCGTTACTTGCAATGGTTCCTTGGTTTCTACCTGATGTTTATTTTTGATACATTGTTCGCACCGTGAAACATATCTCGCAATGGACTTTTTCATATGTCTCCAACGATACATCGTTTTTAGTTTTTTGTACATCATGGCTTGTCCTACATGTCCTCCAGTAGGTGCATTATGGTGTAGCTTTAAAATTTCTTCAATCTTTTCGTGATCTGTCACAAAAACTGGCGGTTTATATAGTTTTATTGATAAATGGCTTAAACTTCTATTGCATATCTTCTTGAATGCAGTCATATTAATATATCTGAATATATCACTTTCTGCAGAAAGTTTCACATTTTCGGAGTGAATTTTATTATATAACTCTCTTTCAAATATTTGGATTTCTCGCTCTAGTGCGGATTCCATTGATTCGTTTTTATTCTTCTTAAGTAACCGCTTTGTGACTACTGTATTCTTTTCATGTACTAGCATTTCTATAGCGTGGCCATTCGCTATGAACTCTAGTTCTTTCATATCTTTTAGTGTTTCGGCGGATAATACTTCATGAACTCGCAGTTGATCAGACCGCTGTGCTTCAGTATCCGTCCTCTTGATTCCGTTTTTCTGTGCCTTTGACAGCATCGCTCTTGTTGTTACCTGTAAAATGTTAATTTTTTTCAAATCATCTATATCGATTCGGGATAGGGCATCTGGTCCGTTATTTTCTTTTCCTTTTATGTATTCTATTGTAAAATCATACTCTTCAAGGTCCAATCTCATTCGTGTCAGCTTTGATGACGGATTTTTCATCGCAAACAAATATGTTAGCGGCCTGTGGTCAGTTCTGACCACGAATTTCCGGCCGTATAAATATGGTCTGAAATGTTGCACTGCCCAATGTATAGCTGCTAGCTCCTTTTCAATGACCGATTTGTTTCGTTCTCCTGGTGTGAAAGTTCTGCTTGCGTATGCTATTGGTAGATCATCGTCCTCGAATTTCTGGGATAGTATAGCTCCGCAAGCTGCATTCGATGCATCCGTGGACAAAATGAACTTTTCCTGAAAATTTGGGTATTGGAGAATAATTGGGGACATGAGTGCCGTTCTTAATTTATTGAAGGCTTCTTGCTGCGCCTCTGTCCATTCAAATTTTACATTTTTCCGTAAAAATTTATTCAATGGAAGTGCCATGTTTGCAAAGTTAGGCACGAATCGCCTATAATAATTACAGAATGCAACAAAGCGTCTTGTTTCGTCCGCGTTTTTCGGTACTGGGTAATTTTTAATGGCCTCATATTTAGAACTGTCAGGTTTAATCCCTTGTTCTGAGACTTGGTGTCCTAGGAAAGTGACCTCAGTTTGAAAAAATTTGCACTTTTCAGGATTTAATTTTAAATTTTTTTCTCTTAGCTTTTCAAACACGCATTGAAGGTTTTTGAGGTGATGTTTTAATGAACAACCCACTACAATTATATCGTCAATGTAAAGAAAAGCAATTTCCGATGGCAGGCCCGCCATTGCAATCGTCATCATCCTTTGGAAACTGTTTGGACTTATATTTAGCCCGAAAGCGATATTGGTAATGACCCTTATTCGTTGAAAAAGCTGTGAATTTTCTTGATGATTCTTCTATTGGTATTTGATGGAATCCTGACATAAGGTCTAACGTTGAAAAGAATTTGGCCCGCCCCATTTGATCTAGAATTTCTTCAATTCTAGGTAATGGAAATTTATCTCCAATGACTTTTTTAAATTTCTGAAGTCTACTACCAGCCGCCATTTCTGACTCTTTGACTTCTTTGGCACTAAAAGGATGGGCGAGTTGTACTCCGATACTGAATGCTCTATTATCCCATCACCTAGCATTTTTTTATCTGTTGGTCAATTTCTTCTTTATGCGCTTCTGGACATCTATAGTTCTTTATATAGACCGGAGTTTTGTCCTTAAGTTGAATTGATTGTTCATAAAAATTGTTTGTTGATAACGGTTCGTCTAACAGGGCGAAAATATCTTTGGCCCTTGGCCAATTTGATACTCTGATGATGGCTTCGTCTCTATTTCATTTGTGCTAATTTTTACCGTTTTATCTGTGGTATTTAAGATTCTTATCATAGGATTATTTGCCGAAATTATTGATGAGGCTATGTAAACTCCTGGTGAAACTTATCTATTTTGTACAACCAGATCCTCTGTCTTACTACTAATGGCGTTAATTGCTCGTATGACCTCACATCTTGGTGGTATGAGTAACGCGTCTTTTTCTGGGCTGCTTTCGATCGGTATCTCTATTCCTTCTCTTGATGAATACAACGTTAAGGTCCACGTATCATAATTTATGTTAGCTTGGTATTTCACTAAAAAATCAATGCCGAGAATTCCATCAGCCTCGAACGTCACCACATTATCCACTATATGAAAGGTGTGTTTCAGAGATATTTCATTGTTGAATATTAGGGTAGTTTCTGTCGAACCTATTGACATTTGTGCGGTGTTCGCAATACCTCGTAGGGTACACTTATGTTTTGGATAGAACATTTGATCTGGTTTAATCAGATGTCTTTTGAAGAAAGATACATCGGCTCCTGTATCTACGAGAAAAGTACATTTTTTTCCACTCATTTCGACGAAGGCCATTATGAAATTATTAAGGTTTAAATTTACATTGTAGATTCTCCGATTTGCAGCTGTCCCCCCAGCTGGCTCGGATCTGCATCTGGCTGAGGGGGTTGGTATTCCCCCGCATCTACGCAGTGTACTCTTTGAGTGTTGGGTCTGTTGTTATTGTTCGGACGAAATGAATTTCTATTCTGTTGGTTATTTCTTCTGAAATTCGGTTGGAATCCTCCTGGCGATTGTGTGTAACTGTTCATATTACCAGGTCTTTGATATTGCCTGTTTGCATTATACCCGTTGTAGCCATTCTGCCGTTGTTGCCATTGATTTTGCTGTTTCCACCCAGAGTCGTCAGATTGGTGTTGGCTATTTTGGAATCTGAACGCGTTATTCCTCGGTTGTGCATTGAAATGAAGCACACTAGGTTGGTTCGGCTTGTCTATTGATATCGCTTTAGCTGCAAGATCAGACAGTTTGGTAGAGTTTGTTGCTTTAAGGATGATGGATGTTTCCGGATTAGCCACATTGTCCACAAATGCCTGCTTGGCGAATTTTTCAGCGAGCCTTTCTGCTGGCTCACCAGTTACCACTTTCTCCGAAATAAACTCTTTTGTGAGCTGGCTGGCCAGATGTTCAATTTGACTAATATAATCGACGAGCTTTTTAGTCCCTTGCTGTGTTGCCTTTAGCTGGGCCAAAATGGCGTCTGAGGATAATTTTATTGCGAATTTTTGACGAATTTTTGTTTTGAGGCTTTCAATTGTTTTGACGTCTTTCGTTATTGCCAATTTTGCTTTGCCGGTAGCACGAGTTTTAATGAATTTGAACATTATCTCCTTATCAGTCGGCTGAGTGAGTACGTCGAGGAGCTCAATAGCATCCAAAAATGACTCTGTTTCTTCCTCCTTTCCATTGTAAGGTGCCACTAAGGCTGTTGCCACTTTTATATCAAACGTCATATTTGCGGTTCGGTTTTCCTCTTTACTCTCACTATTTACTTTAACTTCTTCCCTGTTTCGATTTGCTTCCTTCTGCTCGCTTATTAGTTTCCTTATTTGATTAGCTATATTTTCTATCTCTTCAAATGTGTCTGTTATTTTGCAAGCCTCTCCTAACGTAGTTTCTACCGGTTTCAAATTACTCGCTGTCTCCAATAGGCTTTGAACTGTTTGTTCTTTTTTTTCTAAAGTATCAGTTGTGTATCCCCTATTTATCTGTTTTTTAAAATTTGATAGTATGGATTTGAGTTCTTCTTTAATTTTTTCCAGCACCTCCATTGGTTACAATATGTACCTTACTTATCAATTACAGCTACTCTGGCTGGTGAGCTAAGATAACGTTTACGAAGTCCCCTTCTATGGTTCATGTAAATTTTGTAAACTAGATTGAAGACAAGTACTGCCAAAATTGCTACCAGAAGGAATATTATCGTCGCGTTTTCAATTTGTACCACATCTTGGACTGTAACATTGTTGATTATCTCCCCTGTATTTTCGTTTTTCTTTGAGTTAGTGGTTCCCATTTTTGTTATTTTTCTTTTATATTCTTAATATGAAAATGACTGACTTAAAACGTAGAAAAATTTTTTTTTCACACCGGATTATTAGTATCTTCAATTATTAATTTTTTTCTTTTTTCTTAACCTGTTTAGCTCATTTTTTGCTTTAGCTAACAAAATGTTATATTTTATTTTTTCCTCCTCTGTTCCGCATATCACAATTAGTTGCTTATATCTATCTATTTCTTTTGACAATTGATGGCGCTTTCCGCCTCTAACATTATTTACTGCCTTGTTTTTTGGTTTTATTATTATTTTTTTTTCTAAATATTTGTTTATCTCAATAGGTTTGAGTCCTATATTACCCTCATAAACTTTACTTTGCTCCCTGTTTTTGTTTGCCGGTGTTACCCGAAACTTTAGACTGCTTATATTAATTTTCGCTGGATACAACGTTAAGTTTTCTGTTGCACTCTCTGGGTTTTTACTTTTCAGCCTCGCTGATAATTTCTCCGTCATTTCACGTTCTGGTTACTAATTTCTTGCAATTTCCGTTTTCCAACTGGTATCTGCATTTACCATGTGAAATTTAAGCAGGATGTCACGGTCGCCATGTCGTGTCCTCAGCCACATTCGGTTACTAGATCGGGAATTAATCTTTTATATTTCGGGATTCTTCCAAAAGGGTGCCGCTTTATCAAGCCATACCCTTAATGGAAGGGAAAGGTAATTAATTAATCAAGGAGACTGGGAGTTTGGGTTCGATAAAAAAATAAGTTTTCAAACTATACTTTTATTTTTGTTACTTTAAGTTACTTGAACAGATTACTTCTTATGACTAACTTACAATTTAAATTTCCGCGGTATATATCGAAATTTTGTGCTGCGGTCGTGGCTTAGGTAGTCACCTGAACTGTGCTTAAAGGAAAAAAATTTCTAACAACATCATTGTCATTTTTAAAGACCTATCCAAAAATACCTCACACGGGTATGTGCAATGAAAAAAAATCTTGTTCCTCAGACACATGTATGGAGTGCCACCCTTAATAAAACTGTTTTCTTTACTTTCACTACTGCAATTTCTAGTGGTTCACAGTAGGCACCTTACTTCTAAATTTCATTTATAGAGTTTCAATAATTTCCGAATAAAATGGCTGTTTCATACGGACATGACGGAACTATAAGGATTCCGTTTTTCTACGGAACCCTAAAAATGATAATTAGAGTACCAGGAATCAAATAATTTCAAGTTTAGCATTTTGCAGAACAATAAATAGCATAAATTACATATTTTCTAAATTATTTAGCATAAATTAGAGAAGCTGAGTAATTCAACAGTGTAGAGGAAATAATAATTTATAAACTATAATCCAATAGGGCTCACAATAGGATTAGAACTAAGACATCTAAGGCATCTAACAATTGGAATACGAACAACCGTATATTTGGAGTTTGATAGGCATAATGACTTTCATGAACTAGCAGAAAATTAGTCTTATATTTGACGTTTACAAAATGGGACGCTTTACGCTTGAACAAAGTTGGGAACTATTGAAACTTACTTCAACACTGGTGGGTTTTCTACGGAAACCATAAGAAAATTACGGATAAAATTTGCCCTCCAATCAGTTGATCAATCAGTGAAGCGAGTTTGTGAAACCGGTTCGTTATTGGACAAAACAACCCGTTCCCGTTTTCGTCCAGTGCGCACACCCGAAAACATTGCTGCGGTTTCGCACAGTGTGCATGAACATCCATCAACACCAATTCGTCATCGTTCTCAGGAACTGAATATTTCTCGCACTTGTCTGATGAAAATTTTGGCTACAAACAAGAGTGTAAGAAATGAAGCCTCATTACCATCTGATGCGTTTTATGTTCGTCTATCGCATCGGATGGGGTGAAGATCGTTTGGACGAAGATGAACATTTTTACCGAAAAATTATCTTTTCCGATGAAGATCATTTCCACCGCGGAGGCTATTTCAATAAGCGAAATTGCCGCCCTCAGGGTCAATGGCGAGCGTTACACAGCCATGTTAAATGGATTTTAGTTTCCACAAATTGAAGTGTGTTACATGGACGGAATCCAACAGGACGGGGCTGCGACACAGCCAACGATACAATCGATCTTTTGCGCACCGCTTTTGAACATCGAATAATAAAGCGAAATTCTGATCCGAATGAGGTGCCTCAGAGCCGTGATTTGAACCCATTAGACTATTCTTTGTAGGGATCTATTAAGGATATATGTTACGCTTATCATCCAGAGACGATTGAGTCCTTGAAACACGAAATTGAAGTTGTTATTCATGAAATTGAAGCTATTCTCAAACTTCTTACAATGACACCCGAATGAATGTCCAACATGGTCGCGTTCTCACGCTACACTGATTTATAATTTTACGCAACGCTTATTAACAACAATCATTCTTAAGTCAACTAACCATACTACTTAAGTGAACTACTTAAGTGATGACGTCACGCACAAAACCAATGATGCACGATGAACACGTACAGAAATTCTTTATCCAATGTTAACGCATTATTAGGCTCGTAAAATGGAAAGAAGAAAAAAAAAAAGTGTAAGCTAGAAAGTTTGAATGGTCATCAGTGTACATAACGAGCGAAAAGATGTGATGAAAATTCTACATTTCCACGGGCGAAATGTAGAATTTCTACTTCTCTTTATACACTTCTTCTTTCGACTCTTCTGATATGTTGCCTGATCGGCCTCGCGGCCAGGTCAGGACGTCGGGAGTGGATGGCCGTAGGGCCGATCCACTCCGTGAGTCTAGAACAACGTTGTTCCTTAACAGGTGTATATTTAAGACCGACCTCTAGTACAATTCATACCTTAATTTATACTTAAATCTAGCATGGTCATTAATTTAAATCTAGATTAAGAATTAACCAGGTCAGGAATGCATAAAACCAAGTAAGTCTTGTTGCATCACATATTTCAATAATATTTGAATATTTCCATAACCCATTTAAAATAAATTTTGACATCGATCGAAATGCGATCGACTCGACCTACCTCAATGGCAAATTCCGTTGCATTTTCGCTAGAGTCAGCATTTTCTGCTGACTCGAGCGTAAATTTCCCTTCATGAGTTTTCGCGGAAAATGCTGACTCAGGTGTAATATTTTGTTTTACATTTTCAGGTACAGGTACTTCCAAAAGTTTTTTCAATTTAGGAAAATTGTTCATTACATTTCCTCCCCTCTTTAGAAAAGCTCCCCCCTTTTTTTCTGAAAAGATTCCTTCCCTTTTGTGTATGTTATACGCATTTCATGTTCTTTGCATCATTTCTGTGTTTTCAATTATTGATTTTCTAGTATTGTATACCTAGTAGTGAACAAGTTTCCCAGACTTATGTCTAAAATTTTATTCTTATTCAGTGACAGTTACGATTTCCAACTTGCCACTTTTATATGGTTGGATTTAGAAATACTTTATACTATATTTTAACATGGTCAAGCTTATTATATACGATTTACTATAAACTAGATACTAAGAGCTGCATTTAATCAATAAATTTTAACATTAAAATTCAATTTATTCAATTTAGAACAAATGGAAGTTTTAGATTTATGTAACCATCAATTTGAAGATGGCATGTTTTTTTTTTTTTTTTTTATCTTTCGAATAGAATATTTTACAGTTTTTTTTTCTTATATATATATTTATGCGTTATTATAATTATTTCATTCTTTATTCCTTACTTGTTTTTCCTTACATGTTTCCAACGCTTCGGTTTACAATTAATACTGAATTATGTATGTATCCGAAAAAATATTTATCTTATGTTATTGTGTGACCAAATATTTTATTTCCATAACTATAAAATTTTTTTTTTTTTTCTTGACACCGGTATACGTAAAACTTAGTATTTGAATTATCCTTTATTATTTTACATTTTTCGTGTCCCTAGTGTTGATTTTCTTTTAATTACAATGTAAGGTTGCAGCCTTATTAATTATTATGATGTTCACAATGTCGATATTTCTTAATCGACTTATTTTATTTCTAGCTGTATGGTTAAATTTATAAATTGTTCCTTATTTATATTGATGGTTTTGTTGATGATATTGGTGTGCAATTGCATTAGGGAGGTTGTTTCAGTTGTTTTAGTACTGTTTTTTGCCAGAGGTTTGCCTACGGGAACGCCAGTGCTACTGCTTTGTGATACCTTGCCGGTTGTTGAATTTGGATTGTGTTCTTCTGTCTTCATTGTTATCTGATGATAGCCGCTTGGGACATTTAGTACAGATTTGGAAATTAAGTTCCCCAACTGGTCTAGTATAATCTCTATTCTAGACAGTGGGTATGCATCTCCTTCTGTTATTTTGTAAAATTTTCTGACTGGTATTTGCCTACGCTTCTGGTCATCAGGTTCCAGGTTTTTTGAAACTACTAACAATGGACTGCTCCTTTGGCTCGAACTTGTTTGTACTCATCTCCTTGCTAATTAATTGGTGATTGTTTACTTAGCTTTATTGTTTAACCTTTTATCATCTGCGTTGGTACATTATCATTGCTATGATTATTTTCATTCACATGTAATTTTTTTCAATCTTGTTTCCTTCCATTATTTATTTTTCTGTTAATTATTTCCATTTACTCGCTTGAATTTTTATCACTTTATTATTTTCTTGTATTCACTTGCTACCACTTCATGACTGTATTTCTTTAATCGTTTTCATGTTTACTTCATATTTATATTTCACTCATTATCGTTTTATATCTTGATCTCCTATAATCCCGTTTTAACCCTTTTATTAAATCTCTGTTGGTGTCTCTACCCCCGTAATAGCACGCTTTATCGGTAGCTTCCTCCAACGTCAATTGTATTTAATATCTTCCCCGTTCGTTTTTTATAAAACGTGATGAAAATTCTACATTTCCACGGGCGAAATGTAGAATTTCTACTTCTCTTTATACACTTCTTCTTTCGACTCTTCTGATATGTTGCCTGATCGGCCTCGCGGCCAGGTCAGGACGTCGGGAGTGGATGGCCGTAGGGCCGATCCACTCCGTGAGTCTAAAACAACGTTGTTCCTTAACAGGTGTATATTTAAGACTGACCTCTAGTACAATTCATACCTTAATTTATACTTAAATCTAGCATGGTCATTAATTTAAATCTAGATTAAGAATTAACCAGGTCAGGAATGCATAAAACCAAGTAAGTCTTGTTGCATCACATATTTCAATAATATTTGAATATTTCCATAACCCATTTAAAATTAATTTTGACATCGATCGAAATGCGATCGACTCGACCTACCTCAATGGCAAATTCCGTTGCATTTTCGCTAGAGTCAGCATTTTCTGCTGACTCGAGCGTAAATTTCCCTTCATGAGTTTTCGCGGAAAACGCTGACTCAGGTGAAATATTTTGTTTTACATTTTCAGGTACAGGTACTTCCAAAAGTTTTTTCAATTTAGGAAAATTGTTCATTACATTTCCTCCCCTCTTTAGAAAAGCTCCCCCCTTTTTTCTGAAAAGATTCCTTCCCTTTTGTGTATGTAATACGCATTTCATGTTCTTTGCATCATTTCTGTGTTTTCAATTATTGATTTTCTAGTATTGTATACCTAGTAGTGAACAAGTTTCCCAGACTTATGTCTAAAATTTTATTCTTATTCAGTGACAGTTACGATTTCCAACTTGCCACTTTTATATGGTTGGATTTAGAAATACTTTATACTATATTTTAACATGGTCAAGCTTATTATATACGGTTTATTATAAACTAGATACTTAGAGCTGCATTTAATCAATAAATTTTAACATTAAAATTCAATTTATTCAATTTAGAACAAATGGAAGTTTTAGATTTATGTAACCATCAATTTGAAGATGGCATGTTTTGGTTGTTTTTTTCATTTTTCGAATAGAATATTTTACAGTTTTTTTTTTCTTATATATATATTTATGCGTAATTATAATTATTTCATTCTTTATTCCTTACTTGTTTTTCCTTACATGTTTCCAACGCTTCGGTTTACAATTAATACTGAATTATGTATGTATCCGAAAAAATATTTATCTTATGTTATTGTGTGACCAAATATTTTATTTCCATAACTATAAAATTTTTTTTTTTTTCTTGACACCGGTATACGTAAAACTTAGTATTTGAATTATCCTTTATTATTTTACATTTTTCGTGTCCCTAGTGTTGATTTTCTTTTAATTACAATGTAAGGTTGCAGCCTTATTAATTATTATGATGTTCACAATGTCGATATTTCTTAATCGACTTATTTTATTTCTAGCTGTATGGTTAAATTTATAAATTGTTCCTTATTTATATTGATGGTTTTGTTGATGATATTGGTGTGCAATTGCATTAGGGAGGTTGTTTCAGTTATTTAAGTGCTGTTTTTTGCCAGAGGTTTGCCTACGGGAACGCCAGTGCTGCTGCTTTGTGATACCTTGCCGGTTGTTGAATTTGGATTGTGTTCTTCTGTCTTCATTGTTATCTGATGATAACCGCTTGGGACATTTAGTACAGATTTGGAAATTAAATTCCCCAACTGTTCTAGTATAATCTCTATTCTAGACAGTGGGTATGCATCTCCTTCTGTTATTTTGTAAAATTTTCTGACTGGTATTTGCCTACGCTTCTGGAAATCAGGTTCCAGGTTTTTTGAAACTACTAACAATGGACTGCTCCTTTGGCTCGAACTTGTTTGTACTCATCTCCTTGCTAATTAATTGGTGATTGTTTACTTAGCTTTAGTGTTTAACCTTTTATCATCTGCGTTGGTACATTATCATTGCTATGATTATTTTCATTCCATGTAATTTTTTTCAATCTTGTTTCCTTCCATTATTTATTTTTCTGTTAATTATTTCCATTTACTCGCTTGAATTTTTATCACTTTATTATTTTCTTGTATTCACTTGCTACCACTTCATGACTGTATTTCGTTAATCGTTTTCATGTTTACTTCATATTTATATTTCACTCATTTTCGTTTTATATCTTGATCTCCTATAATCCCGTTTTAACCCTTTTATTAAATCTCTGTTGGTGTCTCTACCCCCGTAATAGCACGCTTTTTCGGTAGCTTCCTCCAACGTCAATTGTATTTAATATCTTCCCCGTTCGTTTTTGATGCGCTCATTTGTAGTAACTGCAGAGATCTGAAAGTTTATTATCACCCCCCATAGTATTTATTCTGTGAATATTTCGGGTGCCTTCTTCTCTGGACTGTTTACTATTATCTCTTCCCCGTTCGTTTTTGATACGCTCATTCGTAGTAACTGCAGAGATCTGAAAGTTTATTATCACCCCCCCATATTATTTATTCTGTGGATATTTCGGGTGCCTTCTTCTCTGGACTCTTTACTATTATCTCTTCCCCGTTCGTTTTTGATGCGCTCATTTGTAGTAACTGCAGAGATCTGAAAGTTTATTATGTGATGAACATTGGCTCCAGAGAGAACCGTTTTGTGTTAAATTAATAGTTTTAGCAAAATTCTTGAGAAGCTGGAACGATGTGAGTAGGATAAATGAATAAATGATAAATGAATAATATAGTATTTATTCTGTGGATATTTCGGGTGCCTTCTTCTCTGGACTGTTTACTATTATGTCGACGGGCGAAAACTTTGAAAACGCGCCTAAATTTCATGCTAGTTCTGACTATCTTCGTATCCAGTGACTAAAACATTTTTGTTTTCTTTTATATCGGCGTTAATTTTAAGCTTCGTATCTCCTTCCCCCTTTACACTGTTCATTTATCCTACTCACATCGTTCCAGCTTCTCAAGAATTTTGCTAAAACTATTAATTTAACACAAAACGGTTCTCTCTGGAGCCAATGTTGCAAGGTATCTCAGCTACTTTATAGCGTTTAAATATACATTACAGCGTCCAATATGTCCCCTTCCTCTTTCCAGAGTCTATACATATATTCTACAGTCTACAGCATGCCATTTTTCCTGTCCATCCGTAATAATATTGTGCCATTGCCATGAGTCTGAAGTAGGGTCTTAACTTCCAGTTGCTCCAAGATTATTATACTTTAGATATTCTGCCTTTCAGTGAATAGGTTGTAGGTCCGTGGTTGCGGCTGCGCCAAAATGTGATGAAAATTCTACATTTCCACGGGCGAAATGTAGAATTTCTACTTCTCTTTATACACTTCTTCTTTCGACTCTTCTGATATGTTGCCTGATCGGCCTCGCGGCCAGGTCAGGACGTCGGGAATGGATGGCCGTAGGGCCGATCCACTCCGTGAGTCTAAAACAACGTTCTTCCTTAACAGGTGTATATTTAAGACTGACCTCTAGTACAATTCATACCTTAATTTATACTTAAATCTAGCATGGTCATTAATTTAAATCTAGATTAAGAATTAACCAGGTCAGGAATGCATAAAACCAAGTAAGTCTTGTTGCATCACATATTTCAATAATATTTGAATATTTCCATAACCCATTTAAAATAAATTTTGACATCGATCGAAATGCGATCGACTCGACCTACCTCGGCACTAAACATTTTTGATTTATAATATTCGGTTTGTTGCTGGTTTTCTCCGATTTGAATTTTTCACAATTCGGTGTATATTTACCGCTCATATGAGACGATATCTTCCATATTTTTTCGATTTTCAAATTCATACCGATTTTAGCTTACATATATTTCGAAGAATATTTTTATTGTTTCGCTTTAGGCCCTGGTAACCCTTTTCATGCTCTTAATGTAGATACCTTAATCAATGTCCTAGCTTAACGTGTTCTCACGCTACACTCATAAATATCCTCACACAATGCTAAATAACAACAATCACGCGTGGGTGCTTACACCAGCCCGATGACGTCACCGGAAAAACAAGTGCCACACAATACATACGTATAAACAGGTTCCATTCACTGTGATATCAACCGTTGTTATCGCGTTATTAGTCTCGTAGTTATTAGCAATTGAAAAATGACGGTGTTTTGTAACTCAAGAATGTTAGATTGGCTACCAATGTACATACTCAACGAGAAGAAAGACGTTTTCACGTCAAACTATTCAGTGGAGAAAGAATATCATTTATATATAAACGAAGTGAATCAGCAGCACAAAAGACTAAGAATATAAACACAAAAAAAGAACTAAGTGGGCTATACAAAGAAACCAGTGAAGCGATCACAAGTGATTATAATGAGCACAGACGAAGAATAATAACAGATAACTTTAAACAAATTCAGAAGCCCAGAAAGAGCAATTAACGAACTTAACTTACGTAAAACATAGATTCAAAAATAAGAAGGTAAATCCAAAGGCGCAAATAGAAGACAAGATACAGTCGACTCTCGATATTTCGAAATCCAAGGGCCTACAACAAAAATTCGAATTTGAATTTTTAAGTGTTTTTTATTAAATTAAATATACATATTATGTGCATATTTTTACAATAGATAACAAAAAAATTACATATTAACATTGCAGTAAATGTTTCTATGTATGTACCTACTTTAAAAAATTAAGAATTGTTTTTTGTTTTAATGATGCTTGGCGTCTCTGGTCTAAAGCATTTTCCAAAGTCACCAGCGCTGAGAAAACTTTGTCTTCTACTTCTATTTTCATCATAAAAAACCGGAGAGTATCAAGCGATCTCCTGGCTTCCCTTGGAGTTATATTTGGCAACTCGGCTTCGTCAACTTCGTCTTTTTCATTGGGGTAATTTTCGGTCGAAGAAGCCAAAATTTCAGAATCTGACAAAGTACCAAATACGGCTAAGTCATCATCGAAGTGCACAAAGTCCTTGAACGTTATATCCCGAGAAACTTCAGGAAGCAGGTTGCATGAGTTTCGCATGTCTTGTTCCATATTTTCTCTATTCGGTAGTGCTAAGGAATTCTGTGAATCCCCAAATCCACATTTCTTAAAACAATTAGAGATGGTAGTCGGGGTCACGTTTTTCCAAGCTTTGTCTACCATTGTCATTGCATTCAAAATTGTGATGTTTGTGTTGTCTCTATTTTCCATCCAGTCTAATTTAATTCTTAAAATCTCTTTCCGGTTAAGTGTTTTAAAATTGTGGATTATTCCCTGATCTAGGGGTTGCAATCTCGATGTCGTGTTTGGAGGGAAAAAATGTAGTTTTATGTTTCCAAGATTCGGTGGGTTATTGTGGACGGTGCAGTTGTCTAAGAAAAGAATTATTTTCCGCTTTTGTTTCCGCATGTCCGTATCAAATTTTAAAAGCCAATCGTTGAATATATCCGCCGTCATCCATGCTTTTTTATTGGCTTCATATGCAGTCGGAAAAGATTTGATGCCCTTGAAGCATCTAGGGTTATTTGCTTTGCCCAAAACTAAGGGTTTTTGTTTTTCCGTTCCATCCATATTTGCTGCAAGCAGAACGGTGATTCTCTCCTTGCTGTGTTTGCCTCCGTGACATTTTTCATTTTCAAAAGTTAAGGTTCGGTCAGGAAGGCATTTATAAAAAAGACCAGTTTCGTCCGTACCAAAAACATTGTTAAGTGGATAATTCTCTATAAAACTACGTATGTTACCTTCCCATTCGATACATACATTTGAATCCACACTTCCGCTTTCCCCGCAAATTTTTTTCAACGAAATGTCATGACGATTTTTAAAATTCCATCACTTGCAACGAATCCTGTGATTTCCAATTTCGACGCGAAGTCTTTTTCTTTCGCTTTTAGTAGAGCACCTCCAACAGGAATGTTCTGTGCCCTACTTTGTCGAAGCCACTGAATTAACGAATCCTCAAGAATAGGAAACTCACCACTTCTAGTCCTCTTGCGATTACCGTGCAAATGACTTTGTACAATTTTTTATTTGTTCTTTAGAGTTGTCGACAGCGTCGAGGGTGGGATGTGTAATGTTTTTGCGACATCTTGTTTCTTCGAACCACTTTCCACGGCCGCGATAATTTTTTTTTGTCTGAAACAGTAAGCGAAACGCACTTCTGCCTTGAATTCATAATGGCAAACTAACAAGAATAACAAGAACTAACTAATTGATGGAGTTATTTTTGTCTATAAATTCTTTGAGTCACTTTCTTCAGCAAAATCGATGTATACTTGAGGATGGGTTTAAATCAACTGGTCATTTTGTGGATGATGAAGGACTTCCGATATCGCAAAAAGACTTCCCTTATCGCAAAAAGAAGCCGCCAAAACAGCACTCAATGAAGTTTAATGAGTTTTTAATGTTTGTGTATCAAAAACGCATTGAGTCCTCTGCGCGGTTTTTTATTTATTTTACTATTACAGTTATTTTTTTTTTTGGTTTTATCTTTTATCACTCTGCTTTTGATACGAAAAAAATTTCGAGTTATCGAGCGTATCAAAATACATAGTAGTTTTTCGATTTATGGATGTTAACAGGTAAAAAGTTCGATTTATCGAAAAATTCGAATTATCCAGGTTCGAAATATCGAGAGTTGACTGTATTTCAAATCAGGCAACCATTTTATACCAAGAAATATACAAAGGCAAAGAAAACAACATCAACGAAGCCAAGGAATAAGAGCAGCAAAATAACACACAAACGCTAATACCTATAGAAGAAGACGAGCTATACTTACGGTTAAAAGAATTCAAATCAGATAAAAGCCCCGGTCCCGACGATATAACTAAAAAAGACCTGAAAATAGGCGTACCAATTTTTACTACGCCCTGTCACAAAATTATTCAACCTTACACTAGAAACAGAAACTGTGCCAATTCAATAGTGTACGTCGGAGATTATACTGTTACATAAAGGAGGCAATCTTCTAGATATCAATAATTATAGACTTATCAGCTTACTAGCAAGCATACATAAAGTATTTTCATCAACACTTCTAAAACGCATAACACAAGTCATGTGTAATGCACAATCTATAGAAGAAGCCAGTTTCCGTTCTGGAGTGAGCACACTAGACCCTATACAGATAGTAGAACAAGTTATTGAAGAGTATGATGAATTTCATAAGCCTCTATATCTAGCGTTTATATGCTATAACAAAGCGTTTGGCAGCATCACACATAGTTCTATATGGGAGTCACTGAATACTCTAAATATCCATTCAAAGTATATAAACATTATAAAATCTTATATATATAAAAAGATATCTTTTTGAAAATTTTTGTTGCGGTTAAACATGGAATCTACCAAGTCGATTTTAATAAATTTTGGCACAAAGATAACTGTCCGGTAGGAAAGTGTTTGTGTCAAGTTTTAGAAAAAATTGGTTTTAAAATTTTGCAAATATTTAAGTTTTAAAGTTTTCACGGTTTTCATTTCGACAGAAAGTCGACATTAGTGCTTACGCTTAAGATCAATAACTGAGGAGAGATCGTGCAATTATCGCGTCGTTAGCGGTTCCTCCCTCTCTCTTGAGTATGAGACGTATTCGAGAGAACATTTCGGCATTTTGTTGATTGCACGATCTCTCCGTTTATTTTTCTTAAGAAGCAAAGGACACTTTCTCTTGATATGAAATCCATCCAAGGACTCATATGAGAGATGAATGCGACTTCATGTCATGCGGTTTTCGATTGGGAAATGGGGATTTATATATTTTTGGATCTTCTTATGCCCATCTCGAATACGAAAACGTCAACTTTCACGTGCGTACGAGTGAACCGTGACTTTTCTCTCAAGAATTCTATATCATTTGACACTCTGTATTTCCGAAGAGCCGGTTTTATTTGTTTTGTATCAATTTTGCTCGGGTTATTCAATACAATTTTGGTTCATTCAACTCGTAGCAGGTGGATTTGTTCAAATTAGTGGAAAATGCTAAAAATTTTTTTTGAATTTCAGATCGTAGGACATCATAGTTTCCGGGAGTCCCACGTTGACCAATTTTCTTCCGGTTTTAAGGGAACTTTTCCGGTAAAAATTTGAATTTTTAAACGTATCACCGACCCCCAAAATTTTGACATTTCCTACCTTCCTTCCATACGTCATTTTTCTCTTAATTTAGGTTTTAAAGGCGCGCATTCAAAAGGTCGGAAAGTTGATAAAATTAAGGTTTTGAATTTTTAACAATTTTTTGCTCCTGGCGGCTGAACGAAGCTTCCTACGGGGTTCATATGCAGGACCTACCCCCATTATTTGAAAATTTCCTACCCTTTTTCGAAACATCTTTTTACTCTGAATGGAGTTTTTAAAGGTGTGTCCAAACAAAAGTTATGATATATACGGTAAAATTCAGATTAAAATTCATAAATGCGAAATCTCGCGTTTTCCGGAAAAATTTTGTAGTGTTTTATATATTGGAAATTCAATTTGTATATTTTTTCCTCAAAAAAATAAAACATACTATTGCACACAAAAATTTCCGTTTTCTACACAGAAAACAGAATTTTTTTGAGTTTATTTAGGTTTACAGGGGTAAATTTTACCCTCCAATGGTACACATATGAATGATTTTTGTTTGTGTTTGTTTTGTGCAGATTTGAGAACATCAAAATTGTGAGCATGGTGTGTATGGTACATGTATATTGTGTTGCATCCGCGTAATTTTGTTTCAACCCCCTTTCCTATTATTGTGATCACTCATTCCCTATTTGACAATCAAACATCAACTAGATGAAAAACTCGCGCACTGTCTTTTCTTCAAACGTTAAAGCCGGTCAAAGGCGCATAAGGCCCATATATCTTTTGTCTGCTGTTATGAGTGTAATGTTGGTAAAAATTGGGTACAGAGTCACATGGGATCGCGACATCTGGTAAATTATTTTGCTTTTGATTAAACCTCAAGTTTTTTTGTAATTAGAAGAGAGCAATATTCGAGCGAACGAATTCGCGGAAAATAAATTACACGGCTAACATGGGCGTTTTGTTGATGTGGCCAATCGGATCGGATAAACAGCTCAAATATTACTGTGCCATAAAAAATTTACATCCAGAAAATGTATATAAGCTAAGATAATTTAGACAAGTAAAATGTTAACCAATTGTGTTTAAGTTTCATTGTTGTCACCGAACAAATGATAAATTTCGATTTCTTATAACTACAATATTTAATTTTTTTTTTTTTTTGTAACTTTAAGATTAATAGGTGTTGTAAGGTGTAGTAATAAATTCCAAATTTGATCTTTTTGAAAGAGTGCTTGGTTAGTTGTTTTAAGTTTATTTCTCATTCTCTTATTGAGCACTATTCATACTTTCAATTTAGTTTCCATTTTACGGCGAAAATTTGTAGCCAAACGTGAATAAAAACATTTTTGAAATAGCCAAAGATTTTTTGGAAATTTTTTAACTTACGCTACAATCAAAAGAAAACTACTGAGAATCAAAATTCTAAAACTAAAGAAAAACAAAGCAAACAGAGAGAATAAACAGAGATGTTACAGGATACGAAGGCCAATGAAAAAAATTGCAGTAGAATGTGCAAATCGGCACAAACAATATCACTTCAATCCTCCGAGAGCACAACATTTCTGTGGTCTCTGGGAAGCCGCTGTGAATTCATTTAAGCAATTGTATTACAAAACTGTTGCGTCGGCTTCTTTAACCCTTAGGTTAGGTTAGGTTAGGTTAACAGGGTAGAGTGATCACACCAATTGTGCGACCCACTCCCACTCGGTGGCCAAAAGGCCCATTGTGATGCCCTTTGCGTGTTGTTATCCCCTTCCTCTACTATTATTTTATCCCTTTATCCTCTGTGCTGAGGCATTTCAACAACTTGGCAAAGTTCCTCAATAGTTGAATATCCATGCACGCGATCTCCTCCAACCCTCTGAAGGATTCCCTACCCAGTATTCGCCTCTTACTTTCGGCTAATAGTGGGCAGTAGCACAATAGATGTTCCACCGTCTCCTCTTCCTCGTTTGTGAGCCGCCACCTTTGGAGGTTTTTCCCGACAGGAGAGTGTCCTGTAATGACCATTATGATGGTACGGACCGAGGTCTTTGTTGCTCGTAACAAGCCTACCGGTCTTGTCTCCTCAATTCGTGGCCACAATTGCCTTGAGTTGAAGCAGACATCTCTGTTGCTCCATCTCTTTCCATGTTGATCCCGAATTATCCTGTCGATGGTACCTTTCAGCAACCTCATCTGTGGCTTTGTTGAGTTTGCTTCTTCAGCACTATGAATTTCGGTTCCGATCCTTGCCAGTTTGTCCGCCTGTAAATTCCCTTCCACACCGCTGTGTGCGGGAACCCAACAGAGGCTGACTTTTTCTCGGATCCAGGATAGTGCTTCCCGGCAACTCATCACAGCCTGTGACTTGATTGTCCTAGATTCCAGTGATATAAGAGCCGCTTGGCTGTCGCTATAGATCGTGACTTCCTGAATTTCTTCGTCGATCAGCTGCTTTAGACTTGCTGCTCTCTCTATCGCGTTAATTTCCGCTTGCAATATACTACAGTCTTTGTTGAGTCTGTGTGACTCCTCGACTTCTAGCATCTCCGAGAATATGCCGATTCCAGTCCCCGTTTCGGTTACTGAGCCGTCCGTGAAGACGCTTATTTCGCCTTCTTTCAAAATGGAACCACTCTTCCATTCCTCTCTGGTTGGGATTCTGATCTCCAACTCCTCCCCAAACCATTGCTTTGCCACCATGTAGTCCGTGGGCTGTCGTAGCACACCAGCTTCCACGGTGCCTCCCATTTTCAATATCTCTCCCAGTATACTAGCATGACCCTGGTCTGTGTGCCTCCACTGTTTTATTTCTTTCAACCTGAGGGCTGTTTTGGCTGCCAGTCCCTTTGTAAAGAGGTCTTACGGTTGCAAGTTTAATATCGTCTCAAGCGCTGCCTGAGGTGTGCTCCTAATTGCGCCCGTTATGCTTATCGCTGCTAGTCGCTGTACCTTTCCTAGCATCTGTTTATTGATCTCCTTGTCCATGGCCTTCCACCACACAAGGGCTCCGTACGTGATAATGGGTCTAACGATCATTATGTAGATCCAGTGTATGATCTATGGCTGTAGAACCCATTTCCTACCAAACATCTACCTACATGTGTAGAAAGTGTTTATTCCTTTTTTCATCCCTTCCTCCACATTTCTCCTCCAGTTGAGTTTAGAGTCCAGGATAACTCCTAAATACTTCGTCTCTCACGAGAGGTTTAGCTCTTGCCCTTTCACCTTTGGCAGTCTTACCTGCGGTATCTTGTATCTTCTGGTGAAGAGAACCAGTTTCATCTTTTTGGGATTTATCCCTAGCCCGTTCTCCTCTGCCCTGTTATAAGTCTCTCTTAATGCCCACCCATGATGTCGCTTATCGTTTGTAGGTCTTTGCCTACTGTCAGTATGACTACGTCATCTGCGTAGGCAGTGACCCTTATTCTTCTCCTTCCAAGATCCTTTTAGATCGAGTTAATTACGAGCAACCACAAAAGTGGAGATATTACCCCTCCTTTCGGTGTGCCCCCAGTCGCCCATCTTTTGATCTTGTGATCCCCCGCTTCTGTACTGATAATTCTGCTATTAAGCATACTTATTATCCAGTACGTGATGGTGGGCTCCACGTTAAACTCCTTTAATGCCTCCTTTATTGCATTGGTCTTTACATTGTTGAAAGCTCCCTCTATATCAAGAAACGCCCTTAGGGTATATTCCTTGTGCTGGAGGGATTTTTCAATCGTTCCGACCACTCCACGCAGCGCACTTTCACCCGATTTACCTTCAAGGTATGGGTGCTTTGCTGTACACTCTGCCTCTTATTTGGTTCGCTGTTTAATATTTAGATCCAAAAGCCTCTCCATTGTCTTCAATAGGAACGAGGAGAGGCTTATTGGCCTAAAGTCTTTTGGTGTTGTGTTGCTCGATTTACCCGATTTAGTTG
The DNA here is from genome assembly GCA_963971475.1 of Chrysops caecutiens. Classification (NCBI taxonomy): domain Eukaryota; kingdom Metazoa; phylum Arthropoda; class Insecta; order Diptera; family Tabanidae; genus Chrysops; species Chrysops caecutiens. The sequence goes on from OZ020567.1 coordinate 71,352,482, forward strand.
TGAAAGCAACTCTCACTTCTCTCCATGCTTCCGGGATATATCCTAGCAATAAATTCCCCTGGAAGATGCTCGTCAGTACCTCTGCCATACTGCCTATCGAATTTTGCAGCATGGCTGGTGTGATTCCATCCGGTCCCGCGGATTTGTATGGCTCGAACGTTTTCACCGCCCATATAACCTTCTCCCTGTTGACGGTGTCCCTAATAGTATCTCCCTTTGGACAAATCCTGACCCCTGGGCACCCTTGTCCTTTGTCCCTTGTCGTCAGGCAGCCGGGGAAGTGAGTCTCCATCAGCAGCTCTAATGTCTCTTGTCGGTGATAACTTTGCACCACCTGCTCCCCTCGGTGCCCCTCTTCGACTCATTTGGAAGCCTCAACTTCGCCGCGCTAAACCCGAATTTGATGCTTACTTTTGAGTATTTGATTTTTGCAAAGGACTCGTCGTCAACCGTCACGACCAGGTCTTTGCCTACTCCGTTGGGACACTTGTTGGAGGAAATGATTCTCCATTTACTAGTGTCCAAGCCATTCTGCTTTGAAACCAGCTTCATCGTGGCTTCATCCTCCACTAGTGGAGGAGGAATCCACAATAGTGCCAGCTTCCTCAAAGGTAGGACCGATTTCGGAACGACCACCTACTTGGCACCCGGCCAAAGTTCGTCAAGACCCTCGGCCACCCGGCTTAGGAAATCAACGGATTTCCGCCCCGAGCACCCAATGATCCTGACAATCCTGTGCCAGCTTGCCCCTTCAAAGAACATCTCCTCTTTCGAGCCACTCTGCTCGCTTGCCATTGCATACAGCACCCTCGTCTCGACCTTTTCCCATCTCTCGCCAGAAATTTTTCCATCTAGATCTGATCAATCTATGATAGCCATCTTACAATCGGCGGGCGTTTGGTCTACCGACGAGGTTTTGGCCTTTTTCACCGTTTTTTCCTCCTCCTCGTTGGATCGCACGCTTTAAGCTTTCTTCTGGGAAGTCAGCTGTGGGAGTTTTCCTGAGGGTGAGGAAGTAACAGCATTGGACCACTGTAGTTTGGCGCTCTTTCCTAATGCTCCGGCCTCAGGCCTTGACGGTCCTGCGAGCTCCTCAGTGATTGTCTCCAATTTCTGTGAAGCAATGTTCTTCTCAAAGTCGGCGACAATCCTCTTATTTCTTGCTACGTAGCCCTTCTCCTTATCTGAGAGCTCTTCGGACTTCCTTAGCAAGAGCTTCTTCAGGCTGGCCTTGGCACTTTTGTACCTTTTTAGGGACAGTTGCGCTTTTGTCGGCTTCTTCCTCTTCTTCTCGGAGAGCTTGGCTTCGGTAGCCTCTTCCAGCAATCTCTTTTCGGCCTCTGAGTCAATACTCCCTGTACTATTGACGGACATGCCGTCGTCAGTTTGGGAGTTCAACTCCAGGCCTGTCGAGAGGCTCGTCGACCCACCTGTGCTCTGTCTCCCACTTGTGACATTCACCGCAACGCTGGCCAAGTGTTCCACCGTCGTTGCTGTACTCGGTTTGAGTGTACCCCCCCCCCTCCCCAGAATCCGATGTACTAAGCAAAGTCCTATTATCAAGGTAGGAACCATAGTCACCATAAAGGATGAAAATTTACCTTCCTACAGATGGCCCTTTGGACAAGTTATAAACGTTCAGAAAGACGGCAAAATCAGAGTCATTGAAAATCGAACCGCATCAGGGACATTCAGGCGTGCAATCCATAATCTGTACCAGTTTCCTGTCGAAAGCAATGAGGATCAAGACAAAGCAATCCCAGCAAACAACTGGGAATTTCGAGACGGCAAGGATGACCGCCTAAAGGAGAAGAAACGTTCCATCTCGGGGGCAATTGGTGCCTTACTATAAACATGCCTTCGGCTACCTTGTTTAGCGTGTGCCGCGGACGATAGCCAGTATGTGCAGTTAGTTCCCTTCGTTAATCAACCAGGAATATATTACGAACCCTATTATGAGCCTATTACGAACCTATAACGAGCCCAACCTCACATGAATGGTGATGGATCATTTAGATCGATCATTTAGAGAGGTAGATCGATCCACCGGACTGCTCCGGCTGCAAATAGGATGTGAAGGATTGAAGGACGACCAGCTCATGAATGCCTCGCACTCGCAGCGTGAATCAATCATCAACGCCACATTCCACCCCAGTATCAATTTGACTCAAGAGATTTATCTGCCAGGCAACTTCAGTAAAACATCCCAAGCTAGATGGTGGATGATCTCTACGGTAACCATACTGAAGAATTGGCGAAACAACAGAACCAAATTTAGCATTTTCGTGATATGGCTCCTTTCTCGAGCAATCTCCAACCTCATGATGTCCACCAGGTTGGAATTGGCTACGCTGCACTGGAAACTGCAGTCCTCATCGGCATTGGCTTATGCTACCTACAAGCTCGCTTAAGGACATGACCTGGCGGACGGTATAACCTCAGCCCTCAAGCTCTCCTTTCACCAATGAACTTACTACGTTCAAGTGGGGCGAAGATGTTGCCGTCACATGTTGAGCATTGCACTTTGCAGAATTGTTCAATTGTTAAGCATTGCACTTTCCGAGTATGTAATCAATAAATCTGTGCTATCCTTTTCTTGCCAAGGATATTTGTCTCGTTCGATTGGTCGAAGTTGACGATGTTTTTAATGAAATTTAATTCTTTCCACTTATTTATTTAAATTAACATCTATTTAAAGATCTACAACTAAGTGTCTATACTAACAATTCAATTGGTATGTAATTAAAGGAATTAATTTGTCTTGATTCTCTTGATGTTGATTAACTGGTCTTGATTCTCTTGATGTTGCTGCGTAACTAACTACACGCGGATATAAAGCCAAAAAAATAACCCCAGAGAGAATCTGACAAAACCGCTTTTTTTAATATAAACGCCAAACTTCACAACAGTTGCTGAAAGTTGCTTCAAGGACTTGAGGCTATCGTGAAGCTTGGCTTACATTTATTTGTAATATTCAACAGGGTGATTATTTACTTCAACTACTTCCAAACAAAATCAAATCCAGTCTTCTTTGGATACCAGCAAGAACGTGGTTTCATTAAACTACCATAACCATCCTATTACCTTTATTAATATTGTGCAAGAAGCTAGTATCTTCGCATATTAAGAAGAGGTCTTCCTAGTTGTGCAAGTAAACTAAGTGTGAGCAAGTGTTCCCTAGCATCTGCTTAAACCTTGTACCTTCCGTAACAGTTATTATACACACAGATAATTTTTTTTTTTTGTTTTAGAAAAACTTGAGATTATTCATCATTGGGTTGGTTTGCTTGTGGAGATTGGTAAGAGCGTTTAAAAGAAATACCGAAAGGCGTATTCAAGGTCCGCGCCGAAGATTTACCGTGAAAACTTCGGAATAATGTTATAATAATTGTTTCGTATTAGCATGTACTTAAATCCATCATCTAATACTTAAATCCGAATCTACGTCCTAGCTAAACGCGTTCTCATGCTACTCTAATTTATAATTTTACCCAACGCTAATTAACAACAATCAAGCGTGCGCCCTTACATTAGCCCGACGACGTCACGTTCAAAACAAACGCTGCAACAAAGTATACGTACAAATATGCTCTATTCACTGCGATGTCAATCGTTGTTATCGCATCATTAGTCTCGTAGTTATTTGCGATTGATATATGACGTGATGTTTATTGTAACACAAGAATGTTTGACTGGCTATCAATATACATACTTAACGAAAGAAAAGACATTTTTACGTCAAAATAGTCCACGTATGATGAAATTCGATGACCGCTAGCCTCGAGTGAGAGTGTCTGTTAACGATGTGAACGATAGCTGCGAGAGAGGGTTTCTGTACCCGAATTTCCTGGCTGCGTATTTCGATTTAACGCGACCTGACGAATGATTTGAAATTAACGCGGCTTGACTTTCATATATTTTCGACACTCTGAATGTGCTCCCGCGTCATCAGCAATGGAAAACCCCTTGGGCCTTGAATTTCTCGTCGCGGAGTCCGGTCATTTGGTTGAAGCGATAAGAAGTTACATTGTTAGATGTGTACAACCTAGAGTTCTATTATCGCGTCGAACGGCCATTTGGTTGACGCCACAAAACGTTTTCTTTTGTCCAAACATGGAGCCTTAGTAGTTCTTCTCACGCACTTTAAAACGACACGTCCTAGCTGAATGCGTTCCCACGCTACAGTCATTTATAATTTTACCTAACGCCAATTAACAACAATGACGTGTAGGCAGTTACTTTAGACCGATGACGTCACGTACAAACAGACGCGGCACGTACAGGCACGCTCTATCCATTGTGATGTCAAGCAATGTTATCCCATTATTAGCCTTGTAGTAATTTGCGATTGAAAGCTGACGCTATTATGTACCGCAAGACATTTTGCCTGGCTATCAGTGAACTTAAAGAGCGGAAAGACGTTTTTACGTTAACCAAATTATAACAAGCGTTTCGTACTAATATTTTCTTTAATTATCAGTATCTTAAATAGAACCATTATACAGAGTAGTACGTTTACAGAATACATAAATCACAAGTTTATTTTTTTGTACCGTTTTTCATTTCCTATTCCCTGCCGCCGTAGCTCTAACACTTTTTGGTTTTTTAAAATATTTTTGATGCGAGTTTTCTTCGATTTGAGTTTTTTACAATTCGGTGCATATTTACGCCTCATATGAGATGATATCTTTAATTTTTTTCCATTTTTAAATTCATACCGATTTTTACTTCTATTTTATATAATAATTTTATTGTTTCTCCTTAGATCCTTGTAGTTCTTTTCAAGATCCTTACAAGGACATCTAAGTCAACGTCCCAGCTAAACGTATTCTCACGCTACACTCGTAAATAACTTTACACAACGCTATTTAATAACAATCACGCGTAGGCGCTTGCACGAGCACGATGACGTCATGGGAAAAAAACGCCACGCAAAAAGTACGTAAAAATATATTCTATCCACTGCGACCTCAACCGCTATTGGCGCATCATTAGTCTCGTAGTTATTAGCGATTGAAATATGACGGTGTTTTGTAACACAAGAAAGTTAGATTGGCTACCAACTTTTATACATGTCATACAAGTATGTTTCGACAACTATATGTTGTCGTCTTCAGTGGTTTGTTTAGTAATGTTTAGAGAAACGTATTTCTCTTCGTTGTGTTGTATTGTACATTGGTTGCCACTCAAACTTTCCTGTGTTACAAAATACCGTCAAATATCAATCGCTAATAACTACGAGACTAACATTAAGATCATAACGAATAAGCGATAACAACGGTTGAGGTGGATGTATCATATTTGTACGTATTTATTGTGTGGCTTTGGTTTTGCCAGTGGCGTCATCGGGCTATTGTAAGTGTCTACGCGTGATTGTTGCTTTTATCGTTGCGTAAAAATCATGATACAAGCTACCAGGACCTAAAGTTAAACAATAAAAATATTCTCCGAATCATTAGCAAAAATCGGTATGAATTTTAATATGAAAGAAAAATGGAAGATATCGTTTCATATGAGTCGTAAATATGCACCGAATTGTAAAAAACGCTATTCGGAGAAAACCAGCATCAAAGTGAATATTAAAAACCAAAAATGTCAAGCGCCGACCAAGTGTGAGAGCTACGGCGCCGTCGAAGATGAAATAAAGAAACGGCGCAAAAGAATGAACTTGTGATTTATCTATTCTGTTAACGTCCTACTCTCCATAGTCCTTGAAATGAATTGTTTGGTAAATAAAGTACAAATTAGTACGAACATTTTGTTGAAATTTTTTTGACGTAAAAACGGCTTTTCGTTCCTTAAGTACACTGAAAGTCAGTCAAATTTTCTTGCGTTACAATATACCGTCAGAATACAATTGCTAACAGCTACGGGACTAATAATGCAATAACAGCAATTGGGGTTACAATTTATAGAACATGCCTGTACAGCACTTGTTTGCGTGCACATCACTTCTTTTTTACCGTACAGCATTTGCTTTGCGCGTGACGTCATCGGGCTAGTACATCGTAGGTACGCATGATTGTTGGTAATAGCGTTGTGTAAAATTATAAATCAGTGTAACGTGAGAGCGCGATCAGGTAGGTCGTTCGTTCGGGTGTCATTGTAATGAGTTTGAGAAGAACTACCAGGACCCAAAGTGAAACAATTAAAATATTCGCAAAAATATGAGTAAGAATTGCTATTAGATTCAAAATTGAAAAAAAATTAAAGATATCGTCGCATATGAGTCGTAAACATGCGCCGAATTGAATAAAACGCAAACCAGAGAAAGCCTGCTTCAAAACGAATTTAGGAAAACGTCAAATGTCCAGTGCCGAGTAAATGTCAGAGCTATGTCAGCATCAAAGACGGCGCAAAAACTAAGCTTCTGATTTATCTTTCTGTCACCGTACACCTATAGATAACCATCGTATAAGAGACTTGGAATTAAGTACATACTAATAAGAAACACTCGTTGGCGCCTTTCGTTTTTTTACTTTTTCAGAGTCTTTAAAGAAATCACAAGGCAAGTATGGGCTTTTAAAATCAAAAGAATCTTGAGACGACTTCATAATTTGTACGTCGAGCTCAGACTGCCCCCAAAAGACTGACTGACTATAAGCAGCCAACTGACTGCGCGTCAGTTCTGCGGTCCCTTATCATCAAGCGAAAATTGTTGATGCCACATTCTTGGTGTGTCGCGCATGGCGAAAAAGAATGCGCGCAATCAGCAATTTTTGCTTGTCTTCTTTCAACGCGATCGGATTTTTATCGCGCGAGTTACGTTATGCAACATAACGCAACCACATAAATTACAAGAAGTTTCTGCAACAAATGAAGCTTCAGACATGAAAGTAAACTTGTTGCATAAACTTCCCATAAATGTTGCCAGCAACCTATCATCAAGTTGATTTCTATCAACGTGATCAGAAATCAATGACCCTAAAATCATGACCCTTAATAAACTTACCATTTCCGATGTCCGAGTTAATGTCCCCAACTTGCTTTGCTGTTTCCTGTTTCCCATAAAAAATAATCCAATCCAATATTTGCCTCAGCAAATTTACCTCATCGAACTCCGATGAACCTTAATTTTGATGATCAACAAATTTCAACTTACCTTATTGAACTCCGTTGAACCTTTATTTCGATCAATCAACAAATTCCAATTTTGATGACCAAATCAATAAAAAAATATATTTAAGTAAGAAATATCAGAGGAATAATCAGTCTTAAGACCACAGTCAATGTAACAGCTCCGAAGAGTTGATTATTGTAGGAAAATACTTCTTAAGAACGTTTTTCCAAGTGTTAAAAATAAAAACATAAGTTATTTAAACAGTGAAAAGTGTTTTTTTTATCCGAAGATAGAAAAACAATCTTTAATTGGCGCAGTCGGTAGGATCCTCTTCTGAAGAATAAGGGTCCAGTGATCAAATCTACGTTATCCAGAAGCACCATAGAAGTATATCCAACAAAAGAAGTTTGTAGTGAAATTGTGAGTATAAAGAGTGAAAGACCTAAGATCAAGTACCAGAAAAACAGTTTCAGTGTTGGAGACCAAGTTGTACACCAATAATAATTAATAACAACCATTTTTCTTAAAAGCTAGACACGGTTCTTCGAAACCTACTAGCAGAGAAAAAAAGAAAAGCTAGACACGGTTCTTCGAAACCTACTAGCACCAAAGCAAAATAATAATAATAAAACATACTCGTACAATAAACACCAACAATATAACAGTTAACAAAATTTTTCTTTAATAAAACAAGGAAGGAGAAATTAATAAACCAGTTTAACCAATTAACGATTCCAAGAATAGCAAATTTGTATGAAAAAACTCAGAGAATCCGTATTCGATCAAAACAGAAAGATCAAAGCCAACATGGAGGAACTAAACCTACAAAACTTACAACAAGTAGTTCAACAGATGCAGGAGCAACACCGTAGTTTAAAGGTACATAGTTTAAGAGAATTGTTTAAAAATATTAGGAGAATTAATTTTCAGTTAAATGAATTATACGAATTCGATAACAATAAACCCACAAATTATAATCCAGACAATAATGATAAGAATTTAGTAGATGTCGTGAAAGATATGTTAAACGGTAGTTATCGAGTATATGTCAGGCAAGGTATGTCGCTTAAAGACGTTTTTAATATTTTTGATGAAATGTGTCTCTTAGATGAAAATGACACAATCCATTACAATTATAGAAAAGGCAATAAAGATTCGCGGTTCCATAATTCCACTCGTAATAATAATTTCAAACATAACGACAGCGAAAAACATAATAATAATCGCGGTGACAATTCCTACAAAAACCCCAATAACCAACACAATAACTACAAAACTAACTCGGGACAATACAGACAAAATTCTGGACAGCAACGACAATTTAACAATCGAAATTATTTCAATAACAATTCCGGACAGTTTAGGCAAAATAACAATCGAAATCATTTCAATAACAATTCAGGACAGTTTAGACACAGACAAAATCAGGAGTTTAACAACAATAATACTAACAATAGTCCAGAACCTATGGAAATTGACAATATACAACAGAATTGTGACGTAAATTTTTCAAAAGAGCCTCGGGAGGAAATCTACCCATAATTTCCTTGACTATCGATAATATCAAAATTCATTGTCTTGTAGATACCGGGTCTGAGACAAGCATTATAAAACCAAACATATTGAAAAATTATTTTGAACAGAAAACCGAAAAACCTCTTTACTATTCTACACTTAATGGAATCTGCAAAGTTACACATAAATTAATTACCCCAATTCCGGTTGAATTTAAATTATCAGGAAATTTATCATGGAAAATAATGGATCTATCAGGCCGCAAATATGACGGTATAATTGGCCAAAACTTTCTCACCCCTTTAAAAGCTAAACTCGACCTAGGGAACAAATTTCTAGAAGTTAACAACCAGAAAATCTATTTTGAAAGCAACGATCATTACTTTGTCATAAACGAAATTTGTAATATTGAAAGTAGCAACATCGATAAAATAAATCTTGACCATTTAAACCAAGAAGAAAGAATTCATATCCTCGAAATCTTAAAACAATACCAAGAACTATTTTACAAAGAAGGCGACAAGCTAACTTTCGCTCATGAAGTACATCATGAAATAGTTACGACAACTAATAACCCTATATACGCAAAAATATACCGCTACCCTAGAGTTCACGAACAAGAAATAGAAAGGCAAATTAAAGAAATGTTAGACCAAAATATAATTGCTCATAGTAATTCACCATATAACAGTCCTTTGTGGATCGTTTCAAAGAAGTTGGACAACTCCGGGAAACAAAAATGGCGGATAGTAATAGATTATAGGAAACTAAATGAAGTCACAATAAGCGATAAATTTCCCATACCTAACATAGATAGTATTCTTGACAAACTAGGCAAAGCTCAATACTTTACAACTTTAGATCTAGCTAAGGGCTTTCACCAAATTCTCGTAAAACCCGAAGACAGAAAGAAAACAGCGTTTTCAACACCCTTTGGACACTACGAATTTGTTAGAATGCCTTTCGGTTTAAAGAATGCCCCAGCAACCTTTCAAAGATTGATCAATTCAGTACTTCGAGATCTTATTAATAAAATCTGTGTAGTATATCTTGACGACATACTAATCCTCAGTACATCTTTGGAAGAACATATCAACAATTTAAAAGGAGTCTTTAACAGATTAAAAGTGGCCGGACTAAAGATTCAAGTTGATAAATGCAATTTCTTAAAAAGGGAAACAGAATTTTTGGAACATATTCTAACTCCAAATGGAGTGAAGCCAAACCCAAATAAAATACGATGCATTCAAGATTTAAAACTACCGACAACCCCGACACAAATAAAGAAATTTCTCGGTATGACAGGGTATTATAGGAAATTCATAAAAGATTATGCGAAAGTAGCTTATCCAATAACTAAGTATCTTAAAAAGGGAGCAAAAGTTAATCAAAATGATCCAAATTATATTAGTGCTTTCGAAAAATTGAAGGAAATAATTACAGAACATCCAATCTTGAAATATCCAGACTTCAATAAAAAGTTTAAGTTAGTAACCGATGCTAGCAATTTTGCTCTTGGAGCAGTATTAACACAAGATGGACATCCAATTTGCTATGCATCTAGAACTCTAAATGACCATGAGAAAAACTACTCAACCATAGAGAAAGAACTGTTAGCCATAGTCTGGGGAACAAAGTACTTCAGACCATACCTTTACGGGAAGGAATTCGATCTAGAAACAGATCATCAACCACTTAAGTGGCTCCAAACAAAATATTCAGGTAAGGACATTAATCCGAGACTACAAAGATGGCTTATTTCCTTAGGAGAATATGACGTAAAAATTGAATATATTAAAGGCAAATATAACAAAATTGCCGACTTTTTAAGTAGAATAAACGTAGAAACTAATGAAATAAATCAAATAGAAGATAGAAACAATGGAGATATCTTAGAAACTGAAAATTTGAGTTTCAACTTAGATGAGATGTTATCCAAAAATCCTATTCAAGCCGACCATGTCACAGAAACTGAAAATTTTAGTTTCACCTTAAGTGACGAAGGTCATCCACTCACAAGAAGAAGAAAACTTTAATGACCACATCCCTATTTTAGAAACCATTGTAAATCGATTTAAAATACAAATAATTCTACAAGATACCAAAGAAAAAGAGTTTGAACACATTTTTAAAAACAGACGCATTTTTATTGACAGTCAAGATTTAGAAAATGGAAATAGTAATGATATTTTAAGAAGGTATATAACAAAAGGGAAGGTAGGAATATATTCAGAATTAAACGATCACGAATATAATAAACTTCAGCAAGTGATAATTAATCTTTTCCCAAGGAATAGCGACATCAAATTTGTTAAATGCACCCATATGGCTCTAGACGAAGAAAACGAAGAGCAACTTAACAAACAAATATCTCTTTTTCATAAAAACGAGTCAGGTCATTCAGGAATCTTGGCAACTTATGAGGGCATAAAATCTAAAATTTACAATCCACAATTGAAGCTTGCTGTTCATAGAATTATAAACAATTGCGATATTTGCGCAGCTGGAAAATACGACAGGAACCCAATCAAAAGAAAGTTCTATATTACGGAAACCCCGTCAACTATAAACGAAATTATTCATGTCGATACTTATGTTAACAGCAAACACTCATTTATTAATTTTATAGATAAATTTTCTAAACATGCAGTTAGTTTCTATCTAGAGGATCGTAATACACAAACCATTGTAGAAAAACTTAGACAATTCACGTCCATAAAAGGGAAAATAAAGAAATTTGTATTTGATAATGAGTTCAACACGAAAAACGTTAGGGAATTTTGCCAAGCAGAAAACATAGAATATCATGTCACAAAACCAAATAGTCATACTGGTAACTCAGATGTGGAACGCTTCAATAATACCATCACTGAACGAATTAGAATCCTTAACCTCGAAGAAAAACTTCCTATTAAAATTCAAATGCTAAAAGCAGTTAAATTTTATAATAACACCTACCATTCTACAATCAAGACAACTCCTAAAGATGTACAGGAACACAAAATAGATCATACACTGATACATGAAAGGTTAGAAACTAGCAAAAACAGAACCATTAACAATAGGAATAAGGCAAGGGAGGATTATGTTGAAGAAAGACAAGAAGGGTATATTAAAAACTACAAATCTTTAAGACACAAAGAAGAACCCAAATTTAGAAAATACAAACTCAAAGGCGTTCATGAATCCAATATAAAAAGACCTTTTCAATTTTCAGACAATAATAATCATGGGAATCCTAATTGCATTGGCCCCTCTGACGCAACAAACGTTGACGATCGAAAAAATTAATTCAGAGTTAAGATACGTAAAAATCAAAATAGATGAAGTAGAATTAGTTAAAAGTTTTGACATAGTCTTACATATAATAAACCCAAAAGAAATTATAGAAATTGTTAACAAAATAGAATCAGTTATCAATTCATACGACCTCGGTGTAAGAAAAGACATAGCAATCCACCAAATAGAGAGTATAAGAAACCAAGTAGGAACCTTGATCCCACATAGACATAAGAGAGGACTAGTAAACCTAGGAGGGAAAATCCTAAACTGGGCTTTTGGAACAATGGACGATAACGACAGACAAAATATTGAAAAACATCTGAATTTAGTTGACCAAAACAACCACCAACTTATCCAGACAATGAACCAACAAATCAAAATAAACGACAACTTCAATAAGACGTTTACCTTAATTAAAAACGCCATAGAGGCAGATAGAATAAAAATAGCCAACAAAATAAATTCAATAGAAAAAAGATCATTTACGGAAGGAATATTTTTAGACCAAATGGTGAAAATAAATTTTATTAAACGGCAAGTAGAAAACATACAAGATTATTTTGCTTCTGCCAGGTTAGGCATCTTACATCCTAGTACCTTGACAAGCGAAGAAATCAAAGCCTATGACATCGACTCGATAAAACTCTCACAAATAAGGTTAGGATTAGCTAAACATTATAATGGATCAATTGTATTTGCCATTAAAATACCTAAAATCCTTGAAAAATTTGATAAGAAAATTTTAGTTCCCATAAGTAACGTAAATAATAAAAACATTGATCAAGATATCGAATACGTAATTGAAGATAATAATGTTACATTTACATACGAAGAAAATAAAATATTTAGGGAACTCAAACCAAGTAAGAATTGTATTTTCAAAAACAATTGTAAGTTTATATTTAGCAATGAAGAATACATAGAAGTTGGTGACGACATTCTAATATTAAACAATGTAAAAGACAAAATGTTAAAAAGTTCTTGTGACGAAAGAAAACTCAGACTTAATGGAAATTATTTTATACATTTTCAAAATTGTACTATTAAAATCGATAGCAAAAGTTATAGCAATAAAATAAATAAATTTGTAAGTAAATATGTAATTCCGAATAACGGAACAATTAGATTTAACAGAACAGATTTAACGTTCGAAGATTTGGTCATCAAACAAGAAGAGAATATGAAAGAAATCAAAGAATTACATTACCAAAAGTATGTTAACATTGGACTAGGTTCATTTTCAATATTCTTAATACTCAGTTTTATACCCCTCATCATAGGAAACAGAAATCTAAAAGTAAAACTAGTCAACAGGATTCAGGAGAATCCAAACTCTAGCGGGGGAAGAGTTACGTTATGCAACATAACGCAACCACATAAATTACAAGAAGTTTCTGCAACAAATGAAGCTTCAGACATGAAAGTAAACTTGTTGCATAAACTTCCCATAAATGTTGCCAGCAACCTATCATCAAGTTGATTTCTATCAACGTGATCAGAAATCAATGACCCTAAAATCATGACCCTTAATAAACTTACCATTTCCGATGTCCGAGTTAATGTCCCCAACTTGCTTTGCTGTTTCCTGTTTCCCATAAAAAATAATCCAATCCAATATTTGCCTCAGCAAATTTACCTCATCGAACTCCGATGAACCTTAATTTTGATGATCAACAAATTTCAACTTACCTTATTGAACTCCGTTGAACCTTTATTTCGATCAATCAACAAATTCCAATTTTGATGACCAAATCAATAAAAAAATATATTTAAGTAAGAAATATCAGAGGAATAATCAGTCTTAAGACCACAGTCAATGTAACAACTCCGAAGAGTTGATTATTGTAGGAAAATACTTCTTAAGAACGTTTTTCCAAGTGTTAAAAATAAAAACATAAGTTATTTAAACAGTGAAAAGTGTTTTTTTTATCCGAAGATAGAAAAACAATCTTTAATTCGCGTGGGGACAAGTTCCGGTCGCGGTGGGCATCATTGTTGCACGCCCAAAATGCTGTGTCAGTTGGGAAAATGCAAAGTTGGAATAATGAGATTGGCACATTGTCACACATGTGCTGAAACAGCATATTTGGCAACAAACGAATAATTTGTCGCGCTGGAATGTGCATGCATGTGTTTACGACAGGAGGAAAGGAGGGATTGAAGAACATGTTTTGTGGGCTTTAGGTACAAGTGTGACTGGTTCCTGGCTCAGTCACAGCAAAGCAACCTTATCTTAAATGTCTCAAGGTGCAAGCACGTCTGCTTCCACCGTAAGCGTAACTATTTTCCTCACTCTTTCTCCATGAATGGTATAAGATAAAAGGTTAAAAATATAGTGATTTTTTTTATTATTTGCATTCAAACAAATCAAAATCCATCTTATGTGAAAAAATGTTGTCAGGAACTACTTGGCGTAGAATCTGGTCGGTCAGAGTTGCTCCCAATATTGTACCTGTAATTAAAAATGAGTATGAGTTTTCGACTCAAAACTAATCGTTGACTACGCATCGTTTTTTTAAAATGATTTCAAAACGTACAGACCAAAACTGATGTTCGAATATCTGTGTCAGGTGCGGATCTCCAGCAACATAACCTAAGGGAGCCTATCCCGCTGAACTTCAGCTTTGAGTGGGATTATTCCACACCTCAGAGAATACTCGTCCTTAGTCAGATTTTCGAACTATTACACATTTTAAACTAATTGATTCTATGAAAATTATTTCCACAATGCGTAATCAAATTTACGAAATTGGGAAGTGCAATTCATCGGATTTTCCTCGTATAGTAAAAAGAATTATTTAATGAAGTGAACAATTCTCGTCAAAAAAACACAGACTAGATATAGGGGAAAATTGCGCCACATATCTAAGATGAGAGAATAAAAACTACACCGCTCATCTAAGCAAACAGGGGAGCCGGATCGCCACGCTCATACCTGCAAAACAAACAACTCGAGTGTAAGAACAACGTCACCTCACGTTCAAAGGCAAGCGGGATCTCCACGCTTCACACTTTAACTACGAGAATTATTCACTATGTCAATAACGCTGAAATAATCTTCCGAAATATTTAATAAACAAGGAATCTTTACGAGTTACACTCCGATATCACCGAATAATTCACTAAGACAGAATATGCTCCAGTCCTTACCAAAGAACTGGAATGAAGAATTAAAAACCAAAGGGAAATTGCTTGACTTAAAGGTCCCAACAAATGAAATTCATCAAAATCCACAAGTCAAACTCGAAATATATCTTCATTGCCAAAATACATTGTTTAAGGGAAAACTCAGTGATTACTCACCCTTTTAATTGACCTTCTAGCGGCTTCCAAGCAGGATCAAACACTTAATTTTTCGCACCTTCACAACCAATTCGTGTCTCACAAATAACTCAATTTCTCAATTTAATCACTCACAAATAAGTCCCAAAAAAAAAACAATTTTCCACTAGTCTATCAACTCAAATATTAAACTCTCACAAATTTCTTAGAAAATCCTTCAATGATAAGAACAAAAATTTTAGTCCGATAATCTAAAATCAGTTATATTGAATTTTGTCCTTTGTCTAGAAAGAACCCATTGATCCCTTCCCAAGAAGATTCGGCCCAACGAAATGCCAAACATAAACATTACGACATTATGGATTCTCCGTCAAAAGAAAGTTATGATTAAACAAGTGTTCAATTTTTCAAAATAGTAATTTATGATTCATAAATTTATAAATTTATTAGTGAAAATCCATAAAACCTAAAACTATTAAAAATATTCTAAACCTAAACAAAGATTCTAATTGTAAATGAAGTGGTTCTAACAATTTAATTCCTATCATTAAACGACAATTCCTCATGCATTAAATAATTAAAAAGAAAGAAAAACCTTATCCATGTCTTAATCTTAAACAAAATCTAAACAAAGAGTACACAAAGAGGACAAAAATTATTAAACATCTAAAGCCACTTACGGAAAAACTGCTAGGGAAAAAAAAAACTTCTCTTACAATGGCTCCGCCGTTAGGACGGTGAACTGCGTCCTCAATCTGGATGTCCACCTTGATCTCAAACACTTTTTCCACGACCACCTTTCTCACGTGATACGTAGAGTCGGTGCCATCTTAGCGTTCATCACTGGGCGGTCTAAGGAATTCGCTGACACATACGTCTATAAAACGCTCTTTTGTTTCGCTCGTACGCCCTATACTAGAAAACGCGTGCCAAGTCGGGTCGAGGCAATTCAGAAGCGATTTCTTCGTTTTGCTCTCCGTCACCTTTCCTGGTCCGATCCCATTCACCTTTCCCCTTATGCGGGTCGTCTTAAACTCCTCAATTTACAATCTCTTTCTGGGCGCCGTGTCATGGCTGATTTATCTCCAGGCAGTGTCCAGGCAGATATTGTAGCCCCGAACATCCGCAACCTTGTTTCCTTGCGACCCTGTGGTAGATACTTCGGGTCCTATGATCCCTTTTCTCGTAGCTATGACCGCACGGACTTCGGCAGGATGGAACCACTTACCCGTATGCTCTGGGCTTACAATCGGGCCGTCCCTCTACTCCAAATCGCGAGTGCCAACACTAGTGCCCATTCGATATTTCGTATCTGCGCTGATAGCATGTCGTAGTAGTCTATCACGTGACCATATCCTTCTTCCCTGACTCGACTGGACACTATGACTAATTTACTCATCTTCCTTCACTTTATTCTATTTCTTTTCTGTTGTTCCCCTTTTTCGCTGTTATATTGTTATATGAACTTGTATTTAGTTGAATTAAATAAATAAACAAATAAGTTAATATGCGCGGTATTGAATAATGCAACCTAGAAAAAGCTCGCATCAAAACTTATCTTAAAAAAGCAATAATTTCCAGTGCCAAGCATCGACAAAGAAATTAAAAAACGACGCAAAACAATATACTTGTAATATATCTATTCAGTAACAGTACTATTCTATGGAACCATTATATACAAAGAGACTGATTAGAGTACATACCTACTAATACGAAATACTCATCATAATTTTATTTTTTCACGATAAATTTACGGCGCGAACCTAGACTACGTCTTTCGGTTTTTTCATTTTTTCTTCGAAGCTGCCGCAGCTCTAACATTTTTGCGACACTCGACATTGTAGATGTTTTAAATTCGTTTTGATGCGAACTTTCTCTGATTTGTGTTTGATTCAATTCGGAGCATATTAACGACTCATAAGAGACATCTTTCATTGTTTTCCAGCTTTCAATTTAAGACCAATTTTTGTTTATATTACCGCCAATATTTTTATTATCTCACTTGAGGTCCTCTTAGTTCTTTTCAAGCTCTTTAAAATGGCACCCAAATCCACATCCAAGCTGAACATTTACCCGCGCTACACTAATTTATTGTTTTACACAACGCAAAACGAACGCTGCACTATAAATACGTATGAATATGCTCTATCTACTGGGACCTCAATCGTTGTTAGCATTTTTTATCTCGTAGTTATTAGCGATTGAAATATGACGATATTTTGTAACGCAACAATGTTTGACTGGCTATGAATGTACATACTAATAATATAATAATATAAGAGTTACAAAATGTCATTACTAATAATTTGCATGGCTAAACGACAAGTTATTACGATTTCGAATTTGCGTCTCTAAAGCATAGGTTTTGTCGTTTCGAATTGTAAAAATCATAATACTCTTTACAGATAAATAAATTACGTAAGAATTATTATACCTTCAATATATTAGAACTGAAAACTTTTTTTCCACTTTTACCAAATTTTAGGTGAAAAATATTTTGTCACATATTTCGAATGATTTAATCGCGACCACCTGTTGATATCGACCCGAAATAAATTTGCGAATAGGTTTCTGCCAGTCCAGAGTGGAAATAGGGATACATCCTATTTTCACGCCACGCTCAGCAATTTGAAGTAAATATTGCATGAGAGAAACATATGTTGAAGAGCATAAGTGCGAAACGAGGAGCACATAAAATCCATTCCACGTTTCGCCACACTACCACTGGATTGCACCTTAATTGTCATTATGTCATATCTTTTCCTCTCTTCGCAGTAATGTGAAAAACTTTTGTCAACCTTGCACACACATTACGTTGCACACTTAAAAATCACACAAACGTTCTTACAGTGATGTTAGCCGTTTTCTTTTGGTCATCGCTACCGAGAGCAATTTCAAAGTAGCGAAAGAACAGCCCAGACTTGCTCTCGATAGATTAGTCGAACTTTTTCGACTTTTTTGTATTTTATCACGCCGTGGATTCAACAAGTTTCTCATATTCATAATATATTAGTTGAATTAAAATTTTCAGATGAAATCAATTGAAAGTTTTGAAGAAATTGCAATTTTGTGGACTTTAAGGAGAAATTTAGATTCGCGGCCCGGATAATGAACCATATCGCCATCTGGATATTTCTAGCTCAACTATATCTGCAGAGGAGTACCTTAAACACACTTACGTTTCCGAGTTATTTTTGTTCGGATAAATGTATGGGATTTGATATTTCTGCTCTATTGGAGTGACCAAAAGAATACAGCTATTAAAGGATAATAAAAAAACAGGGTTCTTGTGGCGCCTCTTTTACAAGAAACCATTTAAGCAGGACAAGTGCTCCAAAAGTTAGTGAGTTCCATCATATGTTATAAATTACGTGATACATTACTTAGGCACTACAAAGTTAAATTCTATCTACAATAGCATACACCACACACAAATATCGTCCTTGCATCTATGGATATAAACTTATACATATGTGGTGATTATTTAATATACAATTATTAAAAAATTAAATACTATTACTCTACAATTACTTTAAAACAAAACTACTTAAATATTGTAAGCATAGAAACTTATAAATTTTAACTAGGTTGCCTTAGTTTGTAACTTTAGAAATATATTTATTATCAAAGTCAGTATTGTTAGATCTCAATTGGAGTAAGTTGTTTTCCTTAAAACTAGTTGTGAAATAAAAGAAATAAATAATGGTGAAATTAATAAAATAAATAAATAAATGAATAATTGTAAATTTAATAAACTAATAAATGATTATATAAATGAATAATTAGTGATTGAATTTGGTTTTTAATTATTGTGGGGTAAAGATTATTTTTGAACTGCACCCACAAATTGGTGACCCCGATAAAAGGGCAATCATTTCATAGTGAAATCATGATATTATCATAATATTCTTATAATTGTTTGGAATTACAACAAATTGGACCAAGTTCTAATAATCACGTGCTATCAAATATATAAATCTATACATTGATAATTTCGTGTTGAATTTGTTGAAAAATCATGAGAAACATATAAATGAATTTTTGTTTCTTTAGTTATGCATTAATTGTTTTTATTGTTGCCATAAATTAAATTTGTTGCCATCAACTTTTCATGATAAAAATACGTTAAAGATCAATAAATAAATGAAGTGGTAAACATTTAATGAATATGTATATATATAATAGTTAAAACATTGTTCGGCTTAATTAAAAGAAATCTTGTGAAACATTCAAATTTAAAGAAATTTGGTTCAAACTTAAAAAAATTCAAAAATTTAAATAAAATTTATTTAAAAAAGTAAAAAAAAATGACAATAAAAATTTACGGAAAATTCAAAAAATCAAGAAAAAGCATGAAGGACGCAACGAATTCATAACCCCAGCGCATCCCAACCTATATCAAGACATCTCAACACAAATATAACCAAACCTTAAAGCAGATTCGCAACCCAACACATCTCATGTAACTTTACAAATGGGTGAGTAAAGTTTAAATTATACTTTTGCAAGATCATCCACCCATGTGATGCTGAGGCTTTTAAACTGCAACCAAATACGAACAACTTTACTTCCACTAACATCTGATAAACTCAAAGGATTCAAGACTACTATCAACATCATTTAATCATCATTTAATAATTACAGTTTTCTTGCATAAGTTTTAATAATCAACTTTAGCATCAATTTAGCATTAATTTTAATTAATCAATAATCAATTAATCAATTTCAGCATCAATATTTAATTAATCAATAATAGAATTTTAGAAAAAATTTAAATTTACAAATAATTTTAATTTTTAATATTAATATATAACTCCATCAAAACCACATCTATCAACATTTTGGAATATAACTCTCCTTGATTTTTCATCATTGATAAATTATTCTTAGGCAATTCTTAATTTAATTAAAAATATTTAGTACATTTGAATACCTGTAATCATTGGTTAGTGATTGAGTTTCTAATAGTGAACTTTTTGCTTCCTTATTTGATTACATTTCATAATTATCAATTTTTGGTTTCGTCGAGACTTCACATTCTTTCGATCATTAACATTCTATTAATAATTTTCTTGTATAATTTTTTATAATGGCACAAAAAAATAATTTTCACGTTAATCGCTTGGGGGTTCATTTACCTGTTTTTGAACCAATAGATCCAGAGCTTTGGTTTGCAATTACAGGTCGCAACTTTGAAGCTGCTGGTATTCTTAACAAACAAACAAAATTCTGTCATGCTGCTGCTCATCTAGGCATGGCTAACAGTTCTGAAGTTAAAGACCTAATTCTTACTACTTCTCAGAATAACCCTTACACTACTCTCAAACAAGAATTAATACGCAGACTTGGTACATCACAAACTACAAAAACCAAGAAACTTCTTGAACATGAGGTGATCGGTGATCACAAACCATCACAATTCTTACGGCGTCTAAAAGAAATTGGAGGTAATTCTGTTGGAAATGGAATAATTAAAACCATTTGATTGGGTAGACTACCTTCTTTAGCACAGGCAATTTTAGCTGCCCAACAAAACATTGAACTTCAAAAACTAGCAAATCTTGCAGATTCGATTGTTGAAACTACAATAAGTAACCAAATGAACGTTGCTGCAGTAGCAACCAACCCCTCTACTAACGACCTGTTAAGTCAAAAGATTTTTCAGCAACAATTACAAATTGAATTGCTCAAACAAGAGACAGAAACAATTAAAACAAATTTTTCAAAAAGGTCTTTTGATCGATCTCCTTCGAGATCCCGACATTCTTCAAGATCCCGGTTTCGATCTCAAACTCCAAACCGATCAAATTCTAAACAATCGGTTTCCGGCATTTGTTGGTATCATTGGAAGTATGGTACCAATGCTACCAAAGGCAACAAACCTTGTTCGTTCATTGATGTACCAAGAAAACCGAAAGGCGTAATCAAGATCCGCGCCGTAGATTTTCCTTGAAGGCTTCGGGATAAAATTATAATAAGTGTTTCTCATTAGTATGTACTTAAATCAATCTCTTTAATACAATGGTTGCATAGAGTAGTACGGTGACAGAATAGATGAATCACAAGTATATTATTTACCGCCGTTTTTGCATTTCTTCTTCGATGCTGCCGTAGCCCTGACACTGATCGGCAATTCGCCCGATTCTAAAATTCGTTTTGATGCAAGCTTTCTCTGATTTGCGTTTTGTTTACAAGCATGCTCTATTCATGTGGTCCTCGATCATTGTTATCGCATAATGAACGTCGTAGTTATTAGCGATTGAATTTTGACTTTATATTTTACTGCAAGAATGTTTGACTGGCTTCCAACGTAATTAACGCGTGAAAAGACGTTTCCATGTCAAAAAAACTATAATAGGTGTTTCGTACTAATATATTCTTTAATTTTTAGCAGGGTTACAGAATAGACAAATCCAAAGTTTATTGTTTTGCACCGTTTTTTCATTTTCTCTTCGATGCCGTCGCAGCTCCGACAATGGCTCGGCACTAAGAATATTTGGTTCTCTAAATTTGTTTTGATGCGAGTTTTCTCCGATTTGAGTTTCTTACAATTCGGTGCATATTTACGACTCATATTAGACGATATCTTTCACTTTTTTTCCATTTTCAAATTCATACCAATTTTTATTATTATTTCGGCCAATATTTTTATTGTTTCACTTTAGGTCCTGGTACTTCTTTTTAAATCCTTTACAATGACATCCAAATCGACGTCCTGGCTTAACGCGTTCTTACGCCACACTCAAAAATAACTTTACGCAACGCTAAAAACAACAATCACGCGTAGGCGCTTACACTAGCTCGATGACGTTACTGGCAAAACCAACGCCGAACAATAAATACGAACAAATATGTTCCATCCACTGTGACCTCAACAGTTGTTATCGCATTATTAGTTTCGTAGTTATAAGCGATTGAAAAATGACGGTGTTTTGTAACGCAATGTAATGAATAATTAGGGATTCAATTTGGTTTTAATTATTGTGGGGTAAAGATTATTTTTGAACTGCACCCACACATATAAAATCGAATATGTCATTTAACTCTGAAATGTGTGCATCAATTCATTTGGCTGCTTTGAGATAATGGGGGCGATTCTGGCCACTTTAGCTAACGTAACAGATTTCTGTTAAGAAAGGTAACAGATTTAGTTTCTAACAGAATTCTTAAAGTTGGTATTCTGGCCAAAACTTTGGTACAAAACCGGTTTTGTTCTAAATCAGTCACCGTTCTTAACAGAAAGTTGACGAATTTCGGGCCAGTTACGGTAACGAATTGTTAACAGAAAACCTGTTAACTTTTGGCGCCCAGAATACCGATTTTGACCGTTGCAGACTTTTACGAAACCCAACAACAAAATGTATTGGATGTCATATTAACTGATTCTGTAACGTGCAGCCAGAATAGTCCCGAATGTGGGCGTTACTCGATGTTTGGTGAACACTAAATATACAAATCTAGACTTTATCATATACCGTTTCTTGTAGCGCACACTCTAACTTGATTTGAAGTTCTTTAATTTTTTCGAAAGTGTTAGAAGCATTGCAATACGCAAGGCCATTATTGATTTTAATTCTGGTGAAATCCTTAAATAATTATTTTAATGGAAAACGTTCACACAGAATAACTGTGTAAAGAAGAACGGTTGGTATTATATGATATAGTATCTTAATTCCCTCCTATGCTATAAAAAGTATAAACGTGATATTTTTATGCAATCAATAAATCTTTGCGAAGATTTGATTCAGGTAGAATACTTCACGATTTGAATGGGGAAGAAACATTGCGCACGTTCAGTGGAAGTGCGAACACCTTTTGATTACGTCTGCATGAATACCACAGTGAAATGGGCGGAGAACAAAGCCCTACAAGAAAGTCCTTTGTGATTGGCCAAAAATCTAACTTAATAACACTACCACCAACAGTAGCTTCCTTTAAAAATGCAAACAGAATTTGCCTATATCATTCGGTAGTTGTGTAGAACGAAATTTTTCTTGTTCAAAGTTATGAATATGATTTCATATAATTTGTAAAAAATTAATGTTTGTTAGATGTAGTTGGTTTCATATTAATTTAATTTTTTTTTCACTGGAGGTGTTGGCTTCAAAACTGACGCATCGGATATATGTAAGCTATATATGTATAATGTAATACATGTAAATTTGGTTTCCGGGTTCTTCAAAACCATAAGCTACGTAAAGCATTTAGCCATGTTTGGCCGAGGAAAGTAGTTTCTAATAAGATTTTTGTTGTGTTTATTGGTATTTACTCTGATTGGTACTTACCCAACTTAACTGTCGGGTTGCTAAAATAAACAATGCCGATAGTTCAGTTTGAACGCAATCGTGGAGCCCATCAAACTTATTTGTCGGCAGATACCAAATCGGTGTAATGTTCGCACTTTAATACATGGTCAAACTGATTAAAGCCCGATCAAATTATATGCAGATAAAAAATGTGAATCTACGTGTCCTTCTAAACAATCAAGCTTTCATTTTTGTCCAACCCATTCATTGAAAAATAGGCACAAATTTTAATTTTTAACTGTCATTAGTATTATAGTTGAGTTGAAGAAAATACAAACACGTTCTTTATTTATATTGTGCCTTAAACATATATAATTATTCGCTCACAGTGTCACAGCTCTCGCGGTCGAATGATTTCTAACTCATTTGGATTAGTCCTTCAGTGGCCTCAGGCGTATTGTCCAGTACCCTAATGTAACGCATCTTTATCACATGAAATACATAAATACGAAGAAATTGAAGCAGCATAGCGTCGGAGGCTGACCACTTGACTCGTCGTCGCGTCATGACACTAAGTATCTGTGAATTTGATTTTCGTAGATATGTAACAAAGAAGATTGAGGTCCTAAAATTCTATGTTATCAAACTACCTGCAGGCTTGTGACAAAGCATTTTTTTTATCGTACGTATAATCATATCAATCGAAGGATCTGAACGATAAAACCTTTTCCCACCGGAGAAGAATAAAGTGAAAAGGTAATACAGTAGAACCTCTTTTATCCGTCATACCTACAGACACGAGATCAGTTGCGAGATGGATAATCGAAACGATAGATAATCGAAAAGTTCTAAAAATATAGATTTGAACCTAGATTTTGTGGAAAGGAGTGCATTCACAAAAACCAAACTCAACGATAGATATGTTAAGTGACGAGTTAATAATTTTATACCTCTTTACATACAGAAAAATCAAAATAAATTTGCAATGTGATGGAAAAAGTCGGTTAATTTTAAACTGAGCTTCAGTTTTTTTCATTGCAAAACTGCGTATCTTCTCAAGATCAATGCGTTTGCGTCTTCTTTCTTTTAGTACCAATGTATGAATTTTTGAATATTGTGGAGACATCTAGAACATCTTCGCCAATAGAACTTAAAGCAATAGAATTTATTCCGCAACAGACTCTCTGTAGAAACGCAACACATGTCTACATAAATGAACAAAATTTCATTACAAAAATTAGTAGATTACTCACCAAATTTATATTTGGATTTATTTTTTGACGTGAAAATGACGTTTTCGTTTAGTATGCATGTACATTGGTAGCCAGCCTAACATTCTTGTGTTAAAAAACACCGTCATAATTCAATCGCTAATAACTACGAGACTAACAATGCGATAAGAACGATTGAGGTCGCAATCGATAGAGCATATTTTTATGTATTTATTGTGCAGCGTTTGTTATGCCCGTGACATAATCGCCTACGCGTGATTATTGTTTATTAGCATTGCGTTAAAACATTTATGAGTGCCGCGTGAGAACGCGTTTAGCTAGGACGTTGACTTGGGTATCACTGTAAAGAGCTTGAAAAGTACAACCAATACCTGAGGTGAAACAGAAAAAAGCTGGAGTGTGCCTGTGTCATGGACACGGCCGTGTGTTGTACGTGAATACGTCTATGTAACGGGTTATATATCTTGAATAAAATATTTTTATTTATGTATTTAGGACAAAAGCAAGGAAACAAATAATTATTTTGTTCTAATATAACTTTATTAATTATAAGTCTGTGATACGAAAAGTACGACACGTTTTCACGGAAAATCTACGGCACGGACCATGACTATGCCTTTCGCCCATGACTTTTTCGCTACTTTCATTTTCGTTAGCAATATCCGTATCAAAATTAGATCTTATATCATTTTGTTCAACAAAAAGCATGCCTTTATAAGATTACATATTTCTCAATGCCTCTTAGTAATAGCGCTGCCTGAGTCTCTCCTTCAATGTTCCGAAGGCATGCTCTTTCGCAACTTTTCAAGTGTAAGGAAACTAACCAATAACTTTGGACCTTAATGTAGTAAAATTAATGCAGAAGATAAAGATAAATTTAGCATATTCTTAGCGAATATGCATATGAAGAACTGTTATACTAAACTATTCTAAGATTAAACTGTCATACCTTAAGTATTGCATACATTAAGGAGTTAGACAAAATACTTGCGATACAAGCGCATTTCGGAGCATTCGTTGAACTTGCTCCATTTCTGAAAATATAAACAAAGAAATAGCTTAACTTAACTTAACTTAGAACTATTGCTTCACTCTTGAAACATAAGAAATTGGGTTGGAAATTGCAAGAAATAACATTAAGTTAGTCATAAGAAATTGGGTTATATTCAGAACAAAGAACCAAAATTGTACATATAAACCAATGACATGTAAGGAGTAAATCAGTTATTGATCTAACGTCAATGGGCAAACTTGTCTTATTAATCAATCTCACAAACGAGCATTATTAGCACGAGTGAGTATTTGCCACATTGCATCTTGCAAAGGCACTCTAAAAAAAAACATTTACTAAATCTTCTTCGTTATTATTGGTACATCCATCACATGGCGATCCTGCGAATCTAGTGTCATCTCCACTAGAGGAAGCCTTGAAAGATAAGACAGCCGGCCCACGACCCATAGACATTGCAAGATGTGACAGATGCCACAACAAAGGAGTAGCCCAGCAGCCAACTAAGAAAAGAGTCATCTCACTGCAGGAGTATAGAAGGAGGACAACGCAGCAGGATGTTCCACCACAGCAAACTTCAGAAAAGAAAGAAAGGACCAGAGGAGGATTTTTAGAGAAAATACTAAAAGAGTTAGCAAATCTGTACTTCTTGACAAGTATCTCAAAAGGCAAAGATAAAGAAAAAAAACATCGTTGAGATAAACAAGCTAAGAATTAAGAGAAAGTTACATCTTAACAATAAGCGTAAAAATAAAAGTAATAAACGATAGAAACGTTAATAATAGTTATTATTACAAAACGAATTTTACATAATGGGCAAGTCCGGCTCAAAAATGAAAGAGGAAGTAATAATTAATAACAATGGCGGAACGTCTTCTTCAAATTTAGTAGGTCAAATTAAAAGTAGAGTATTAAGTGATGTTGCAATTATTTTAGTTATGTTAGGCGTGTTATTAGTAGGGTTCTTCATTGTTAGAAAGATTAAGAGGTACATAAACAAAACTATTCGAATGCATGTAGTAGCACAAAATGTATGAGTGAGATACGAGGTCTTATTGACTCAATAAAAAGTATTACTTTAAAATTCACAAAAAATCCCAATCGAAGTTATTCGTCATCACATTTACTAAAGACAACATCAGAATTAAAAGAAATCAAAGGAAAATTCTCTGTCGTTTATTACGAACTATTTAAAATAGATGAAAAGTTAGCTAACGAATTAATTAATTAATATTTAATAAAGCGTTAGAAGATTGGAAGAACATATTAGTAAAATTATAGAAAACGAACCACAAATCACCAAAATGACGTCTTCATTTGATATATCAGTCAGCTTAAAGGTAATACCTGAGTTTCAGGGTGACACTAAAAACTTAAATAATTTTCTAAATTTGATTGAATTCTTATATGATGATTTGAAGGACGCGACTGAGAAAAGTAAATTGATAAAATTTGTTCTCAAGACTCGGCTTTCCGAGAATGTTAAAAACAAATTAAGTATTTTGACGCCTCCAACAGACCTAGATTCACTAAAATCCACACTTCAAGGTATATTTAATACAGAAAAAACCCCTTTGAAAATTCAAACCGAACTCTCAAATAGCTTTCAAGGAAACTACTCTGTTAAAGATTATGCTACACATATCGAAAATTTAAAAGCTCAACTGAACAGTGTTCAGATATCCGAACAAGGTGAAAACCATAGAGCAATAATATCGAAACTAAATGATCAAATAGGGTTAAATGCTTTCAAGAATGGCCTGCAGGACACAATAAAATCTACCGTCTTTGCAGCAATGCCTAAGACTCTTCAGGAAGCTGTTAGAATAGCTAGTGAAGCGGAGGTGACTAGAACCACCAATGTATTCTATGCAAATAGAAGGTTTCAAAATTCAAATTTCAGAAATAGAGATAAGTTTAACAACAATTTTTAGAATAATTATCAAAATAAAAAATTCAATAATCAGAATTACACAAATAACAAAAATAATTATAACAGTAATTACCAACGATTTCAGCGAAACAATAATTATTCACAAAGGCAAACAAATTTTAATAGAAACCAGAAAAATCGATCAAGAAATTGGGCAAATAATAACAATGATAGAGTTAATGTTTTAAACTCGGGAAACGAGACTGTCCCCGAGGAGTCGGGGGAGCAGTGAAACAATTACCATTTGAAAACGAACTTACTAATCTCAAATCCGCTTGCGTATACACCTTTGGTAGGATACTAACAAATTTCATAAATGTTCAGATTAATTCGTTTCGAAAACAATCTTCTTTCCTTATTGACACTGGAGCGGACATATCTATAATCAAACAAAAAAATTTAAATAGCACAATTTCCATAAATACAGATAGAAAATGTACCATTACTGGTATTACAGATAACAAAACAAATTCCTTAGTTATAAATTTAACACTATCAAACATATCAATCTTTCATGAATTTCACGTGGTTGGTAATGATTTTCCAATTCCTACTGACGGAATCTTGGGTCGCGATTTCCTAACAGCAACAAAAAGCGTTCTAGATTACGAAAGTTTTGAATTTTCGCTAAGCATAAATGAGACTGAAGTTACCGTACCAATTGAAACTAGAATACCGAAATATACAAGCATTACCATACCAGCTAGGACAACGATAATTCAAGCTTTGGACTTAGAAATAGATTCAGATAGTGTAATATTAAGCCAAGAATTCAATCAGGAATTTTCGTAGCCAACACGATAATTCCATCTAAGTGTATTGCACATGTACAAATAATGAATAGCCTGGATGAAGATGTGAAAATTGATAATTAATCTGTAGAGATTGAACCATTATTCGACTATTACATATATAAAAGTAACATAAGTAAAATGGAGGAGCAAAAACATACAAAATTGTTGGAACAATTAAATATTGAGATAAATGATATAATAAACATATATAGTCATAAATTTAGAGTCATAAATTTTCTCCACTCAGGTTAAACGTCCGTCATAATGTACAATTGCACAACTAATAGATAGATAAGGCTCCTTGTCCATCGCACACTTAACCAAAGTTAAGGAAAAATATCCTACAATACCGTTAGTCATGAATAAAATAAAATATAATGAGCATGCATGGTTGATTTGCATATATCTTCAGATGGTCGATTTCCATTTAGGAAAGCAGGGCGGCTACACTAAATATTCTTGTTTTATGTGTCTTCGGGGTAGCCGAGCTAAATTAGAGCACTGGACAAAAATAGAATGGCCTTCAAGAGAAGCACTCGTTCCTGGTGATCTGAATATTATTAACGAGCCTCCGGTGTCACGAATTCGTGTCATGTTGCCACCGTTACACATGAACCTTGGTCTGATGGAACAATATGGTAAAGCACTGCACAAAGACGGCGATTGTTACAACTATATTTCAAGTTTCCGAATCTTAGTTCAAAAACGATCAAAGCAGGCGTTTTCGACGGTCCAAAAAATCGTTAATTAGCGAAAGACCCCAATTTCAGCAGAACAACGACAGAAATTGAGAAGGACGGGCGGAACTCGTTCGTACGGTTCATTCGAAATTTCTCAGTTAATAGGAAGGATGATAAGTAGGTTGAGCGCGTTGAAAGGATGTTTTCTTGCTTTCATCACCTTGGATGCAATATGAGCGTAAGAGTACATTTCCTTCACGGCCATTTCCAACTTTTCCCAGAAAATTTTGACGATATGAGTGAAGAACAAGGTGAATGTTTTCACCAAGATATTCGGACTATGGAGGAACGATTCCAGGGTCGTTGTAACGTACAAATGACGTCCCATTTTTGCTGGATTATTCACAAAGATATTTCTTCTTGCTACGCAATCAAGAAATCATATTAAAGAAAATTCTTGAAAATATAGATTTATTATTATTAAACTTTCTGTATTTTTTTCTCAAAAACAATCCACCGTCATTTACTCAAAAACTAGAGCTGATACAGAAAAACTGCAAACATATTTGAAATCAGCGGCAAAAATTTGCCTGCAATCATGTACCACATTCTATTCAACATATATGATGTTGGGCGGCTTTATCAAGTTCGGCAAGCATGGGTCAGCCAAATCACCAGTACAATATGAATATTATAATCTGAAATTGATTACACTTAAAGGTACTAAAAATTTGGCTCTACGAAGCTCTTCTAATTTCTTGTAGTTATCCTTCAGATTTGCTGATGGATCACTTCGTATGTGCGTACTATCAAACATACAAAAGCTAGGGTTCACATCTGTGAATAAAATCGCGGAATCCAGCTAGCCAAAATTCGGTGCAATTCACAAACACAATCATAAGATATCATTTTTGTTTGGCTCTCGTCAAGTGAAGTTGTAAATACGGGAGTGGTGAGAGAACTACACTCTCCTTTAATTTAATTTAAAAAAAAAACAACTTTGAAAAAACGACTTCACTGTATATAATAATATCCGATTTTATCTATTAGGTTTATTTATTTCAAAATCAATATCTAGTTACCCTAAAAAATGTTATCTAAAAATTAATTTTTTGAAAATCGGTTGAGACGGGGATATTTTAGAAGTCACATCCAATTGAACAATGATAGTTACAAAATATTACATATTTGGAATATGCGTTTAAATAATAATCGTTGAGTGATACTTTGTAAATAAGAAATAATTAATTGAAATTAATAATTGATGTATTAAACTCTACTATTTGTTTATTTGTGAATAATTAGACTAAATAATAATATACACAAGTTACTGAAGTCATTGTTACTTATTTTTGATCTTCGAGGTTTGTAGTGGCCTCAATAAAAATTTTTTATTATCGTGACTTAATCACTACACGGGTCTTATGATTTTCGTAAATTTGAAAATTTGGTTCATTAATATCCAAATTTATGATGTAGTAACTAATGTTTCCTGCTAGATTTAAACTCATAAAAATGGTTAAAACTCAAAAAACTAGAGATGTTACTCGTTCAACATCCACGACCAGAATGATGAATGTGACACTCCGAATAATTCGGACAGACACAGACTACGAAGCGAACTCTCGGAATCCACCTCGGGAAAGGAATTTCTGGTCGACTGGCCACTCCTCTCTTCCACTCACCTTACCTTTCCTGGATTTCGCGAATCCATTCACAGATGTGAATCCTCGCTAAGATACAAAATTTCAAGTTATTGCATCAAACACCAGAAGCATTGTGTTTTACATTACGAACAATACTGGAACCAGTCTTAAAGAATTCAGTGGTTGTGAGTGTTTCGTCACTCAGACCACATAAACACATAGATATTCTTTTTATCATTAATAATATAATAATAATAATAATAATTTTGAGACTGCAAGCAAACACTGAATTCTTTAAAACTGGATCCAGTATTGTACGTAATGTAAAACACAATGCTTCTGGTGTTTGATGGAATAACTTATAATAATTTTGATATAATATAATTTTGAGACGGCTCGCAAACTTATTTTAACTTGCCTTGCATATCTTTAAGCTGCAGGCCTCATGCCTATCAAACCATATAAATATATAGATACATGTGCAAGGAAGCATCGCATCTTTTGTCACATCGCAGTTTCTTATAAACTTGTGAAAACTCGATCATTTTCACAAGTATCGAAGAAAGTTTTCAGAACTGCTTATCACGGAGCTCCATATAGTCGAACTGCATTTTGTATACAGTCCTTAACCCATTGCGGTTTGACACCGAATTTTATTCTTTGGAAAACAGCAGAACGTAATAAACATGCTGCTACTTGGATTTAGATATTTATTGAAGAAAGCATGCTCTGGAAATTCGAGAGATTTTCTGACGAAGAAGTGTTCGTCGAAAAATTTTACAAGGCAAATTTGGTCGAGTAAAGTCGAAGTCAAAATTGTCAAATTTTCCAGTGATTTTGCTTAATGTTACTCAAAAGGGTTTCTTTACTATTTGAGTAACACAGCGAAATTGTATCAAATCCCTCATTTTTCCTCGAGTAGAGTCTAGTAAACTCGAAAAGTACGTAAACCGACCTGTTATTTGTTCCGCACAATTTGAGTAAAACGAGAGGATATACATTAATCAAATATCTCATATTCCGCCTAGCAAAGTTCAGGAAATGCATTCTATACATAAGCAAACAAAGTTTTCATGGAACCCAAAGCTCTTTTCCATCGATTACTAATAAATTATTTCCAATAATCGCTGCAAGTAAATACAGTTACTTTTGTCTTTTGCACGAATGTCAATCAATAAATAGGATTATCCATAAATGCAAGGCTCGTAGAAACCTTTATTTCATGCACATAACTGTTCCCACAATTCGCTCGAGGGTTTTTTACGGTAGAAGTATGTATACAAAAGGAGGTGTTTGCGCAGATAATTCAATAGTATAGAATGACAGGCAGTCAAATTGCACGTTAAATTAGTAGTAAATACCTTAATTTGCGCTTGCATAAGGACAAATGAACCTTTAAGGATCTTATTTAATTTTCTCAACAACTATCTAAATTTGATGCACCGTATGTTACAATTTCAGGATATTTCATGGTTAAGCACCTTAATTGTATTACCATGGGGTGGTCATATGTAAATGCTACGCAACCGAGCTTCCGTTCTCCATTATCACCTTGAGGGCTTTAAGGATTCCCCTCACAATAGAAACGTCAAGTAGTAACTTATGAGCGTGGATCAAAAGCAAAATGTCCGCACCCCATGAATTCTTCGACAATTACCTTCCAATTTTGATGACAGAGGGTTGATGATGGAGTCATCAAAAGTAGATATTTAACACCCCTTCTGCTGCAAAAGGATGTTTCGCGACCACGTGGCCATGAAGTTACTTGTGCGTATATCAGCCGACCCTTGTTCGTCAAAATTTTCCCCATTATTCCATTTCACAACAAAAAATTGAATTTATTGATGTAAAGGAAACCTTAAATCATATTAAGGTTGGCATTAAGGAGCATAGAACCTTGAGTAGATTAGTAACGTTATGTATACATCAGGCTCACAAAACTAATTTTCGTAAATCAGTAGAGGGAAGTTTTGTTGAATCCCCACAAAAGCTTATGATTTCATGTAACAGAGGATTAAACTTTCAATTTAAGCGGATGACGTTCTTTAACTAACATATTCCTTGCCTATGTAATATCGGTTTCATCACTCGAAACGCCATCTAAGCGGATTATATTGATCTTCTTGAGTTTACTGTTGTATTACCACAATTTGGCTTAATGTCCATAGAGTACTATTCCACAAAATATGTTAACTTATGATATACAAACGAAACTTATCGTTGTGTGGATACTACGTCTAAGCCAAATGCTCTGTTATTTGTAATAATAGTTATTGAAGTTATATCAGCAAATTACCCGAATGCTCATATATTTAACCTACCTCTGAAAAATGAAACCTTTCCCTTTAATTTCATGTTACCATAATTCAATATTTCACGTTTTTTTAAACAATTTTAAATCTCCTTTGAAAAACCTGTGCTACCTAATACCTGCTACTACCTGTGAAAAATGAAACCTTTCCCTTTAATTTCATGTTACCATAATTCAATATTTCATGTTTGTAAACATCGACTGTCCAAGTATTCTCACCGATAAATGTCACACTTATGTGATTTTCGAATGGTAAAGAACTTCCTGTTTTGATGCAGATCATTTTCCTTGTTTAATTGGTAAAATAGACGAGTTTTGTCACATTTCGTCAATGAGAAAATCTTTTTGACGTGAAAACGTCTTTCTTCCCGTTGAGTATGTACATTGGTAGCCAGTCGAACATTCTTGTGTTACAAAACACCGTCATTTTTCAATCGCTAATAACTACGATACAAATAATGCGATAACAACGGTTAAGGTAACAGTGGATGGAGCATATTTGTACATATTTATTGTGTGGTGCTTGTTTTTCCCGTGACGTCATCGGGCTAGTGTAAGGGCCAACGCGTGATTGTTATTGTTGAGCGTTATGTGAGGATATTTATGAGTGTAGCGTTAGAACGCGTTTAGTTAGGATGTTGAATAGGGTATCGATGTAAAAAGCACAAAAAGGGCTACCTAAAAAGAAACAATAAAAATATTTTCCGAAATATAACCTAAAATCGGTATGAATTTGAAAATGGAAAAAATGTGGGAGATATCGTCTCATATGAGGAAATTGTACCAAATTGTAAAAACCTCAAAAGGGAGAAAACCTGTATCAGAGCGAATATTAAAAACCACAAATGTTCAGTGCCGAGCAAGTGTGAGAGCTACGGCGACATCGAAGAGGAAATGAAAAAACGGCGCAAAAAAATAAACTTGTGATTTACCTATTCTGTAACCGTACTCCTCTCCATAATCATTGTTATAAATAGTTTAATAATTAAAGTACACATTAGTACGAACATTTTGTTGCAATATTTTTGACGTAAAACCGTCTTTTCGCCCATTAAGTGCACTGAGAGCCAGTCAAACTTTCTTGCGGTGTAACAAACCGCCAGATTTCAATCGCCAATTGCTACGAGGCTAATAATACGATAACAGCGATTGTGGTCACAATGTAGAGAGCATGCTTGTACATGTTGATCGTGTTGCATTCGTTTTGCACGTGACGTCATCGGACTAGTGCACTTACACATGATTGTTGCTTTTGAGCGTTGTGTAAAATTTTAAATCAGTGAAGTGTGAGAACGCGATCATGGAGGACGTTCGTTTGGCTTTCATTGTAAGGAGTTTGAAAAGAGCTAGCAGGAAGTAGGTGAAACAATAAAAATATTCGCCTATATTTAAGTAAAAATCCATATTTAATTGGAAAAAAAGAATTAAAGATATCGTCTCATATCAGTCGTAAGTATGGGCCGAATTGAATAAAACGCAAATCGAAGAGACTTGAAAAAACCTAAAACGTCTAGTCCCGAGTAAATGTCAGAGCTACGGCAGCATAAAAGAAGAAATGAAAAATTAACGTGCGATTTATCTTTCCTGTCACCTTATTACTCTATATAACCATTGTATAAAAGCCTAATAAGAGCACTTATTGTAATTTTATCCCGAAGTTTTCACGGAAAATCTACGGCGCGGACCTTGACTGGGCCTTTCGGTTTTTTGTATATTGTTAAATTAAAAAGAAAGCTTTTAAAATAGAAATATTATTGTTTGACAAATTATAAAACGTGATTTTTCACTTAAAATCTTACCTGGCCATGAGTTCATATGAGCCAAAAATTCAATTGATCTGTTGGCTATTATGTTAATATATTGTATTAGACTGTCTGCGAATGTTGATCATTTAATTTGATTTTGATTTTTTTTTTGCCATCTGATACCCTCAATTAATAAACTTGTATTATTTCAAAAATATTTTTAAATACTGACGTCTTTGCTGTATGCACGTGACGTTTCCATTTTGTTTTGAAACTCTCACTGAAACGAACGTGAAAGGAGAGCTTCAGGGTTCTCATTTCCTGAGACGCAAACCTTTCGAAAATTTGTACTGAAATGATGAACATTCGCACACAGTCTTGTATGAGTTGCAACGTAGGCTATAAATATCACTGTTGCTTGAGGAATACTCACTACTGTGAGGATTGGATTTCACTGTCTAATCAGACCACTCAATTATAAACAACTACCTACATGCATCAGAAGTTGCTGGTAATGTGTGTATAATTTACATTCTGCAAAAACATTATTGAATTCAATACTTATGAAATTTGAACAGTTTATACCGCGTTTACATAGACCAAAATCTAGTAGATTTTGTGAGATGATTTGATAAATCTCCCCGCCCGCTTACACCGCCAGTGAGGAGATTTAGTTTGACACTTCGATATTTTTCATGTGAAATTATAGTGTTTTGTGGTTCTGTTTTGCTTCTCATCTATTACAAAACTATCTCGGACAATAGTTCATGCCTTTCCTTGCTCTTTTGAATTTTTTTTATTAAAACTGAAATAAATTTTTCAAATCAAAAATCGCGCCACATAATGAAATTGAACATCGCGCACAGCAACCCATTGAAATCACTTCGGATACGTCGAAAGAGTACTAAATTGTGCTAAAGGACGTAAAATGGCACAAATGATCGGCACTAGATAGTGCCACTGAGGTGATTTAGTGCAGATTTCGAATAAATCTACTCCCGAGAAGATTTCGAAAATGTATGGTAAATCTTGGAGGTTTCAGCATGATTTCGGGCTAAATCTTCTCAAGTCGCTTAATCTACTACTTTTCGGTCGGTGTAAATGGCGTATTACAGTACAAGTAATGTGACGACAATTTTCTGGAACGCCAGATTATTTTTGTGTTGACCCTACGGTTTTCCTCTAAAGGCGGATCTACATCAGTCGAGCGAATACTCAATCTATCAATGCTCCATAGAATTCTTTTAGTGTCAACAGACGAAGAGCATTCATTCGTTGTTCTATCTGCGCTCACAAGGATTCTATGAAATATTCTAAGAATGCTCGCTCGCTTGATGTAAACGGCACTAGAGCGTGCGAACGTTTGCTTAGAGCGCTCGCTTCCCGGAGGGGTTTCTCCAAAGTGTTCTTGTATTCTAGCGATTTGATTACCTACTTATCGTTCAGCTGATCTAATTATCTATTGTGAAATAGTTCTAGTTCTTGGTTCTCTTGCTCATTTGGTGCAAACACTGAAAACGAGTTTTCGTTAACACTAAAAGATCAAGAAAAAATGCTAATCGACGTCACTTTCATACAGCTGACCTTTTGATTGGCATTATAGCAAAGTCCCAATTTCGCAAGGTTTTTGTCTCCGAAAATGCCAACTTTATATTGCTCCGTTCAGTGATAGTTTCAAAGCAAAACGGCAACGTCACATGAATGCAGGAGAAGACGTAAGTATTTTAATATATTCTTGAAATAATATAAGTTAATAAATTTTTTTCTGTTTTAGTAACAAGCGTAGTTATCAAATGCCAAAAAAGTTCGAACTTCAGTTCAAAATGTCGTTCGATTAACACACCGTCGATTAGCACACAAGCTAAAGAGATTCATCACCAATACTTACACATCAATTTTCAGTACTTCTGTTCCATATTGTATGCTATTGTGTAGTACATGAGCCGGACAGCCAACTCCAATAACATCTTTTTTTAATTGATGTTGCAGTTTTGTGAGCACGTTTCGCGATTTATTCCACCGAAATTTACGTTCGCGTTGTCCGCAGTGAATGAGATGCATTTTTCAAATAAATCATATTTTTGTAATTTCAGCTATAGTTTCGGAAGTTTCATTCGGGGTACTATGAATATCCAATAATTTTGATTCCTCCATTTGCGCAATCAAAATACTGAATCATTATTGCGAAAATCTTTTTGGAGCCATGATTGCTTGCGTCTGTGGAAATTCCGAGATAGTCAATAATTTTAAAAGTTATAGTTAGGCTATACCCGCTTCCTCCGGCTCGCCCCTTCTCCGCCCGTGTTCGTTCACAGTCGGACCTCGTGACGATATTAATATTATATTTATAAGAGTCCGGAATTTTCATTAATTGTCCGGAATTTTCTCCGGAATTAAGGTTTTTTGGTCTGGGAACCCTAGCCTTACCGGCAATCATACTGCCACACTAGACATGAATTCAGGGAGCAGTGAAAATACAAATGACTTTTAGACGCATATTTTATACATTAATTTGACATACCTATGTATATATGAATGTATGGTTTTTCAGTGTGGAACAAAAGAGCATTCTATCAATCTAATTGCTGAGAGGGAATTGCAAACTCCAAATGCAAATTCAAAACTGGCCAGACACAATTTTGACAATTATGTTTATGTTAATGCTTTCCACATTTGAAGGTGCCGGCGCAAGAACCTGACAACTCCACTTTTTTCCAAAATTGCTTTTTCCATGTTAATGAATACAAAATTGGCATCCGCATCGTTTGGTGTAAGAATCGGACATCTCCGGACACCAGATCATTAGGTTTCCTCTTTAATGGAGTTGCCGTTCACTTCCCTTCGGTGCAACAACCGGATAAATCCTGGAGTTGTCTGATTTTTGCACAGTAAACATGTATGAACATGTCCGGACAAAACATTTTTTGCGAAAGCATTCTGTGAAAACTTATTTCTGATCAAACCTGATCGTGTTGGGACATGAGAACTGATAATGCATCCCTTAGCCCGAATGTCTTAGGAAATAGTTGCCGTTTCAGTTTATTGAAAACTTTCAAAGTGAGTACATAGATAAAAGCGTAAAAGTGAAAATGATGCACAGCTCTTCTGAAGATGATTTTTCGGTAGCAGGCTCTGAATATGTACCGGAAACCAATGGTTCAGAGGAAACAAGTGTTGTTCAGAGAGGTGGTAGATAGCTAAACAATCTTAGCTTTGAGCTATGATTTAAACTTCTTATATTTCATTTTACTGGTAAGTAAAAAACGGGCACGGAATGAACCGAAGTGGAGAAGGAATGTTGTAAAAAGGAAGAGAAATGAGGCGAAGAGTTATTTAAACAGCGTCGGAAATATAGTTGCGGCTAAAACAATGGGTCAGCCGTGTAACTGCAAAAAAAAGTGCTTTAATCAACAACATTGAAGCCATTTGAAAAAAGTTTTTGAACAATTTAGTAAGTTAGGGGGAAAAGAAAAACAAGATGCGTACTTATGTGGACTGATCAGACAAAATGATGTGCAAAGGCGACGATCTGTTTCCGGCATAGAAAAGAGAAGATATTAAAATAAATATTTTGTAAGAGGACTGCGACAAGAGATAGAAGTGTGCAAAACTGCATTTTGCGCGGTGCATGGCATAAAAAAAGTAGAGCAGAAAGGCTTTCCGAATTCCTGACCAAAAAAATAACAGTCCCAGTTGATATGAGAGGGCGTCATAGGAACAGGCATGACAGAGTTCCAGACGATATAATAAGTAATATAGATAGCCACATCCGCAGATTCCCAAAACGGTCATCGCATTACAGCCAACATAAGGAATCTAGATATTTATCAGCTGATTTGAATATAAAAAAATGTATGATCTTTATTTAGAAAAGCATGAACCGAATATAACGGACGAAGAAAAGCCGACAGTTACCTATGACTTTTACAGAGAACACTTTGTAGGAAACTGTAAGCTTTCCTTTGGCACGCTATGAGAAAAAACTCTTAGCAGCGGACTCTGATGCTGCAAAGCAGTTACTCTCAACTTAAAAAGATCTGCATGGTAGAAAAGCTAAGGCCTTTTATGATGATTTGCGTGAAAAAAGCAACATCATGCTAAACGAACAAAATGCTGAATGCATAGTTTTTGATTTTCAGCAAAACTTGCCTCTGCCACTTATACCTTCCGGTGACGTCTTTTACAAAAGACAACTGTGGGTATTTAATTTTTGCATATTTAAATGTAGCACTAAGAAAAGCTACATGTATATGTACAACGAAACTGTTGGAAAAAAAGGATCAAATGAGGTCATAAGCTTTATTCAACACTATTTGGACAACTTTATGAAGAAAAGTGTAAGCACTCTTTACCTTTTCTCTGATAACTGCAGTGCACAGAATAAAAATAATGTGATTGTGCAGTATTTTTACACCCAAGTAAAGCTTAAAAAATTTGTGCACATAGATCGCCACTACCCGGAGCCAGGCCATAGCTTTCTACCATGTGATCGCTCCTTTGGAGCAATCGAAAAGAGAAAGCGTGTGATAGAGCGGCTGTATGTACCGCAGGATTGGAGGAATCTTGTAGATAAATGTTCTGCCAAGTTTCATGTGGTACACGTAACGAGAGAAATGATCCTTGATTTTAAAAAGAGCCTAGCACCGTATTTCAAAGCTCCAACCACCAACGACAAAAAAGTAAAATGGAGCATATTGAAATATAGAAGATTTAAATATACAAATGATTCTAATACTGTACTATTTTCAGCTTCAGTGAACCATAATGGTCCTTTAACAGATTTTTATATGGAAAAAAGGAAAACAGGCCAGGTAACGCTCTCTTAGCCCGACAGCTCTATAATACACATTTACCTTTAAACCAAAAAAAGTACGAAGACGTTATGACTTTAGCACGTAAATATGTTCCACCATCGGACATGAGCTTCTATAATAATCTTTTGGCACAAAATGACGTTCAGGAAGCTGAGGATTCAGATTTTGAATAAAAATCGATGGTTTTCTTGAAGAACACACTATATTTAACACAATCTTCAGTAAAATTTAACATGTACGGTGCAATAACAGGACAACTTCAAATTTTCAAATTTTTTTTTTCTAAGTTGAGATGCATATTTGTACTATTTTTTTAAATAATATGAACTATCCTCAGTCAAGCTTTTAAAAATAAAATGAACTTAAATCCAAAAAGTTTGCGTTTGGGTTTTGCGAAGTTTTTTGTTGTTCCTGAACAATTTCAAAAAGTGGAGTTATCCGGTTCTTGCGCCGGCACCTTCATTTGCCAAAATCTGCAGTTCATACAAAATTATAATTTGTACATGTGAAAAATATAGTTATACTTACATACTCACAGGGAAAGAAAACACCACTTTCCAAAAATGCTTAATTATTATTGCTGATTCGATTTACCTATATGTATATGGTAAATATTAATAAGAGTGTGTGCGAACCGACACTAAGACCGTGTGCTAATCGACGGCATAACCTTTCGACCGACCTTTTGAATTGAAGTTCGAACTATTTTGACATTTGATACCTTCGCTTGTTACTAAAACAGAAAAAAAACTATTAACATTTATTACTTCAAGAATATATTAAAATACTTACGTCTTTTCCTGCATTCATGTGACGTTTCCGTTTTGTTTTGAAACTATCTCTGAACGGAACAATAAAGTGCCAATATAAAGTTGGCATTTTCGGAGACAAAACCTTTCGAAATTGGGACGAAATTGCTAATCAAAAGGAGAGTTGTATGAAAGTGCCGTCGATTAGCACACAGTCTAAATCCAAATCATTGGACTCGTTCTCATGAGTTTCCAATATATTAGACAGGCTGTGCCAATTGCGTTGGTTGTCTAAATTTTGATATCTGGAATTTTTGTTGAGAAATTTTTATAAGTTATAATTGAAATTAGAGTGAAATCGTTATGTATTTAATTATGAAATCGCTTCTTTAAAAAGCCTTAACTTAAATTTCCACTCAAGTTTACAAATTCAAAAGACTAAAAAATTGTTATACACAGTTTTATTTAAAAAACATAAATGAATTAAAGTTATTTTCAGTCAACTATTCCTTCCCCAAAATCAAATTCTATCGATCATAGCCGCAGATTTGTATATTATAACAGAAAATTTACCTCTAGGTGAAGTTTCTTATGAAAAATGGATCAATTTCCTAAGCTAAATTTATCTTTTTTGGGTATATACTAAACCCCGTGCAACTATCCCTTCAATATGCATCGCATACTTAATTTAATTTTGTCTTGCTTAATTGATTATACCGAACCTTATTTAAGTATGTATGAATAATATTATTGTCTGTTCTGGTGCGCTATTAAAACCTAATTTTTCTAAGTCAATTTTAAAAATATCAAAGCCTTGAAAACATATATCCCTAGCTGCATATTAAATCATCGTACCTGAGCAAAACTATTCGAACATATTTTAAATGGAAAAAGGTAAATTAAACTACAAAAACTACACGAAGAGACCAAACTCGAATACTTTTCGCTCAAGTGGTTTTCACTATATACAGGTCGTACTCGAAAATGTTACTGATATTTACTGCATTTGAGCATTTTGCGTTTTCCGTACGGAGAACAGTAGAAATGTTGAGAAAAGTGCTCTCATGATAATAATGGCTAAGGTCACAGTGGATAGAACATATTTGTATGTATTCATTTTATGACATTTGATTTTCCCATAACATCATCGGGCTTGTGCAAGCGCCGACGCGTGATTGTTGTTTTTTAGCGTTGGGTGAGGATATTTATGAGTGTAGCGTGAGAACGCGTTACGCTAGGATGTTGATTGGGGTATCGTTGTCAAAAGCATGAAAAGGGTTACCAGGACCTAAAGCGAAACAATAAAAATATTCTCCGAAATATAAGCTTAAATCGGTATGAATTTGAAAATCGAAAATATATGGAAGATATCGTGTCATATGGGCGGTAAATATGCACCGAATTGTGAAAAACTCAAATCGGAGAAAACCAGCATCAAACCGAATATTATAAACCAAAAATGTTCAGTGCCGAGCAAGTGTGAGAGCTACGGCGGCATCGAAAAGTAAATAAAAAAACGGCGGACAAAAATACACTTGTGATTTATCTATTCTGTAACCGCACTACTCTCCATAACCATTGTAATGAATAGTTTGATAATTAAAGTACATATTAGAACGAAAATTTGGTTGTAATTTTTTTGACGTTAAAACGTCTGTTCGCTCGTTAAGTACACTGATAGCCAGTCAAACTTTCATATGGGCATCTTATTACATAAATAGCCTTGTCCAGCTTTCTTATTAGATAAGAAACCAAACCGAAGTTTCAAAATTCCCCAAAATACAAAGACTATTTTTGAATTCGTAATCAAGTTAAATTATAAGTGCCTTGCTTTTCTATATTTCAGCAATAGGTCGTATTCGGTAAAACAATCGAAAAATAAACAAATCAACAAATAACACAAATAGCTCATATATAATAAAGAGTTGATAATATATATATATACAGAATACAGAAGTATAAAAACTGTATCAGATAAATACTGATAATTATGTGAGTTTTCATTTGTTAAAGGTGGAGAAAATGATTAATTGCGTTTATGTAACTTAGAGAAAACACTATCAAAGCGATTTTAGTAACAATAAAGAAGATCGATATAAAAAAAATGTCTGTAGGAAGTGCTATTACCCATCCGGATGAAATAATATATTAAACCTTGGTGGATGTTCTCCTCCTCCCTGATCACCCGGGCCTCTAACAACTCGTATGTAAAAGGGGGAAAGTACGCATCGGGCGGTACAGTACTTTCCATTGGTTGGGAGGGCGAGGAGTCCCTAACATCTGGACTCACCGAGAAGTGAGAGATGACGCCGCAACAACACTTGTCGGGTTTATTTTCTTTTCTTTACAATCCTTCTTGTTTTTTTTTTTTTTGAAAGCCTCTTTTGTTTTCAGTCTCCCTTTCCATCCTTCGCTGTTTTTCTTTATGTTTCTTGTTTTTTTGACCTTTCGGGGCTAGTAGTCCGGGGAGGTTCCTCAATTCCGGTGTAATGTTTATCTATTAGTTATTGTAATTAAAACTGAAAATTTACCTAAAGTCGTGCGCCAATTTTGACTGCACGAAATAATGGCTTTCGCCGAAGCGTGAGCCGCAATTTCTATATAGACAAAGTCCTTCTAGGTAAGAGTGCCAGGTGCAAGTAGTTCCTGCTCTCCAGCCGTCTATTTTCTTTCTGATCCACAAATAAAATCTTAGCCTATTTATAATAATAAATTATGCTTACTTAAAATTAACTTTGCTTAACACTAATTGCTTAATCTAGGTAAGTGTTATAATAAGGTTAGTCTTAATTTACGAAATAATTAAATATCATATTAAATTTAAGTACTTGAAAATTGTCGTATCTAATTTCATACTTACCAATTCATAATTTGCTGATGACTTAATTCATCGAATTGTGAATTGGTACGTTGAACTCGTTCCAGGGTCAACGTGGTTCATTGTTATGTTTATGCGTGTATACAAATCGTGCGTGCACACTACACCTTCGGTGCTTTTGGATCGAAACTTATACTTATGTGTTTAAGTTGAGACATGTGTTGCTTGGATTAATTGACATATAGTTTTAATTGGTTATTGTGGAATTCTTACATTACTTTTGACCACAATATATGGTCCCTTGTATGGCAGGAAATTTGACAACGAAGATATATGAACTCATAAAAGTCAAACAACTTTTGTTCTACGAAAGTTCTCAAATTTGTTTTATTGATGAAATATTCGAAAAACAAATTTTGAAAATTTTCGAACCTTAAAGTGTGTTTTTGCGTGCGCGAAAAAGATATCAACAGACTCCACACCCATGCGCAAACAAGTGTAAATGACATTTTAATAGCCAAAATATGATGAAATGTACACAAATATACAAGTTAGCGAATATTTCGTAAATGAAACAAATTTGAAAATTTTTGTTGAACAAAAGTTGTTTTAAACAAGTTTTAAAACGACGAGCAAACTCCTAGTTTTAAG
Source organism: Chrysops caecutiens (assembly GCA_963971475.1). Lineage (NCBI taxonomy): Eukaryota > Metazoa > Arthropoda > Insecta > Diptera > Tabanidae > Chrysops > Chrysops caecutiens. The sequence goes on from OZ020567.1 coordinate 71,396,249, forward strand.
TTAGAAAATTTTCAAAATTAATTTTTCGAATATTTCATAATTAAAGCGAATGTGAGGACTTTCGTGGAACAAAAGTTATTTTATTTTTGTTAGTTCATACATCTGCGTTGCCAAATTCCCTGGCCTAATAACGGAGTAAATGAAAACAGATCGAAATTTTTCAACAACTAATAGTGGTACTGTTATTGACGCCACTTTTCATTGTTTTGTTAATACCTTGAAATCACAAATTTGTCCCTCTTATTTTAGTTATCATAAATCTATTGTCTGCGCTCTCCACCCAATGGAAGAAAATTAACTGTTTATAATAAAAAATTGCATTGCTCTTAGTGTTAATTATATAAAATACAATTTTCATTGAAAAAACTGGTGAGTGCGGCTTACTCGCGAACGTTGATGTGAAACATTCTTTTTGAACGAGTGTCTGTGCAGAGTTTATTTGTTGGCCGTTCGGTTAAGCAGAAGCTACATAGAGAGTGTCCAGTGGACGTATTAGGTGTTTAGTATTGCATTTGTCGGTTATAGAGACGTTAAAGAATTTCGAAATTCGGGCTTGAGGAAGTTTCAGAAATATGTTCTATCATTGGATATTGTCTCGATATACCTACTGAGTGTCATTGTTTACTATTTGGAGTACATGTCTGCTGAATGATTTCATTCGTTTCTCGTACAGAATTGTCTAGACACTTACCTTCTATGCGCTATGAAACTGCGTTTTCGATATCATTTTCTGCAGCATTCTCAATTTCTCTTAGACTTGAATGAATGGATTTATGATAACTGAAGCAGGAAACGAACATAACGCATCGTTGAATATAACGTTGAAGTACCTTTGAAGAATAGCATTGATAGTGATTTTACCTTAGTTCCATGAGGTAGTGAGTCGTGTGCGGCGCTATCGCAGAAAACATGAAACTTCAATTTGTTTGGTTATTGAAGATAATCGGCAATGTGTCCTATTATTATATAATTCATCAAATACAATTCAATTGCAAGACCGAGTACAAGTATGCTACCAATTCCAAAGAGTGGTCAACAAAAAAAAGTTAGTTTTGTTCTAGTACCCGGACAGTTAACGTATTTATCAGATTAAAATTAGTGGAATATTCACAACAATAAACGTTAAAAAAAAATCTGTTAGGTGCATATAAGCATTGTCTCATCCTCTTACATTTAGATGCGACAGTTTTCCACAGCAAATGGTCACTTTTCAGGCAATTACTATTGTATAAAAAAGAGCATTTTGAAACAGTTTCTGCAGACAACATGGTTGTAACCTGCTTATTGCCAACTACAGTATCCATTTTGTATGAATTTTTTTTGACAAAGGAAAGGGATTTTGTCTGTCTAGCGAAGTTGGTTAAACCGGATAAACTTAGCTAGTTTCACTAAATCGAATTAGATTCAACCGATTTAACTATAGTCTTAAGGACGAAAGCGAATGAAAACGTACCGTAACTCCTGCCGCTCTCATGGTTAAAAGTGACAATTTGGGCTGGTTGCGCATCGTTCTCTCCAATACGTAGCGTAGATTCATTTCTGGGTAAGGAAAGGATGTAACATTGTACATTGATAGCCAATCAATCGTTCGAACATGTAGCGTCACTGATCTCCTTTCCATGCTTAAGAGGGGGAGTAACAGACATCGATATGTATTCAAGACAAACGATTTGCTATTCGCGCCAATTGCCACTCTTGGCTATGAGAGGGAGAGGGGTTTACGTTACGTTTAAAATAAAAAAAACGCCTCTTGAACGGATTATTCAGAGATGTAAAATAACGACGAACTTAGGAATTATGCATGTAATCTGTTCTCAGAGAGTAGCGAGTAACGATTCTCTATCTGCACACACGAAAAATCTTGAGCATACGCAGTCAAGAGATGGATTTCTGTGTACATGTTTTGCCTACACTCGACGGCGCTCGGCTGAAGCCTGACATGCCGAGCGTTACATGACACATTTTCTTTTCACTCTAGTCCTCAATTTTGTTATGTCCGCGAGTACAGATATTTCACATCAAAAATTGCGCGTGTGACACTGTACACGTGATGGAAGCGAAACTTCTTAATAACTAACTAATCACAGAGATTTAGTTTGAGAGCCGGAGAGATAGAGCATCTGAAAAGAAACCCTACAATACCAAATTTGCTTCAAGAATATTTAGTTTATTCAATATTTACAGTGTTATTGGGTGGTGCTTCATTTGGTTATACGAATACTGACATCAATGGTTTTTGATAAATCAAATATCAGATATATAAATACCTGAAATGACGTGAAATAATTGCATCTACAGTAGTTCCGTATTTTGTTTCTGAATCGTTTGGATTCTTATTTATGTACAGAATAAATTTGCCGCAATGAACGTAAGTTGGCGTTAGAGAATCATTTGTTACAAAAATTTCTCTCTGTGAATTTCTGACAGAAATTTGGCTTGAATGAAATTTTCTGCCAATCCTTCAACTGTCAAACCTTTACTTTCGCTGGAACATTTTTATGAATTCTTACTAAAGAATTAACCTATAAAGCTGCATTCACGATGGTGTCAGCTGCTGGTGATGGTGAAGAAATTCTATTGGATAGTTTTATTCATAATTCGAATCTCCTGTAGCTATCGAGTCAGCACTATAATAAATTTTATTATCTCAAGTTTTATTAAGAAGTTAAGTATGATCCTGGTTAGTAATTAGATGGGGGACGGCTTGAGAACATAGTGGATAGACTAAATTTCACATTTAATATACAATTTATATCTGCATCTTTTTCTTGCCTCTCCGTTATATGTTTCTTCTGCCTCATGAAACGAAATATAACGAAACGTTACAAAACGTGACGCTTTCATTCAATTTCACTACCAATTCTAGTTCTGGTACCGCCGCCTAAAATGTTTCACTTCAAAAATACTGTTTATTGGGAAAAATCATTTCAAATAATACCTGAATCATTTTTTCAGGATAGAATGTTAATATTGCTTATAACCAAGGTGCGATGCCAGATACCACACATCATATGCGACAACTGTATGGCTCGCTGTTTATTTTATGTTTAGTTTATTTATACTCCGTATCAAAATGTGAAATTTTCAATGCAAGCTTTTCTATTCCCGTACTATTTTCGGCTTTTCGCTCATACATTGCATTAAAAATTTCATTCTCTATCTCTTGTACGCTATATGTAGGATTCTGAGAGCATAGTCCTTTAAAGGTTCGTATCCGTTGTTCTTCTTCCAATTTAAAATTGTCAATTCTAAGACGCTTAAGCCAACTGCTACCTCACGGTCGTAGTACCTATTGCGTAAACGGTACAAATCTCATCTGAAGCATTTTATAAAGCAACTAGCTGTACCCGCCCGCTTTGCTGGGCATTACGTAATACTGCATATATTTTGTATACTGTATATATTGATACTATATATGTTTTGTTTTTCTTTAGTTATAGATTTTTAATTCTTAGCAGTTATCTTTTGATTGTAACATAAGTTCAAAAACTTCCAAAATATCTTTGACTTTTTCAACAATGTTTTTATTAACGTTTGGCTACAAATTTTCGCCATAAAATGGATAATAAATTGAAAGTATGAATAGTGCTTAATAAGAAAATGAGAAATAAACTTAAAACAACTATTCAAGCACTCTTTCAAAAAGAGCCAATTTTGGAATTATTACTAAACCTTACAGCACCTATTAATTTTAAAGTTACAAAAACATTGAAATATAGTAGTTATAAGAAAACGAAATTTATCCTATGTTCGGTGACAACAATGAAACAAATAAGGATTTATAGATTGCCGGTTGAAACTCAAACACAACTGGTTAACTTTTTACTTAAACTTCGATTAGTACCGAATGTAAATTTTTTATGGCACAGTAATATTTGAGAGGTTAATCCGATCCGATCGGCCACATCGACAATACGCCCACGTTAGCCGTGTAAATTTATTTTCGGCGAATTTGTTGAAAAATATTGCTTTCTTCTACTCACAAAAAAAGTTAAGTTTTACTCACAGACAAAATAATTTACCAGATGTCGCGATCTCATGTGACTCTCTACCCATTTTTTTCCAACATCACACACGTAACAGCAGACAAGAGATCCATGGGCCGTATGCGCCTTTGACCGTCTTTAACGTTTAAAGAACAGACAGTGCGCGAATTGATGTTGATGTTTGATTGTCAAACAGGGAATGAGTGATCACAATAATAGGAAAGGGGGCTGAAACAAAATTTCGCGGATGGAACACAATGTACATGTACACACAATGCACACAATTTTGATGTTCTGAAATTTGCACAAAACAAACACAAACAAAAATGTGTACCATTGGAGAGTAAAATTTACTCAAAAATTTCTGTTTTCTGTGTAATAGTATTTTCTATTGATTTAAAGAAAAAATATACAAATTGAGTTTCCAATATATAAAAAATTACAAAATTTTTCCGAAAAACGCGAGATTTTGCGTTTACGAATTTTAATCTGAATTTTATCATATATCATGACTTTTGTTTGGACACACTTTTAAAAACTCAATTCAGAGAAAAAGGATGTATTGAAAAATTTAGGAAATTTAAAAAAAATGGGGGTCGGTATTACGTGTGAGTCCCAAAGGACGCTTCGTTTAGCCGCTAGGAACAAAAAATCGTTAAAAATTCAAAATCTGAATTTTATCAATTTTCCGATCTTTTGAATGCACACCTTTAAAACCTCAATTTAGAGATAAATGACGTACGAAAGGAAGGTAGGAAATGTCAAAATAGTGGGGGTTGGTCATACATATGAACCCCGTAGGACGCTTCGTTTAGCCGCTACGGGCAAAAAACCGTATAAAATTCAAATTTTTGCCGGAAAAGAACCCTTCAAACCGGAAGAAAATTAGTCAACTTGGGATTCCCGGAAACTATGATGTCCTACGATCTGAAATTCCAAAAAATATTTACCATTTTCCACCAATTTGAACAAATCTATCTGCAACGGGTTTAACGAACCAAAATTGTATTGAATAACCCGAGTAAGATTTGTAGAAAACAATTAAAACCGGCTCTACGGAAATACAGAGTGACAAATCATAGAGAAATCTTGAGAGAGCTTTTGTTCCGATTTGCAAAATAGAAAAGTAACCGTTCCCTAATACGCAAAAAATTTTCATACAGAAATACATAATTGAATAAAAGTAACGAATCATATCGAATATGTATCCAGACACTTTGTTGAATTATTGCAACGCTGGTGTGTGTCAGCGCAACATTTTGTTGCTGCAGTCATGCGTCAGCGCAACATTATTGTTGCTGCCGTCATGCGTCAGCGCAACATGTTTATTTCTAATGTAAACTGAGGTAATTCGTACATACTCCCAATTACTCTCTGTCTCTCAAGTTTGAACGCATCAAACATACGTACTACGCATCAGTGTGGGTTGATAACGAATTGTAGCGTCGCTCACAATCGTGCTGAAGACAGAGAGTAATCGGCAATCATATGAACGAATTACCTTAGCTCTGAGAGGAAACAAAAATGATGCGTTGACGCATGACTGCAGATAAAAAGCCGACGCACGTCAGAGTTGCACATCAGTTTTGCAATAATTTAAGAATCTTCGATTTTTGCACTTATATCTTTACTACTTCGCTACTTTGGGGAGCACCACTATTATATATAGCCTATAGCCTTCCTAAAATAATAGACTATCTAATAAAAAAAAAAAAATTCAAATCGGATTAGTAATTCCTGAGATCATCGCGTTCAAACAAACAAACAAACTCTGTCTCTTTATAATATTAGTATAGATGAAGCATAACATGCCGCAAATACAATTTCATACTATCCATTTTTAACTGCGTATATTCAAAATCAAAAACTAATTTGCAACGAACCACACACAGTTTAGCCGTCTTCTTTTGGTAACTCCTGTAGAGCAGAACTGTCAAATCCAATACATATAATATAATAAATGGGTTTAACGTACTCCACTCGACAAATATTTGTGCTAGAAATATCCTAATGGCGTCATAGTTCATTTTCCTTGCCACGATTTTAAAATTGCTGTGAAATTCCATAAAATTATAGTTAAATGAAAACATTGGATAATTTAATCTGAGAATTTCAAAATCAAATAAGGGAACTAATACCGCGTTTACACCGACCGAAATCTAGTAGATTAAGCGACTTGAGAAGATTTAGCCCGAAATCTTGCTGAAACCGCCAAGATTTACCATACATTTCCGAAATCTTCTCGGGAGTAGATTAATTCGAAATCCACACTTAATCACCTCAGTGGCACCATCTACTGGTGATAATTTTTGCCATTTTACCTCCTTTAGTACAATTTAGTACTCTTTCGACGTATCCCAAGTGAGTTCAATTGGTTGTTGCGCGCGATGTTTAATTTCATTATGTGGCGCGGTTTTTGATTTTGAAATTTATATAAAATTTAAAATTTATTTAATAAAAAAAGAATCAATAGGGGCAAGGGAAGGCATGGACTATTGTCCAAGATAGTTCTGTAATAGATTTGAAGCAAAACAGAACCACGAAACACTACAATTTCACATGAAAAATGTCGAAGTGTCAAACGAAATCTCCTTACTGGCGGTGTAAACGGGCGAGGAGATTTATCAAATCATCTCACGAAATCTACTAGATTTGGGTCGGTGTAAACGCGGTATAAAGACACATAACAAAGGTAAAAATTCAAAAAACAATAATTTTTCATATAATTTTTTTGTGATATATGTATTAGTACAGGGTCTGTAAGAAAATTACAATAGAACATTAAATTGAAACTTTTCCATTTTCCAACGGTATTTTTAAAAATGCGTGTTGCTCTCAAATGATTTCGCGGTGTTAATACTGTTAATGTAGATATTCAACGGTGCGAATACATTTCTGTATAAATATACAAATTTCCCTTGATAAATTTATCTTACAGCTTCTAAAATTAAAACTAAGGTTTCAAATTTCAATTTTGAATCTTAAACCATTTCAAATATTTCTATATCAAGCGCAACAATTATTAAATGGAGAAATACAACACTTGGCCAATTCGCCCAGCGCAGACGGTTTCGCACAGGCCCTAAACAAGTAAGTGTAAGAAGGTTACATGAACCGGATCAAAGGGTTTATTTCTGTTGTGTTTGATGAACCATTGAAAAGTAGCCCCAATTAAAATTTTTGGGTTCCTTTATCTTTGCTTGTTGACGTTAAAACGTCTTTCTTCTCGTTGAGTGTGTACATTGGTAGCCAGTCTAACATTCTTGTGTTAAAAACACCGTCATTCAATCACTAATAACTACGAGACTAATAACGCGATGACAAGGGTTGAGGTCACAGTGAATAGAACATATTTGTACGTATGCGTTGCGTGGCGCTTGTTTTTCCGGTGACATCATCAAGCTAGTGTAAGCGCCCACGCGTTATTCTTGTTTTTTAGCGTTGTTTGAGGATATTTATGAGTGTAACGTGAGAACGCGTTGAGCTAGAATGTTGATTGTGGTGTCATTATAAGAAGCATGAAAGGAGCTACCAGGACCTGAAACGAAGCAATAAAAATGTTTTCCGAAATATAGGTAAAAATCGGTATGAATTTGAAAACTGAAAATCTTTTATCAGTAAGTGAACTGATACGAAATGGGAACAAAGTTTACTTGTCATGTGAAATTTCCAAATGAGAATGTTGTGACTCAAAAATACTACGGCCGATAAACATCTAGAATGCTATCTGTGGCCTACATAAGAAAATATCCACAGCCCACCCAAGCTCCTAACCTTAGATCAAACACACCACATTAACCCGAGACCCATCCCACCATACTTCCACACCACATTAACCCGAGACCCAACCCACCATACTTCCACACCACATTAACCCGAGACCCATCCCACCATACTTCCACACCACACTAACCTCAGACATACACCTTACCTTATGATCCCATCTTCACCTGAAAATGAAAACGAAGCAAGTCACCCAGTGACCTAATTCCATAAGTACGAAAGTACTTTCGGTCACTAGCCCGTATGGAGGAAATTAAGCATTTTCGCTGAAAATGGCCAAACACTCTCGGTCACTTACCTCGGAAATAGCTGACCCAGGTCCGTTTCGGGTCGATCACCTGATGAAATGGCAAAAGGGAGTTTTGCTACTTCTGCAACAACGTGAACAATGTGCCAATATGGATCAATCAATATAGTATTGACTGATTGACGAAATCAAACAAACAGGTGGGGCAATCAGACTATAAATAATGAGCCACCAGCAACGAAAGGGCAGTGATGCACTCAACCCGTTCCTGAGTCTTGGCAGCCAACCCGTTCCAGAAAATAACGAAGAATAGACACATCCAGCCACCGCAACCAAGAGTCAGCAAAGAGTCAACCAGCCCCGTTAATCCGAAGACTAGACACATCCAGCCACAGCCACTAAGAGTTAACAAGGAGTCAACCAGCCCCGTTAATCCGAAGACTAGAGACGTCCAGCCACCTCCAACGAGAGACTTCAAGGAGCCAACAACCAAGTTATCGGCTACCCAAAGACCTGAACAGCCCTCGAAGGCAGCAGGCATTAACCCAACGACAAATTAAGATAGCAGAAGAAAACCAGCTAAAAACCGATAAACGTCCCCCGAAGAAACCCCGTTCCGGAGTCGAGGCATACTACCAGCGAAAGCTCCAAGAGGCTCAAAGGGAGCTGGTTCTGGCGACTACAAAGAAGCAGAAACGCGAAGCCAGCGACAGAATTAACAGACTGAATCTGAGCCGTAGAAATTATCGCCACCAGAAGAAGACGGGCAAGCCAGCTTTACCGAAGTAAGGTTCCCTGAGGTATAGATGGGATTAAGTAAATTTGTATGGAAATTAGTAAATAGATAATAATAAGAGTTGGGAACTTCAAGGGAAGTTTGTATGCCAAATAAAATAATTAAATAATAAATCTGGACTTTTGAGAAGGAAAATATTAAATCCCAAGATAAATAAAAGGACCCAACAAGAATGATAACTCTTTTCCTCTTCGGTTTTAGGCACTTTATTCTAATTCCTACGAGCTATGTACAAAAACTTCTTAATGGACTAACTGCTGTCTAACTTCCAACTGTCTTCTAAATTCAATCACATGAATTTTTATTCATTGATCACGGAAGTAAAGCTGTCGATTTCCACCTACTTTACTTCCGTGAAGAACAACTAAACAAATTGAACAACTTAACAATAACTTACCCTACTTAATGTTAAAATGATGTAAGCCTAATTAAGTAAAACTTAATCTACTGACTTTGGCCGCTGACTCAACAATTGAGGTGTTTTCGCTGCGCGCACCTCAATTGTTGTATCAGCGAAACCCACTTGTGAATGTGAAGAATTTCCGCCGGTAATGTGGGTTACTCGGAAGAAATTATTCACATTACACAACATACTTTGAAGAAGACATATGTATGATACGTAATCACAACAACATACTTGTTACAACAGCACGTCGAGTGAATGGAGTCTTCAAACTAGATTTGAAACCAGATCATTCGTTGGCAGCTGCAGCATTAACAATAACAAGTTTAGTATGGCATGGAAGATTGGGTCATACAAACAGTAGAGATCTGAACAGTATCAATAATGGTGCTGTAGAGGGTGTGTCATTTACAGATAAGGCAGAAATTGATAAATACCAGTGCGTCACATGTTGTGAAGGAAAGCTATCGGGACAGCCATTCACACACAGAGGTTCCAGGTTTGCGAGTGTGTTGGCAATGGTTCATGCGAACGTCTGTGGCCCCATGGAAGAAGTCTCAATAGGATTATCAAGGTATTTTCTTTTTTCCATTGACGACTACAGCAGAATGGCATTCGTATGTTTCTTAAAATTAAAAAATTTAGTAATTACATATTTCAAAGATTTCAAGGCTTTAGTGGAAAAGCAGAAAGGAGGGAGTATTAAGGTACTGAGAACCGATAATGGTGGGGAATTTTGTTCGAGAAGTTTTTGAAAAAAGCTGACATTGTACGCCAAAAAACGAACCCCCATACACCAGAACAAAATGGGCTCTGCGAACGAGCAAATAGAACATTGATGGAGAGAGCTAGTTGTCTTTTATTTGATGCCGACATGGACAAACACTTTTGGACTGAAGCTATAAACACTGCAGTTTACTTACAAAACAGAACATTGGCATCCGGTTTACAAAAGACACCGTTTGAGCTCTGGACAGGCAAAAACCCAGATCTCAGTCACATTCTAGTATTCGGAAGCCCAGCAATGGTCCACGTTCCAAAAATAAAAAGTACTAAATGAGACAAAAAGGCAGAAAAATATATCCTTCTCGGTTATGAAGAAAACACAAAAGGGTATAGGCTATTTAACCCAATAACAAGGAGAATTACCACCAGCAGAGTTGTCGTGATTATGGAGAAAATGAGAGACGCAGATATGACACAAGCTGTGGTAGAAGAGAAAGAAACAGTGATAGCGGTAGAAGACTATGATCATAGCGAAGATAAACAACCTGAAGATACCATAATAGACGATCCGGCAGACATCACATATGGTACATACACCACAGACGATACCGCGGGTTCGTCCAGCACAGATGAATTTTGTGACAGTATATCCAATAAGGCGGAGGAGTTAAGTACTTTTGTACACATGGAAAACCCAGGAAAACGTGAAAGAAGGCCACCAGAAAGGTATGGATACAGTAATATATGTGACATGTGTGATGACAGTATCACTTACGAAGAAGCGATAAATGGTAAAGAACAGGAAGAATGGTGTAAGGCCATGGAAAAAGAGCTGCCGTCCTTTCATGAAAATGAAGCTTGGGAATTGGTAAACAGACCAAGTGATGCCAGAGTAGTGCAACGCAAATAAGACTAGTAGCAAAAGGTTTTGCTCAACGAGAAGGCATTGATTACAAAGAAACCTTTTCACCGGTTCTCAAATACTCCACATTGAAATTATTGTTTGCTGTTAGCGTGAACTTAAATTTATATATAACTCACTTAGATGTAACCACAGCTTTTCTTAATGGCCACTTAGAAGAAACTGTGTATATGCAACTGCCAAAAGTTCTTACTAGTAAAAATAGTGAATATAAAGTATTAAAATTAAACAGGGCTATTAATGGACTCAAGCAATTTGCCTGGGCATGGTACAGAAAAGTAGATGAATGTTTACAAAAATTAGGCTACAAGAAATCCGTATACGAACACTGTTTGTTCATAAAATCATCAGAAAATTGTAAAACCATTGTTGCCTTATTTGTTGATGATTTTTTCATATTTTCAAGTATAAATGAAGTGGATTACTTAAAAGGCGAGTTAAGTAAAATTTAAATTGAAAGACTTAGGTCAGTTAAGGCAATGCATAGGTATGAATGTTAAAATAGAGAAAGATAAAATAAGTGTCAAGAGAAACTCCCAAATGAATAAAAACTCCGTGTAACATTTGATTGAGGAGGCCATTTATTATCACTCTCACAAATCACAAAATGATTTCTTACAGCCTAGCTGCTGCCTAGTTTTCAACTGACTTCTAAATTCATTCACATGTATTTTCATTCATTGATCACGGAAGTAAAGCTGTCAATTTCCATCTACTTTACTTCCGTGATGAACAATTAAACAAATTAAACAACTTAACAATAACCCAACCTACTTTATGTTAATTTTATATTAACTTAATTAAGCAAAAACTTAACCTTCTGAACTTGAGCTCTGACTCAACAATTGCGGTGCGCGCAACGAAAACACCTCAATTGTTGAGTCAGAGCTCAAGTTGTATCAGCGAAACCCACAACATAAGTGTAAGTCAGGAACATTTCATAGAAAAATTATTATGTAGGTTTAATATGGAGGAATGTAAAATGATGGATGCTACTATAGAAATGAATTTAAAACTAGAAAAATGTGAAAATGATACCTCAAAATATCCATACCAGCAGCTAATAGGGAGTCTGATGTATCTCTCAGTACTAAGTAGACTTGATATATCATACTGTGTAAGTGATCTCAGCCAATTTAATAATTGTAATGGTGAAGTGCATTGGATACATGCAAAAAGAGTATTGAAAAATCTAAAGTTAACAAAATGTTATGGTTTGACATACATCAAAAATAATAATGATATAATAGGATAGGTAGATGCTGATTGGGCTCAAATAGCATAGACTGTAAGTCTTACACAGGATATTGTTTTATATACTCTGGATGTGTAATATCTCACGAAAGTAGGCAGCAGCAAACGGTGGCGTTATCAAGGACAGAGGCTCAATACATGGCTGTCTGTGAGGCTAGTAAAGAGGCTATATTTCTAAGAAACCTACTGTCGGAAATTGTTCATAGAGGTAATAGACCAATCATATTGTATAACGATAATCAAAGTGCAAAGAAACTGACAGAAAATTGTATGTATCGTAAAAGATCTAAGCACATAGACATTAGATATCGTTTTATAAGGGTAGCAGTTGAAAAGAACTAAGTTAAAATTGTTTATTTGAAGACTTCCGAAATGCCAGCAAATATTTTAACTAAGGGCTTGTGTAAATTAGAACATTATAAATTTTTGGATAAAATAGGGTTAGTCAATTTAAAGTAGTTATAATTCATCTCTTTGTTGTGCTAAGTATTATTTCTTAGGATTATTTTGTTAAGTGGGAGTATTGAAAATTGATAACAAAATCAAAAAACTTTGGTATCTCCTTGAAACTCTTCTCTAGTACAAATAGGATCAATTCTGCAGTGTGATAATTGAATTAGAATAAAGATTAGTCTGCTAAGAGCAATTAACTGTGTTTCAATATATAGTTGGTTGGCTTATTATATCAAATTCATATATTTCATTAAGATCGTTGTTTATTCTTCTTATAATATTAAATAATTCTCTTATTGTTTTTACCTTTAAGTTGCGGCACTCGTCCATTAACTTTTTGTAGCTCTTTCTTGGCCTGAACTGCGTTGTCAATTCCCGTTTAACTTCGTCGCAAGTCAAATTTTGTCCAAGTCGTTGAATTTTTTGCATCCCCTTGAATCTTTTTCCGTGAAAATGATTTGGAGACAGTGACGTAGAAGTTCTGCATTATTTCCGCATAAAAGTCCTACGTTCTCCACTGCACGGATCAACTCTTGGAGACTGAAGTCCTCTTTGCCACGAAATGTTTTCACATCTTGAAACTTAGTTAAAATCTGGTCCGGTGATAAGCCGATGGCTCTTGCTGGTTGGTCTATACGTTGCCTTAATGCGGCAATATCCTGTTGGCGTTGATCCCTAATTTTTTGCAGCATTCCTTGCAACTTTTGTACGTTTGGCTCTACCATGTAAGCTTGATTGTCGTGAATTCCGCGATTTCTATCAAGTATTCTACTTCTAATTAGGTTCATAAATTTCACTATTGGACACTATTACTCTTGGTTTCTCTACTATTGGAAAATTTTATTTCATTATCCGAATTGAATAATTTATCGGTTTATTTAAGAAAGAGAAAACAAAATATGTATATTATGATACCCAACTATTGAACGTTTGGTTCGAATCATTGTTTTTAACTGTCATATACTATTATTTCATATAGTTCCACTAAGTCTTCACTGAATTATTTTCTCTTCATTTATTATTCAATATATATAGTATCTTCTCTTTCATTTGAAGAGAGAAAAAAAATTTGATGAATTTTTTGGTTTTTTTTATGAAAAAAAAATATTTCACTTTTTGTTTTTGAATAACTTAATCACCTTTGCACAGTTACTTTTAATTTCTTGTTAGTGAAATTTTTTCAGTAACTTCTTCGTTTATTTATTCACTCTTGGCAACACTTAAATTTTTCAATACGCTCAACTTTTTCTTACTTCTTTTTTCGTATTTGATTTATGTTTTTTCCACAATTTTTTTTATATTTTTCTATATATTTTTTTTTTTCAACTTATTTTCATTCACGAATAACCCAATGCCAACCTCAGCATCAGTAAGGGATAAAGGCTTTTCCCGTTATTCCGAATGAAAATTCGCGAGAGCTAAATGCTCGATTCACTGGATTGCCAATCCCTAGACAGCAATCCTACCGACTGCGCCAATTATATTTTAAATTTTTGCAATTTAATTGGAGATCAAAAAAATACTTTATGTTTTAATAAAATATGTTTTCTTTTAACACGTTAACTTTTGTAAAAGTTCGGACGACTCTTCGGAGTGACGTCTTAACAACTGAGTGTCGGTCCTAAGACTAAATTATATAAATCTAAAACATTAATTTTGAGTTATCATTCGAGAAAAGGATATCATATGAAAATTTAAGGATAACAAGTCGTAGGGCCGTCACAATTAATTTTTCCCGAAACTTAAATTACCAGATCCAGCGAATTTTTCTGGGAATACGACGGTTATTTGACACTTACTTTAATGTTTCTCATCGCCACAGAATTTCGCTGGAATTGTTGCACATTCTCGGCCTCGTGACCGGATGTAACTCGCGAAAGCAGAACGGGATCCTCCGAATCTCCCTACAAAAAATGGTTTAACGCAGATACCGTTCTGCCAGCCCTATTGATTCTCTGGGAACGAACAACCATCTGTTGTTCCCAGGGATATCCGCCACAAATGAGAATTGATCTTTTGTGAATTTTGTTCTTCGATAGATTGGAGTCCGTTGTAATTTTTACTTTAACTACGGACACCACTCTCCGGGGCTCTCTTCTCTCCTCTTCTCTAGTCGTGGAGTCAGTGAAGATCAGGAGGTCGTGCTGCCGAGTCGGCAGCCGACCCACCTGAGTTGATTAACAAAGAGTAAGTTGTGCCTGCTCCTTTAAGGATATCTTTTCATTATAAATAAGTGAAATATAGGTAAATTTTTGAACTTAGAAGTAAACACAGGAATTTAGGCAATATGTTAGCAATATGTCAATAAATAACTGATAGCTTGGAATAGCGTTCTAAATTAAGTGAAATATAAGTAAATTTTTGAACTTAAAAATCAAAAGATAAATTTATGCAATACGTAAAATTCTGATAACTTGGAATAGCGTTCTATTATAGGTGAAATATAAGTAAATCGTTGAGCTTAGAAATTAAAAGAGAATTTTAACCAATGTGTAAAATTTGGATACTTGGAGCAGTGTTCTAATATAAGACGAATATAAGTTAATTTTTTGGACTTAGAACTTTATAAATAAAGGAATCGAATTACTTGTGAACATAGAAAATTTGAAGTCTTATTAAAATGTGAACTGGAGAGATTTTAAAATTATAAATCTAAAAATTATTAAGAATTTGAATTAAATATGAACGTTGCAAAGTTAAACGTAAAAGAATCGAATTACATGTGAACTTACAAAATTTGAAGTCTAATTAAAATGTGAACTGGAGAGAATTTAAAATTATGAATCTGAAAATTATAAAGAATTTGAACTAAATATGAACGTTGCAAATTTAAAAGTAAAAGAATCGAATGACATGTGAACATAGAAACTTTGAAGCCTAATTAAAATGTGAACTGGAGAGAAATAAAAATTACACATCTAAAAGTTATAAAGAATTTGTTAAACGAATAAAATTTATATATTCCTCAGTGGAAATTACAAATGTTTGCTTCATTTCAAAACAGAGAGAAAAGGGGTTGTTGCGTAATGTGAATAATTCCTTCCGAGTAACCCACATTACCGGCGGAAATTATTCACATTCACAAGTGGGTTTCGCTGATACAACAATTGAGATGCGCGCAGCGAAAATAACTCAATTGTTGAATCAGCGCCCAAAATCAGTAGGTTAAGTTTTTGTTTAATTAGGTTTACATATTACATCATTTTAACATTAAGTAGGTTAAGTATTGTTAAGTTGTTAAATTTGTTTAGTTGTTCATCACGGAAGTAAAGTAGGTGGAAATCGACAGCTTAACTTCCGTGATCAATGAATAAAAATTCACGTGAATGAATTAAGAAGACACTTGGCAAGTAGACAGCAGTTAGTCCGTTAAGAAGTTTTTGTACTTAACTCGTAAGAATTAGAATAAAGTGCCTGAAAACGAAGAGTAAAAGGGTTTTCGTTCTCATTGGGAGGTTTCATGACATAAAAGTGGCGCAGCCGGTTTAAGAACAGTAATACGCGAAGTAGTGAGCAATCGTTTGGTGACATAAAAGTGGCAACAAATTAAAGTAAAAATCTGGAAAGTGAAGTGAAAAGTAACATAAAAGTGACATGAAAGTAACAAGATGAAGGTAAAGATCTGTTAAACATAAACTAGGAGGAAAATTGGAAATTGAAATAATCGAAACGATTAATAAACTAATAACTGTTATGAATAGCTAGGTGACTCGCATTAGTAAGAAAGGTACCTGTATGAAGTAAGAGCATCAAAGTGAAAATTTGAGAAAGAAAAAATAACAAAGAAATTTCAAAGAAATAGAAGAAACATGAAAGAAAAAAAATAGAAAGAGAATAGTGGAAAAAATAATAAAACAGACGCATAAAGAATAAAACAAAATTAATGTGTTAAGAACGAAAAAAAAAAAACAAACGTGACAGTGTCGAGCACGTTATTCGCAAATGTATTGGAGAGGTCGCTTGAGATCCAGCACAGCGCAATCCCCAGCAGCAGCAGTAGTACCACCAAACCAACCAACGTCAACAGCAGCACCGTCAACATCATCACCATCAGCACGAACAACAGAGCAGCAACAAATTCCCTCACCGGTCAACCGAAAAATAGAAGAACCATCGTTACCAGAAGCACCATCAGGACAAGAACAACCATCAGCCGCATCAACACCGAGAAGAACGGTAAGCTTTAGTCATAACCTACATAGGACTTTAAGCGATTTTGAGGAATTTCTCCAAAACTATTACACGGAGGATACAATTAGAGATAGTATAAAAGAATTAAAAAGTAGGATTATAAAGACTGACGTAGCGATGGATATTACGAAATTAACAAATTTGGTGGCAAGTCTAATTCCGACTTTTTCGGGTACATCAGGTGGATGTGACCCAGGAGGTACAAAATTTCTTGGGTTGCTGTGAACGGGTACTTGATTGTTTATCGGAAGATGCACAGAGCATTTTTAATAGATTAGTTATGACGCGTTTCCGAGGGGACACGTACGCGTTAGTCAGCTCGCACAATATTACAAATTTTGAAGAGCTTAAAACAATTTTGAAGTATAATTACCTGCCGCGAAAAACATATATTCAACAAACCAACGAGCTGCGTCAGGCTAAGCAAAGGCCCGGCGAAACTCTAGGGGAATTCGGGGTAAGAATCCGGAAACTTCTTAACACATGTAAGGCTTCTGCTAAAAGCGAATATCCAACGGGTTGTACGGAAATCGTAAAAGATTTAGAAAATGCAGCCTTATTTTCATTTAGAACAGGGGTTGCCAATCCACATTTTCGTCAAGTCTTACTCAGTAGTGATGAAAAATCACTAAATGAAATGATAAAAAGTGCGGTAAAATATGAGGTTATGGAAACATATGCCAATTGTCAGTCCCCCACACCATCAGCATCGTTGGTTTAATCTTTTAATCCAGCAGAATCTTTGAAACCTTCTACACACACACACAACTTCCAAAGGCCCTATCCACATCCACAAGATGCTATGACACTGCCATCACAAAACCATACTGACCAACCAATATATTCGGCCCCAGTACCTTTCAGAAGAAAAGTTGTCTGTAGTTTCTGCAACAAACCAAATCACTCCTACGATATCTGTCTACCGAGGAAAAACACCCCTTTCTGCACCAAATGTAAAATCTATGGCCACGAGTATAACACTTGCAGACAAAATAGTGATAACACTAACAGAACTCCTGTACACAACGTACGATACATAAACCATAAATATGAAAGGAATAACGAAAGCAATCACCTACCATTTCGAAATAAGAAGAACCAAGTAAAATGTGATTTCTGTCTACGAGTAGGACATGACATAAGAGATTGCTATACGAAACGAAGATGGGAAAGTGAAAACCAACAGACCCCATCGGAAAACTAGCTTCGGGCTCTATAAAACACCGTATTAGAGACCAGAAGGAAGAACGATGTAACTATAAACAGGAACAAAGACAAATTCACACTCTAAGAATGACTAATGGCCATGTTAAACTCCCGATTGACATAACCACGAAACCCCACACAACGTTCTTGCTCGATACAGGAGCTGATGTAAGCCTCTTAAAACAAAATGTTGTAAAACCATCCATCAAAATAGAAAAGGAAAATAAACATGTTTTAAGTGGATTATATCAGCAAAAAGAATCGGAAGGTTCGACTACTGCAAAAATCCTGTTTCCAACTCCAATTCCCTTACAATTCCAAGTTATAAATTCTTCCCTAAATTTCGAAGCAGTCGGTCTATTAGGACAAGACGTTCTTTCGAAACATGCAATTACAGATGGCCCCCGACAGCTGGTTCATTTCGAATATAAAGTAAATCTCCCTATCCAAAATAACACTGAACAAGACCAAAACAAAATAACTTTTAAAAATTAATCAAATGAAAAAGCTAACAAGCGATCCCCATTGTTAGATGGCGTAGGGGAAAATCTTCGCACAGATAGTAACAAGTATGCCATAAATAGCGAACTTCCGTCAACGGAAAAAAGGGTTCAACAAAAACGTCAAGTATGTGGTCAAATTACCTCAACGAAGGAGGAAAAGAGTACTTCCTTGTCCAGCATAGGGCTTCTTCGCACAGAAGCTCCACGCGGAACAACATCTAATGAAGACCATATTCAAAACGAAATACTAATACCTGCTCGCACGGAGGTAATAGTCAAGCTGTTTGTGGATACGCCTGCTCAGGATGTAGTCTGTTTCTCGCAAGAAATAAGCCCTGGAGTATACCTCGCTAACTCACTATGCTCAATAGAAAACAAACATATCGCCCCCTTCGAAGAATTGTACCACATAAATAACAATTCAATTTCTGGACAAATTCTTAACACAACCTCAAATAAAATCTTTTCGATACGTTCAATAATCGTTTAGACCAACTAGACAAAGCAATTATACTAGATTCATCACTTAATAATTAAGGAAGGCAAACCATAACCAACCTCTATCGAGATTATAATGACATTTTTTATTTGGATGGGGATGCACTGACTTCCTCAGACGTCATAAAACATGAAATTCCTGTTAAGCCGGAAATTGCCCCTATACGCCAAAGAATGTACAGGCTTCCGCATGCCCACAAGGAGATAATAAAAGATCTAGTAAACGACGTGCTTACAAAAGACATTGTGGTTCCAAGCACAAGCCCCTGGAACAAAATAATCAGTACCAGATGGCTCCAAGAAATGGAGGTTAGAAATAGATTACCGTTAATTGAACAAAGTTACGACAGGCGACGCTTTCCCCCTGCCACAAATAGAGGACATCCTGGATTAACTAGGTCATGCTCGATATTTCTCTACGTTAGATTTAGCAAGTGGCTACCATCAATTGCTCGTCGATCCAAAAGATCAAGCTTAAACTGCTTTCAGTACTCCGGATGGACATTTTGAATTTAAAAGAATGCCAGAGAGCCAGCAACATTCCAGAGAGCCATGAATCACATTCTAACGGGGTTAAATGGGATTGATTGCTTTGTCTATCTGGATGACATAGTAGTCCACGGAAAAAATTTGCTAGACCACAATTTAAAGTTGAAAAAGGTTTTTGATAGACTAAGAGAATATCGATTTCAACTCCAACCAGCGAAATGTTAATTCCTCAGGCGAGAGATAATTTATTTACCAGACCCACAGAAAACCAGCTGTGTTCAAGTAATTCAAGTTCCGGAGCATGAAAAACAGCTGCAAGCATTTCTTGGTCTACTTAATTATTATAGGAAATTTATTCCCAACTTCTCTCGAATCGCAACCCCAATGACAACTTTACTACGGAAGGAGGTCGAGATCCATTGGAGCGACGCTTGTGACCAGGCTTTTAAACAACTCAAAGAATCGCTAGTATCACCTCCGCTATTGGTTTATCCCAATTTTTCCAAACCTTTCCTTCTCACTACAGACGAGCATGGATGCCGTAGAAGCCGTACTGTCACAAGGGGAAAAAGGTAAGGATAGACCAATAGCCTACGCAAGTCGTACCTTAAACAAAGCGGAAAGAAATTACTCTACCATCGAGAGAGAACTGTTGGCTATAATGTGGTCGGTGAAGAATTTTAGATGTTAGCTCTACGGGAGACATTTCACCATCTACACAGACCACAAACCTCTTAAGGGTATGTTTAATATGCAAGATATCTCCTCTAGACTTGCGCGATTCCATCAAATGAATATGTACCAGGTAAGGGCAATACCAACGCAGACGCACTTAGTCGTATACCCACTTACAAGGTATTCGCCATGACAAGAGCTCAAGTCAAAAGAAATGATGAGCTCCGAGCGGTAACCAATGCCGAGATAGAAAACAAAAACCAAGAAACAGACAACGCAGAGGAAGAAGAGCGCGACCTGCCCGAGGAGGCAGGCACTACCAAATTGTGAGGCATCCACAGTTGCTAGAGTCTTGTCCGATGAGATCATCAGTCGATATAGAATTCCGAAGCGACTCATAACGGACAGAGGTGCGAATTTCACAAGCGACCTTTTCAAGCAGGTTTGTAAATTACTTAGAGTTAAGAAAATTCAAACTACTGCATTTCACTCACAATCGAATGGATCGCTTGAACGCAGCCATGGCCCGTTGGTAGAATATTTAAAGATGTTCTGTGACAATAGTCCAAGTGAATGGGACAATTGGTTACGACAATCTTCTTTTGTCCATAACAACACACCACACCTGGGTACAAGATTAACCCCTAGCGATTGTTTGTTCGGTTTCACGGCAGAGTTACCATCTCCATTAAAACAAAAAGCTATGCCAATCTTCAACCATGAAAGTTACTTTTACGAGTTAAGAAACAAATTACAAAAAACATATGAGATTGCGCGGAAACATCTTCATCAAAGTAAAAACAAGTCAAAAGAGTATTATGACAAAAGATCAAATCCCGTAATTTTCCACGTTGGAGACAAGGTACTTTTGAAAAATTAAAGTGAAGCCAACCAATTCAATGCTTCTTGGTTAGGACCATTCGAAGTAACTGAAGTCGTAAACGAAGTATATACCATCATTCAAAAGGGCAAAAAGAAACAACGTGTTCATAATAATAGGTTAATAAAATACACGGAATAAACATCTTTTAGTAATTTCCTTCTATCAGCTCCATTACTAACAATTAAAACCCTTCTGCCTTTATTTATTTATACCTTATTTCTACTCGCAGACAGCCACATCTAGCAAAATGAGTACCGTGCCAAACAAATGGAGCATAATTTTCATGCTTGGCCTGATACAGCCATCAATAGCAGATGAACTATTTAAGATAACTCCATTAAATAATACCGGAATATTCTTTGCGAAACGCAATCCAATATATTTTTACCACGACGAATGGCAAATTTTTATAAAGGTTAGGTTCCAAGACGAATCAGTTCATTTAGCAACGTTATCCAAAGCAGAAGAACTAGCACAAACCTCTTGTCAGCAACTACTCAGTAAGACCGGAGATAAATCCTGTTCTCTCTTTATGGAAAAAATCAAGGAGTTAACCGAGACGAGTAGACGGCATAACCAAATATTGCGAAGAATATTTCACAAGATTCGAAGTAGACGATCGCTATTCGATGGTATAGGGAAAGGTTTAAAATCTCTATTCGGGGTACTAGACGCCGACGACGGAAACCAAATTTACACGAAGCTCCAAGAATTAAGTAACAACAACCACAAGTCACTAGAACTCCTACAAGACCAGACTACCGTGCTAAATTCCTCAATTGACATGCTCCTGAAACCAGTAACGGACATGCTGGAAAACCTGAAAGATTTAGCTGAAAAACTGAGGGATATCACACAAAACGAGATGGATACAGAACAGAAGATGAAATTAGACCAATTGCTTGGGCGCATTATTTTTCAATTAAAAACAATAAATAGTTACCTACGAGACATGATGGACATCACAGCAGCCTTGCTGCAGGGAAAAATTCATCCTCTACTAATATCACCTCAAGAATTATCAAACATTTACACGCAAGCAGCGACACAGTAAGGAAAAAATCTGGAATTGAACAGTTTCTCTCAACAAGAATTATTAGCAAGCACATATTTCATGACCGGGGATAACGACTTACTCGTTAGAATCGTTTTACCACTCCCTGAAATGGAATTATCCACGTTACAGACAGTTTATTCGCTACCCATAGCCACAGAGTCAGGACAAACCACCACCATTGACATTGAAAAACCATATTTAGCGTCCATAAGCAATTAATTTACCAACTAGATGAAGTGGACCTAACTTATTGCACCACCATACACACCGAATTGGGTATACAAGTCGCTGTCTGCAGACAAAGAAATCTTTAATATAATAAAATCCTAATGGTCGTGAAGCAAAAAATGGGGAATGGGATTCACGCTTTGAAAGCAGAGAAAATTCATTTTCAAAGAATGAATTTCTCCCTACTTTCTGGAAGTAAGTCTCATTCACCGGAGAATGGGATCATACTGATTTTTACTGAACATGGGAGTTCAGTAAAATTAGGGGAAGTGCCTGTGCGAGTAGTTTTCTCCGTGCGGCAACCCAAAACTCTCAAGTTCAGTAAAAATCAGTATGATCCCATTCTCTGGTGAATGAGACTTACTTCCAGAAAGCAGGGTGAAATTCATTCTTTGAAAATGAATTTTCTCTGCTTTCAGAGCGTGAAATCCATTCTCCTTTTTCTGCTTCAGTACTTACTGATTTTTACTGAACTTCAGAGTTTTGTGTTCCCGCGCGGAGCATATATATATATGACGAAAAAATATGATGAAGCTGTACACACGGAATATGACATATTTCTATAATGTTGCATCATATATATGACATAGAAATATGTCATATTATATGATCTTGTGGACAGTTCATCATATATATGACATATAAATATGATGAAGAGTGCCGCCAGTTTTAAATTTCAGCTGTTTCTTTTTGAAACAGTATTGGACTTCACTATTTCTTTTTGTGACGAAACTAAATAATATTTATGCAGCAGGTAATTTCTTTGTAAATAAAAAGGCGATAATTAGGAAATTAAACTATAATTTTTATATTTTATTTATAAATTTCAAACGCAATTTTATATTCATCACTCATTTTACCTGCAATTTGCTCACTTCTATTATTCATGAAACAAAAAGTGCCTACATACGATCATAGAAAAATACATCATATTATATGACATATTTGTATCATATCATATCTATGACATATTATATGATGAACTGTACACACACATTTTGGGAAATAAGACAAAAAATATGATGTAAATTTTCTATGATGAAAATGTATGATAAAGCGATTTTTGCTGTACACACGAAAGAATTTAATATGACATATGTTTCTAATATTGTGTGTTGTTCGAAGTTGTCAAACACAGATTGTATTTGTACCACACTCCTTTTTTTACAAAGAAATTACCTGCTGCCTAAATATTATTTAATTTCGTCACAGACAGAAAAATTGAACCTCAAAACTATTTCCCAAACAAACAGTTAAAATTTAAAAAGAAAATGGAAAAGAAAAATATGACATATTTACATGTACCCTGATATTTAACATCTAACATCATGAATTCAACAAAGTTCACGTTTTTATGATAAATATCCACGGAAAAAATTTGCTAGACCACAATTTAAAGTTGAAAAAGGTTTTTGATAGACTAAGAGAATATCGATTTCAACTCCAACCAGCGAAATGTTAATTCCTCAGGCGAGAGATAATTTATTTACCAGACCCACAGAAAACCAGCTGTGTTCAAGTAATTCAAGTTCCGGAGCATGAAAAACAGCTGCAAGCATTTCTTGGTCTACTTAATTATTATAGGAAATTTATTCCCAACTTCTCTCGAATCGCAACCCCAATGACAACTTTACTACGGAAGGAGGTCGAGATCCATTGGAGCGACGCTTGTGACCAGGCTTTGAAACAACTCAAAGAATCGCTAGTATCACCTCCGCTATTGGTTTATCCCAATTTTTCCAAACCTTTCCTTCTCACTACAGACGAGCATGGATGCCGTAGAAGCCGTACTGTCACAAGGGGAAAAAGGTAAGGATAGACCAATAGCCTACGCAAGTCGTACCTTAAACAAAGCGGAATATGACATATTTCTATAATGTTGCATCATATATATGACATAGAAATATGTCATATTATATGATCTTGTGGACAGTTCATCATATATATGACATATAAATATGATGAAGAGTGCCGCCAGTTTTAAATTTCAGCTGTTTCTTTTTGAAACAGTATTGGACTTCACTATTTCTTTTTGTGACGAAACTAAATAATATTTATGCAGCAGGTAATTTCTTTGTAAATAAAAAGGCGATAATTAGGAAATTAAACTATAATTTTTATATTTTATTTATAAATTTCAAACGCAATTTTATATTCATCACTCATTTTACCTGCAATTTGCTCACTTCTATTATTCATGAAACAAAAAGTGCCTACATACGATCATGGAAAAATACATCATATTATATGACATATTTGTATCATATCATATCTATGACATATTATATGATGAACTGTACACACACATTTTGGGAAATAAGACAAAAAATATGATGTAAATTTTCTATGATGAAAATGTATGATAAAGCGATTTTTGCTGTACACACGAAAGAATTTAATATGACATATGTTTCTAATATTGTGTGTTGTTCGAAGTTGTCAAACACAGATTGTATTTGTACCACACTCCTTTTTTTACAAAGAAATTACCTGCTGCCTAAATATTATTTAATTTCGTCACAGACAGAAAAATTGAACCTCAAAACTATTTCCCAAACAAACAGTTAAAATTTAAAAAGAAAATGGAAAAGAAAAATATGACATATTTACATGTACCCTGATATTTAACATCTAACATCATGAATTCAACAAAGTTCACGTTTTTATGATAAATATCCACTTTTTTTTGCCCCTATTACCCGGGCTTTTTTCTCCAGTCCACAAATAAAAGGGACCATTTGAAAAAAATGTATAGAGTAGTTTCGGGTATTATGGCACACCATAAGCCTTTTTTGCTATAAAAATCTAAGTGTTTGATATCAACCAGTCTTTTTGAGCTATTCACGTTGTAGAATTCATAAGGAATCAATAATTAAAAGCTTAAGACACTAAAACTTCAAAGAATAAGAAAAACTACATTTTTTCCCACAATTGAACATTCATTAAATTTTAAACATGGTCGGGTATTATGGCCTAGGGCCATATTAGCCGTATATGATGTGAGCCATATTACCCGCCTAGGGTATAAAATTAATTATACTTGATTTTGGGGGAAAAATTTCACTGAAGAAGATATCAGTTTCCACTCCTGAGCATTTTTCGTGAGCACATAATTTTTCATAGCTCATAATAGAGGCACTGAATAGCCCTGTATCAGGTGTGCTATATTGGCCGAAGGAACATTTTTGCAAAACAAGGTCTGATATAAGACCCAGCTAACAAAATGTTTAAAAAAACTTTACCAACACTGTAGATTATATATTATCCTACTAAACTATGCAGAAACAATATAAAAACACTGATAATTTGAGATGCTGGAATGGTTCAAACTTGACAAAAAATAACATCGAAATATGCAGTTTGAGATCTTTGGCTACACAGCACACGGGGGGGCTTAGAAGTGCAGTGGAGATTAACTGAAGGGATGAGGGGCAGTGTTGCTTGGACGTGGCAGGTACATTTAACGTGAGTGTTGGTTAGTTTCAGAGAAACAGCACTAGGCCATATTGGCCAACTAGGCCATAATACCCGAAATTACTCTAATAAATCTTTTCTTCAACCCTTTCCAAACTGTAGCAAATTGCCAGAAGAGCGTCATTGCCTATCAGAACGACTATCTGGTGAAGTTAGAAGCAGGGAACACTTGGCTTTTCCTTGCAAAACAGTCACATCCACTGCGCATCGTTTGTCCAGAAAAAACCGTCACCTAGAAGATTCACGGTTTCGGGATCGTTCAACTATCACAGTGCGACGCTGAGCTGGATGACCTGAAATAATTACTTATAGAGATACTGAATGACTAATTCGTAAATAAAAATACAATGTAATTGAAGTTAATGATGTTACAAAAATTAAAAGTATTAATTGATAATTTATTCTTAATTGTTGAATTACTAATCATTTAGGTAAAAATCCTAAAAATGAAGGTTAACCACCTAGAGATAATAAATTTATAAATAATGAAAATTTTAAAATTTTAGATGAAAAAAAATATATAAGGAAAATACTTGATTAATATGATGTAATTTAGACATTAAAAAGGAACTCAATTGTAAAAGATAAAAATCTGTATATATAAGAACAACTCTTCAAAAAGGGGAGGAAATGTTGTGTAATGTAAATAATTTCTTCCGAGTAACCCACATTACCGGCGGAAATTATTCACATTAACAAGTAGGTTTCGCTGAAACAACAATTGAGGTGCGCGCAGCGAAAACACCTCAATTGTTGAGTCAGCGCCCAAAGTCAGTAGGTTAAGTTTTTGTTTAATTAGGTTTACATCTTACATCATTTTAACATTAAGTAGGTTAAGTATTGTTAAGTTGTTCTATTTGTTTAGTTGTTCATCACGGAAGTAAAGTAGGTGGAAATCGACAGCTTTACTGCCGTGATCAATGAATAAAAATTCATGTGAATGAATTAAGAAGACACTTGGAAAGTAGACAGCAGTTAGTCCGTTAAGAAGTTTTTGTACTTAACTCGTAAGAATTAGAATAAAGTGCCTGAAAACGAAGAGTAAAAGGGTTTTCGTTCTCATTGGGAGGTTTCATGACATAAAAGTGGCGCAGCCGGTTTAAGAACAGTAATACGCGAAGTAGTGAGCAATCGTTTGGTGACATAAAAGTGGCAACAAATTAAAGTAAAAATCTGGAAAGTGAAGTGAAAAGTAACATAAAAGTGACATGAAAGTAACAAGGTGAAGGTAAAGATCTGTTAAACATAAACTAGGAGGAAAATTGGAAATTGAAATAATCGAAACGATTAATAAACTAATAACTGTTATGAATAGCTAGGTGACTCGCATTAGTAAGAAAGGTACCTGTATGAAGTAAGAGCATCAAAGTGAAAATTTGAGAAAGAAAAAATAACAAAGAAATTTCAAAGAAATAGAAACAAATTAAACAAAAAAAATAGAAAGAGAATAGTGGAAAAAATAATAAAACAGACGCATAAAGAATAAAACAAAATTAATGTGTTAAGATCGAAAAAAAAAAAAACGTGACAGTGTCGAGCACGTTATTCGCAAATGTATTGGAGAGGTCGCTTGAGATCCAGCAACATAACATTAAGTAGGTTAAGTATTGTTAAGTTGTTCAATTTGTTTAGTTGTTCATCACGGAAGTAAAGTAGGTGGAAATCGACAGCTTTACTTCCGTGAGCAATGAATAAAAATTCATGTGAATGAATTTAGAAGACACTTGGAAATTAGACAGCAGTTAGTCCGTTAAGAAGTTTTTGTACATAGCACGTAAGAATTAGAATAAAGTGCCTGAAAACGAAGAGTAAAAGCGTTTTCGTTCTCTTTGGGAGGTTTCATGAGAGGGTTGAACCTTAGAATCAAATCGCTAGGAGGTTGAGAGATCTTGTTCAAAAAGCACTCCTCAATCCCTTGTTACGAAAAAAAAGGAGCACAGAACGAATAATTTAAGTAATTTCGAACAATTAATTTCAAAGAACATGTTTTCGCAACACCCCTGCACGGCATCTGAGCTGCCTCAACTCGTCCCCATTTCTACGCCCCAGAGCGCCTCTCTACATACGCATTCCGGATTCCATGAAGGAGGGAGTTGATTTTTCATCTCTCTTCCCTCCCTCTTCAGCCTAATTATATTTTTTTTTTAATAAGGATTCCCGTGAGCAAAGCCACCTTGACCAAACCCAAAATATATTTACTGCACTCCTTTCTGTATCCCGTAATTATCTCTCATTTCCGCTCTTGGCTCTCTATATTTTTCTACCTCCACTTATAACTCCTCTATTATTGCTATTTCGCTGTTTGCATTCATAACATTAAATTTTATTTTGAGTGCACCAGCGCGTTACTAATGTAGAACCCATGTTCGATTTCTTTACCTCGTATTATTTGCTCCCCCTGAACAAGGGAGGATAGATCAACAATCTACACGGATCGTGGTAATATCCTCTCAGTCGGATCTTCTTCGGTCTACCAGTGAAGCATATTGGTAGTCGCTAGAATGTGATTGGTTGAGACTTTCATTGTTACACTGTTCCATTTTAGGAATACAGTCGATTCCGCTTTATCGGGATACCGGTGAATTGGGGCAGCCGTTTATTCCGGCCACATTCTGAATAACAAATCCGGAAACAGGGCATTCGTATGTTTTTATCCGGATATTTGGGTCAGTAATCCGCTTAATTGGGACCGGCGTCTCTGGTAGCTTTAAAGCAAAAGAAGCCAAAGAAAAATCAATTATGCAAGAATCGCACACATGGAAGCTACTGATAAGGAGTCCTGTAAACAGACCCCCTACCAAGAGCAAGGAAATGGTTGGACGTTTATTTTTAGGTGTTTGACTATTTTCCGTTTGCCCTCTAAATCTGTTACACAAACGGGAATGTGTTACGCAGCTTGACACTTGTTTTTAAACCAATTTAAGTAAGATTTAATCAAACTCTTTCAAACCGTTGCTAGGCGAATAACCAAAAATGTATACTGCCGTGCTAAGAAAGACAGTCATATGTCTATTTTCATAGTTTTGAGATAATCGCAATTCAAGTAAGCAACTGGTGTACTGTTTATGGGAGGTGCCTTAGTAAATTAGTTCTTTTTGAGAAAACTCTAATGGAAATACCCCATTTCGGACTTTTGGCGCTTACCACCTTTTTTCTTAGCAGGGCATATATGTACATAATTTTTCTAACTTCGCAATTTCGGGCCGGCCGCTTAATTGGGACAAAACTCCTTCATCCGGATGTGTCCCCATTAAGCGGAATCGACTGTATTTTCACCTTCCTATACGTGCGAGTCTTGGGTATAATGGCAATTGCCATTTTTGCGAGTATGGCACTTCAGTTTGTGGTTACACTTTTCGGCTTCTACACGAAGTATTTCTTCTTTCTTGTGCTGTTGTCCGATGTCAAAGAGGGCTGCCAAATCTTGTAGTATTTCCGCATCTTTCTTTGATGACAACAGGTTTGCTCTTTGTCCATTGTTCTGTTCCGGCAATTTATACTCCGGCGCGTTACTTTAATCTTTATTATCTACGGATTATTTGAAAAAATTAAATAACGCTTAATTAATCACATTCACCAACATCTACTAATTTAATATAACCAAAACATTATTTTAGAAATAGTTACAAAGAAATTTTAGAAATAGTTACAAAATTTACTAAATTTATACTGTTCTTCTCGTAGTGAATCTGAAGACTAACTTAATATCAAAATCATGAGAACTTCAATTTTTTTTGTATTTTTTTATGTGTATGTGTGTATGATAAAAAATGTTTATATTTTATACATTGATTATTTCGTTTTTTCTTTTATATAACTTGCCTGATAGGTTCTTTCGAACCATGTTCAGGTCGCTGGAGGTATGGGGCATTTTGCCCGCTTTATCAGTTGATCGAAGTTCGTGTCGCCTGCCTGGCTACGAGGCCATGTCAGGACTTTGAGGGTATATGGCCTGAAGGCCAAGTTCCCCTTGAGTCAAAGACACACGTTCTATGAGCCGTATATTTCTGGACTGCTTTTCTTACAATTCTCCACCTTAATTTATACTTAAATCTAGCTTACTCGCTAATTTTCCCTACTCTTACCTTTATGCTGAGATGCCCATTCCATTGATTGTGTCATTGATCGGCGCGGTACTTCGGTCAATGTTCCAATCAAGGTTAATTAAATGAATGCACTTTTGCTGACTCGGGCGAAAATTTTTACCGTTATTAAATTTTTCTTGTGTCAGCTGAAATGCTAACACGAGAGAAATATTTTCTGAAACTTAATTATTTCCTGAGTCAGCACAATTGTTGACTCAGGTGTAAATATTTATTTGAAATTTGTAATGACCTTCCCCAAGGGTTAATGGACTTGGGGGAAGTCATCGTGTCGTCAAAGGAACCGAAATTGGCGAAGGCCTCCTCCAACCTCTTCCACTCATTTCTGTCTTCAGCTATTCTACACCAGGTGCGTCCAGCGACCGCACATATTTCATCATCCTATCTTTTCTTCTGCCTTCCCTTCTTTCTTTCCCTTCCCTCGGGTACCAGGTAGTGAGAGTTCTACTCCATTTATCCTTTGCTCGGATTCTATGGCCAGCCCAGCGCCATTTGAGACGCTATATTCTTAGGACGACATCTTCCGCTTTCGTTTTGTCTCTTATGCTGTTGTGGCTTGTTTTTTCTCTTTTCCTTATGCTAAACATGCTCCTTTCCATGCTTCTTTGCCGACTTCGAAGCTTATACAAATGAGCCTTAGTCAAGGCCCATGTTTCACATCCATTTGTTAATATGGGTAAGATGCATGTTTTTAATAGTTTCCCTTTAATTCTAGGTTACATGTTTGATTCCTTCATAATATCTCTGAATGACCAATATTTTTTCCATGCATTTCCAATTCTTATATCCATTTCTTTACTTGATATGTTGTTTGTGGTTAATGTCTGGCCAAGATATGCGTATTCATTTACGTAGTCTATTGTAGTATCATTTATCTTGATCTCTGATCTTTCTTTGTCCGTCATTATTTTCGTTTTCGTATAGTTCATGGTTAGACCAACTGTTTGACAATGATTCATTAGATCCTTTAACGTTGTAGTTCCGCTGGCGATTTAGCCCATATGATGATGTCATCGGCAAATCTTTAGTTGGTTAGGTATTCACCATTGATTTTAAGACCAAAGCCGTTCCAATGTATTTGTCTAAATACGTGTACCAACACGTGGACGGACATCACCTTCGTGCACGGTGTCCTCCAGCGGAACATACGTGCACCGCTTATCTTGAACCAGGTCGCCTTGCGGGAAGGCAATTGGAATCTCAGATTCTCTAATATGTTTGCTATAAGCTTCCACCACACAAACTATGGCCGGATGGAACCTGTGACTCGCATGCTCCGGGCATACAATCGCGTGGCCCCTCTCATTCAATCAGCACAGGGAGCTGGTGGTCTTCGGACCATCTTACGCAATTGTGTGGAGATCGCTCCTCCTTCGTAATTAGCCGGGCGTATCCCAAGTCGACGAACGTTCTTCCTCTCGCCTAAAATACCTGTTCAGTATCCTTAGCCTCATAATGTAACTAGTCTTAAGCTCTTGAAATGTTTCCATTTCTCATTTTAGCCCTAATATTGTCTTTGTACTTAGTTATTTTACTTATTCTTAATTTTGTCTTTTTCTCTCTTGGTCGCTTAATACTTTCCTTATATATAGATTTAGCATATTAGAATTTAAACTTTCATTATTCTTTTTTCTTTCTTTTTTATAATTACCCTCATTTTTGTACGCTTGCATTAAGTGAAATAAATAAATAAATAAATAACTAAATAAATAAACACTGCGGTGAATAGTTTTCGTGATAAGGGGTCACCATGTCGGACGCCTTTTTCGACGCTAATTTTTTCACCCTCTCTTTCTAATTTTACCCTACCAGTGCTGCTTGGGTAAACATTCCTTATTATTCTGATCCACTTATGTGCAACTTCCTGCATTTTCAGAGTCGTCCAAATACTTTCGTGGTTCAATGTGCCGAAAGCTTTACAGTAATCGACGAAGCAGCAGTCCGTATTCCTCATATTTTTCAATTATCTGCTTAGCAACATGTGTATGGTCAACCACCGAGTAATTGATCCTGAACCCGGCTTTTTCTCGGGGTTGATTTTCGTCTAAAACGTTTGTGTTGCGATTTAACATGATTTTGGAAAAGACCTTATAAATGTTGGACATCAGACTAATTGGCCTGTAGTTGCCTATGTCCCCCTTGTCTCCTTTTTGTGGATCAGTATTTTGGTGGAGGTTTTCCATTGTTTGGGAATATATTCTGTCCTCAGCACCTCGTTGAATATGCTGGTAAGTATAGGTGCCAACTCACTTCTTGCTCCTAGCAGCGATTCATTTTTAATTTGGTCTTTCTTTTCTTGTCTTTCTTTTGTGACCTTATTGAATATTCAACTTCTGAATTAAGCATGGGTGGGACATTTGATTTTTCATCTAGCATGGGTTCTTCTCTATGCCCTTGTTTGGAGTAAGGGTTCCTCTATAGGAACTATAAGAATCTCAATAACTTTGGTTCTTTTCAATTCTTTATGTCATTCAATAGAATGTTTTCAAATTTCAGGTTTTTATAACCATTTATAATATATTCGTTCTTAGGAGTAACAAATTTTTGGGTCAAAACATTGAGTTTGAAATAGTTTGTTATTGATGTTAATGGTAGAGTAACTGAAATTTATAAAGTAATTCTCGTTATGTTCTAGAACTCTTTCCTCACATGTACTTTTTAGTTTTCCGTTCTCAATATTGTTTATAATGATCATATAATTTTCAATTCAAGGGATGTCTTCCTTATCGACATCAACAACAGTTTCTACTCGGAGGAAGTTCCTTAAGTGTTTTTTTTTTTTTTTTAAAGTGAAAGTCTGACCTTTGTAATGTATTACATATTCGATATTCGAGTCGACTTGTTTTTTATTTGAATTCACGATGGGAACTAAGAGGTTTCTATTTGCTGCGACATAATGTATTGAAATTTTTATGACCATAACTATTGATTCATCAACATGTGTCGCAATAGCCAATCGAATCTGGGATCACTCATTAAAATCAATATTATAATAGTTTATTTCTTAATCAATCAAGATACTTGGGTGTAGGAATCCAAGTCTTGCAGAAGCATTATTGACCTGTAAATGGTCGATTTGTTTGTCGATGTGATCTATTTTGAATATTTGCTCCAAGAAGAGATTTTCTGATAGGATTTTTCTTTCTGTGAAGTTAAGGTTGTCTTATTTATTAAGTTTTTTTTCTGTCCAATTGGATAATGATTTTGATTTGTCTAGAAGTATTATTGAAGCTTTCATTAATTTTGATTTGTTCGTTTAATCTTTTCAAAAGTTTTTCGTTATTTTGATCGATAACTTGAAAATGCTTTTCAATGTCCCCCCGATCGTCTTGGTCCCTTCTACCAAAGATCCATTCATATTTGTCCCACCTACATATGCTTATCAATCCTCACTTTAGTCTTCGTTTAAGTAATTCATAGTTTTTGATAAACCCTACTTGTCTATGTTCTTCGTAGTGCTTGTTTTGTTTTTCAATGACCCTATGTTTTCTTATGCGTCGATGAAATATGAAATATTTGAAAGCAGACTCCTCCTAGACCGTTTGATCAATCAATCTGAAATTTTACATACTAGTAGTATCTTCGACGGTGAGTGGTATCATCTATTTTTTGTTACTAAATTCGGGAAAAAATCATTAGGGGTAGGATCCTAGCTAACAATTTTCTGATGAACGAACCAAAATTAGTACGAAGGTTTGTGTGATGGAAATCTAAATTTAGATTTTATATATTAAAAACGATCACTGCGGTTTTTCCAAGAATTCCAAGATATACGGAAAACAG
This sequence comes from Chrysops caecutiens, assembly GCA_963971475.1. NCBI lineage: Eukaryota > Metazoa > Arthropoda > Insecta > Diptera > Tabanidae > Chrysops > Chrysops caecutiens. The sequence goes on from OZ020567.1 coordinate 71,429,909, forward strand.
AACACAATTTTGACAAAAAATCGCTGTCCTTTTAACAATAAACGTTAGTTTACTTGCATAAATGAAGTTATGGTATTGATCTTAGGTAATTAGTTTTCGCGTGCTAGTCCAAAGCGCCTACTCGTGATTGTCTCATATAGTCTCAAATGAAACGTAAATATGCACCGAATTATAAAAAATTCAAATCGAAGAAAACCTGCATCCAAACGAATATTAAAAACCAAATATGTCTAGTTCTGAGCAAGTGTGAGAGCTTCGGTGGCATCAAAGAAGAAAAAAAAGTGGCACAAAACAATGAACTTGTGATTTATCTATTCCCTTACTGTACTACTCTCCATAATCCTTATAATGGATAGTTTGATAATTAAAGTACAAATTTGTATGCAAGTCTTGTTGTAATATTTTTGAAGTAAAACCGTCTTTTCGCTCGGTAAGTACACTGATAGCCAGTCAAACTTTCTTGCGTTACAATACACCGTCAGATTTTAATCGCTAATAGTTACGAGGCTAATAATGCGATAGCAACGGTTGAGGTCACAATGGATAGAGCATGCCTGCACGTGTTGATCGTACAGCATTTGTTATGCGCGTGGCGTCATCGGGCTAGTGCATCGTAGGTTCGCATGATTGTTGAAAATATGCGCTGTGTAAAATTATAAATCAGTGTAGCGTGAGAACGCGGTCAGGTAGGACGTTTGTTCGGGTGTCATTTTAGCGATTTTGAGAAGAACTACCACGACCTAAAGTGAAACAATAAAAATATCCGCCGAAATATAAGTAAAAATCGGTACAAAACTGAAAATTGAATAAAAAGGGTCACTAAACTTTCAATATTGCCACAACGAACGAGCTGAATATCATGAAACTTTCATGCAAATCATTTAATGGTTAGTACCACCAAAAACTAAAAGCGGCATAACGCTGGCCGAGTTAGTTTTCGTTACACATCGTATATTCAAGCTTTGAAAACCTGTAAAAGAGACAAATGGAAAGAAGCAATGAACCATGAAGAAGAGCCTTTGCAGGAAAATGAAACTTGGGATCTGTTGTAACGACCTGCTAATGTAAATGTTATCAAAGATCGCTTGGTGTACGAGTAAAGTCTTAAATCATTGGAGAAAGGCGACACAAAGCGAGGTAAGTTGCAATTGGATTTGTACAAAAATACGGATTCGACTATGATGAATCTTTTAAGCCCGTTGCTCAGTATGATTTCATACGAGCACTTTTACCTGTTTCTGCTATTTCAGAAATGAAAATTAAGCAGTTCGGGGTAAAATCACCTTTCTGTATGATAAACTTCAGGGGCAAGTTTACTCAGAGCAACATGAAAGATTTGAAGAGAAGACAGGATAAATATGCCCCTTGAAACCAACCCCAAATTTTTGGCATAACCGGTTCGTCAAATTATTAACGCAAAGACTCTATATGGTGTTACTCATGTAGACCATAGAGAACTGGTAAGAATCATTGAAGATGAAATAGAGATTTTTTTGAAATTTAAAATAAGTATTGGCTCTATAAAAGAATTTCTTAGGCCTGCAGTTTCGGTATGGCAGAGAAAGATGAATCAGTCAAGAAGCTTCCACCAAAAAGTTTTACAGTCTTTTGGCGTATCTGATGCTTAAGCAGTAGCAGCTACAGGCGGTCAAAAAGAAATGATAAATAATTTAAACCTCACAGACAAATTTCCCTATCGTGAAGCAATTGGAAGCCTTCTGAACCTCACTGATGAAACTCTACCAGACATCGCTCTTAGTGTGAATAAGGCGTTGCGTGCTATGGAAAACTCTACTGAAAAGGAGTGAAGCAATGTGTAAGCATGTTCAAGTTTTTATAAGGTACAAGAATGCTGCAGAATCATTGAAAGTATGTAGTGATGTCGATTTTGGTGGTGAGTCCAGAACACGTATAACTACTGGGATTATTGTGCTAAAATTAATTTAATTTACAACAAATTCAAATAATCGTTTATTGTTAGCGTTAGTATGACACTTGAACCGTGGAACAAAAATTGAATGAAATTGGGGCAACGTCAGCTGCTGGTTTGTTTTAATAAGAAGGAACATAGTGCTACTATTTAGCACTGCAAATCGTGTATCGTGAAAAATTCTGGATAAAAATAACAAAAAGTGATAATTCTTAATGTAACGTAATAAAGAAAGTTTGGACTGAACTCATAAATCAAGAACAATCACCAAGTGATAATAAAAAAAAGTCGGATAGCGGTGGCTGCTAAATGGATAACGGTTAGCCTCCTGACATTGACGTGTAAACGTCTTTCTTCTCGTTGAGTATGTACATTGATGGCCAGTCTAACATTCTTATGTTACAATACACCGTCATTTTTCAATCGCTAATAATTACGAGACTTAAAACGTGATAGCAATGGCTGAGGTCACAGTGGAGAGAACATATTTGTGCGTATATATTGTGTGGCACTCATTGGGCGCAAGCGCTCACTCGTGATTTTTGTTTTTTAGCGTTGAGTGAGGATATTTATGAGTGTAGCGTGATAACGCATTACGCTTGGATGTTGATTGGGGTATAGTTGTCAAAAGCATGAAAAGAGCTTCCAGGACCTAAAGCGAAAGAATAAAATTATTTTCCGAAATATAAGCAAAAATCGGTATGAATTTGAAAATTGAAAATATATGGACGATATCGTGTCATATGAGCAGTAAATATGCATCGAATTGTAAAAAACTCAATTCGGAGAAAACCAGCATCAATCCGAATATTATAAACCAAAAATGTTCTGTGCCCAGCAAGTATGAGAGCTACAGCGGCATCGGAAAAAAAAATAAAAAAACGGCGGAAAAAAATAAACTTGTGATTTATCTCTTCTGTAACCGTACTACTCTCCATAACCATTGTAATGAACAGTTTGACAATTAAAGTACATATTCGAACGAAAACTTTGTTCTAATTTTTTTGACGTTAAAACGTCTCTTCGCTCGTCAAGTACATTGATAGCCAGTCAAACTTTCTAAAGCTACAAAACACCGTCAGATTTTAATCGCCGATAGCTACGAGGCTTATAATGCGAGAACACCTGTTGAGTTCACAATGGATAGAGAATTTCTGTACGTGTTTATCGTGAAGCATTGGTTTTGCGCGTGACGTCATCGGGCTAGTTCACTTACGTATGATTGTCGGTAATAAGCGTTGCGTAAAATTATAAATTAGTGTAGCGTGAGAACGCGATCATGTACTACGTTCGTTCTGGTCTCATTGTAAGGAGTTCGAAAAGTGCAACCAGGAACTAAATTGAAAGAATAAAAATATTAGCTGAAGTATAAGTAAAAATCGGTATTAAATTGTGATTTATGTTTTCTGTCACCGTATTTCTCTATATAACCATTCTATAAGAGACATTGATTTAAGTACATACGAATAAGAAACACTTATTATAATTTTATGCCCAAGTTTTCACGGAAAATCTACGGCGCGGACCTTGACTGGGCCTTTTGTTTTTTTCAGCTCTTGCCACAAGAGTGAAAATAAAGTCTGTAGTTCGTTAGTTTGCTTATTGCACGGAGATGTTCTTCATAAAAGTTGTTTCAATAGAAACGAAAAAAGTGTTATATCTCATCAATTTTTGTAATATGCGACAAACATGTTTCGCTAGATCTAACCTCTAAGGACAACAAGTTTAATGAAAAAGTTATTTATACAAAGTTACATGAAGTGCTTAGTAAAGCTAAGGCTGATAACAATAAATTATCCGAGCATTGTGAACAATATAAAAATCATCTTGAAGAACTTAAGTTAATCCAGCAACAGTCCAGCAACAGTCAGGCAGAATACATGTGCGAAAGGCGATGATAGTGTAGTGATTCAAAATCAGTGTTTAAGCATAGAACATAAACAACTACAATATAGAATCTCCGGCTTAACTAATTTGAATGCTGAACTACAGGACAATAATACTTCATTAAGAGATAAAATTACAAATTTAGAAAAAATCAATAAAGCCCAAAAGAGCACGCATACATATGCTTCAGCTGCTCGCAGTTACAACTGTGTTCAATCTCCTATTCACACACCGATAGTGAATGTTTCTGCTACAGTTATTAGCTATGATGCGAGTTCTAAAAATGCACATGATATTATAGTGAAAAATATTTGTGAGAATAAACAGATTCAAATCAGTAACAGTTATAAGGCCAAACACAAAACAATAATTAAAAGCAACTCAAATCAAGATAGTGATAATCTACAAAAAAATTTAAATAAAATTCAAGATGTTAAATTTAAAGTATATATAGGCAAACTCAAAATTCCAAGAGTTCTTTTAAGCGATATAGGTGTTGATCTAACGAATATGAGCGATTCTGATATCACTGATGATTTGATAACATGGAACAATCTGCAATGTGATTTAGGTATTAGTGTTCTGCACAAATTTAAATCTGGAATAAATGCTGAATGGAATATAATTCTGGAACAAAGTAAACAAAGACATATACAGCTACATCATGGAGAATTGAAGACTAATATTTGGATGTAATAGATGCTGCATACTTCATGATTTCAACGTAAATTTATCTAAAAAGTGCTGCCGCTATGGGCATACCACTAAAAAATGCAGAAATAGAAATGACGTCAGATTTCCTTGTTGTTCTGAAAAGCATATATTTTCTGACTGTCACTCTAAGGAACACCCTCAATGTTACAATTGCTCAACCTACAACAAAAATCATATGGTAAAAAGGGGAGAAAACAATTCAACAGATAACTCTGAAGCCTGCCACACTTACAAACTTCCTCTACATAAGAGTATACGTCAGACGGACTCAGAAACCGGTTACTCAATATATTAACATATCCAGTTAACTTAATGTTGTGACTGAGCCAAGTTGTAACCTGATCGCGACGGAATAAAACCCATGCGCGACAAAATTTCCCGTTGCGGTCAAGTTTTATCACTCAGTTTTATCAATCATGGGATCGCGACGAACTGTCGCGATCGGATTTCATCACCGTCGTGATGAAATCTGATCGCGTAAGTTCGAAAAATTTAAAAAGAAGTGCTATGTGCGCACATTCCGGGTCGCCATGCGCGGCTTAATGAAAATGCGCATCAGCATTTTGGCTCGAGATTTAAGGGCCCCAAACTGACGCGCATTTTCAGTCGTGCTTTGACCGGTGACTGCAGTAGCCGCCGCTCTCTCATCAACTTTACTTTTTGCGTGTGTGTTGTCACGGTCGCGATGGACGCGGCAAATCCCGCGCAGGATCCTCCCTCAGAAAACCAGTCGCCTGGAGGTAGGCAGCTGCCCGAGCCGAAATCACGTAAAGGTGGAACGATTGCCTATCTCAAGGCGTCCACGAGATGGAAGAATAACATCCAACCTCGAGTGGAACGCACAAGCGACTGGTCGTCTCGATGACCATCAATCAAGGATGGCCATAAGCGAACAGAGGGGAAAAGACCCCGCCCACTTTGAGTGCCGCAGAGAGCAGGACGGCGGAATCGGCATGCGCTCAGGGTCAACGACCGATTTGGAAAATCGTTCATCGACCTACTCCGAGCGTGGGAACCAAAATTCTGATCGGAGGTGAACGACCGAGAAATAAGGCCGGGGGGATCGTGTGCGAACGGAGTACGTGACCAAGGGCACGGGCGACCGAAGGCACGCGCGCGGCCAAAAATTGGAGACATGTGCTTGAGGCACACCGTTAGGGGATCAGAGATATAAGGGTTCGACAGCGAAGAATAGGGGCTTTTTTACTTTTGAGATCGTAGAGTGGCAAGTAGCGTTGTGTTGGGGAGGATTAAAAGAAAGGAAAAAGAAAATAAGAGTGAAAAAAAGGATCGCGGGACGTGAGAGGCAGGAATTTCGTTTTCGAGGTGATACAAGGGTAGAAATCGAAAGTGCCAAGGAATAGAACCAAACCTTTTGTATTTTTTTGTTTGTAAGAAGAATATTGTAAAGATTGGAAACGTTAAGGTGAGATGTAGGAAAATTATTTAAAAGTGTTAAAGAATTGCCAAGAAGTAAGGACAATGGTGTGAGAATCGTTAAAAGTTTTTAAAAGATCGGTGACGAATAGCGAAACGGCGCGAGCGATGTTTATGAATATTGGAATTTGAGAATTATTTAGGAGTGTTAAAGAATTGCCGAGAAGCAAGGACAATGTTGTGAGAATCATTAAAAATCCTTAAAAGATCGGTGACGAATAGCAAAACGGCGCGAGCGATGCTTATGAATATTGGAATTTGAGAATTATTTAAGAGTGTTAAAGAATTGCCAAGAAGCAAGGACAATGTTGTGAGAATCATTAAAAATCTTTAAAAGATCGGTGACGAATAGCGAAACGGCGCGAGCGATGCTTATGAATATTGGAATTTGAGAATTACTTAAGAGTGTTAAAGAATTGCCGAGAAGCAAGGACAATGTTGTGAGAATCATTAAAAATCTTTAAAAGATCGGTGACGAATAGCGAAACGGCGCGAGCGATGCTTGTGAAAGTCAAAGGTGTTTCGGACACGGGTTATGAGCATTTGAACTTAAGAATTATTAAAGATTATTCGAAGATCGCCCGCGGATAGCGAGTAGTGAAGACCATGTGGTGAAAGCGAAGTGTGTCGAGGACAAGATACATCAAAAAATCATGTCAAAGTGAATTCGGAAATCAATTTGAAAGTGAGAGAAAGTCGAGGGACTGTTGAGGAAGAGGAACGAGAAGATCGGGGGGTTGTTGGAGAAGAGGAGCAGACGGCGGTAGTGTTCAAGCAAGTAGCAGAAGCGGCAAACCCCAAGAGCAGCACAGACGGCTAAATAGAGATAAGTAATAGGTTTAAGGAACATATGTGCAAGTAGAGTAAGATAAGTGAAAGGAATTAGTAGGGCAAGGGCAGGTTAGGTTAAGCAACAATTCTGTAACAACTTGTAAATTGGCACAAACGATAGATAGATGCGGAAGATAGAGATTTAAATTTTTTTTTTACTGATAACACTTGTCCTGTCGTCGTTGTTTTTTTCCCTTTTCTTTTTTTTTCCATGTAACGCAATCGCGGGATTTCTCGTTTTGACCGTGAATCGCGTAGGTGACTCGCCTAAAACGAGTGGCGCCCACCCACGACCCACCTTCGCGGGCAATAGGCCGGGTGAGTCACCAACCTCCGAAGAGATTGGAGGCCCGTCGCGTGTAGCAAGTAAATTTGAACGTGACAGTGTTTGATTCCAAAATTTGCAGACAGTCACCGGGCAGACCCCGGCTCCGAAATCTGAACGCAAATTTTACAAGTTTTTAAGAAAAGAGATTTTGAGATTCGAGATAAAGTTCTGTTTTTGGTTGTGAAAAATTAAGTTTGTTTTTAGAAAGATTTGAAAAGGATATTTAAATCAGAGATTTTTACAGAGATTTTGAGATTCGAAATAAAGTTCGGTTTTTGGTTGTGAAAAATTAAGTTTGTTTTTAGAAAGATTTGAAAAGGATATTTAAATCAGAGATTTTTACAGAGATTTTGAGATTCGAAATAAAGTTCGGTTTTTGGTTGTGAAAAATTAAGTTTGTTTTTAGAAAGATTTGAGAAGGATATTTTAAGCAGAGATTTTTACAGAGATTTTGAGATTCGAAATAAAGTTCGGTTTTTGGTTGTGAAAAATTAAGTTTGTTTTTAGAAAGATTTGAAAAGGATATTTAAATCAGAGATTTTTACAGAGATTTTGAGATTCGAAATAAAGTTCGGTTTTTGGTTGTGAAAAATTAAGTTTGTTTTTAGAAAGATTTGAAAAGGATATTTAAATCAGAGATTTTTACAGAGATTTTGAGATTCGAAATAAAGTTCGGTTTTTGGTTGTGGAAAATTAAGTTTGTTTTTAGAAAGATTTGAAAAGGATATTTAAATCAGAGATTTTTACAGAGATTTTGAGATTCGAAATAAAGTTCGGTTTTTGGTTGTGGAAAATTAAGTTTGTTCTTAGAAAGATTTGAAAAAGGATGTTTAAATCAGAGATTTTTACAGGGATTTTGAGATCCGAAATAAGGTTCTGTTTTTGGTTGTGAAAAATGAAGTTTTGTTTTTAGAAAGATTTGAAAAAGGATAACCCAATCATAGTGAATCAAAACAAAAACTAACTAAGTGCAGGTGAACTTCACCCATAGTGGAAAGCACTCCCTGTTCCTTTTCCCATCAACACCCCGGGATAAAACATTAAAATACTAAAAATTTTATAAATGGATCAAAATTTTAAATTATTGGAAGAAAACATTTCTCATTTTGGTAAAAGAGAAAAAAATTTCAACGATCTGCCCACTCTTAATAATTACATTAAAGTACAAAGTGCCTTCGTACTCTATGTCAACATCAGAAGCCTTAATGCTAATCATAATAAACTACATGTGTTTGTTGAAAGTTCAAACATTAAACCATGCTTTATTGTATGAACTGAAACGAATAGACTTGATTACTATTTATTGTATAATATTTTTGCTGGAAAAGGGCAGCATGATTATAAGTGCGTATAATGCTGGTGATAGGCTCCATTCTACCAAACTCCGTGTGATGAAATCTAAGAACGAAAAGATCACCCGACCTAATACTAAGGCCATTGTGGCGGGGGACAACTTGGTCACAGATGTAAGGAGAAAGGATATAACCCTGGATAATGCCGTGCATAATAGAGAGGTCAGCCATAACACGGCGTTCAGCGAGAGATTTGAGATTAAGGAGGTGGAGACGGTCCACATATGTGGGAAGATGAAAGAGATAGGACCAGGAAAGGTGGGAAAGGGCAATACACAGGAACCGTTTTTGGACTGCCTCAACGCATTCTATGCGAACGTGATGATAAGGTGACCATACCTGAGAGGCATAATCTAGGATCAGACGAACCAGGGCGGTAAACAGGGTCAAAAAAGTATAAGGGTCCGCAAGTTCTCTCGTCCACCTAGAGATGAAGCCAAGCATTACTCACGCTTAACTAACAACAAAATTTAGATGTTCCCGGAAGGAAAGCTTCGAATCAAGGAGGACGCCCAGATCCTACAGACTATAGTGGATTCTACAGACCTAACCGCAATACCATTTTTACAAAAGACGTGACTCACGTAGTTACGCTTCCGATGGAAAGAGATGTGTTCACATTTAGAGATATTAAGATTGAGATTGCTCTTAGAACACCATGTTGTGAGACGATTGAGGTCTTGTTGCAGCTCGAGGTAATCATTAGGAGAAACTATGTTCTTAAAAAGTTTGGTGTCATCAGCATACGAAAGAACCACTGAATTGTGAATAACTATGCCTATGCAGACATCATTCGTAGCAGCCACATAGAGAATCGGACCAAGGTGACTACCTTGGGGAACTCCGCTTGTTGCCGTGACGGAACTGGAGAGGGTGGATCTAAAGCGAACACGATAATTACGGTTGGATAGGTATGAATTAATCCAACTGAGAAATTAGTCTGGGCATCCAGCTAATTTAAGTTTAAGAAGGATTAAAGGATGAGGAATGCTGTCAAAGGCTTTACTCATATCAGTGAAGATAGTTTCGACAGCTTCGCCCCGCTCGAGAGCATTGAGGGAGAAAGAGGTGAACTGGACAAGGTTTGTGATGGTGGATCTACCTTTAAGGAACCCATGCTGGGGTGGACCAACAAGGGATGAGAGGAAGGGGTATAGTTTATTGACGAGAATTTTTGCGAACGTTTAAGGGATCATGGATAATTTGGCAATAGGCCTGCAGTTCGAAACAAGCGATTTCGATCGCTCACTGGTGCTGCATGCGGTGATGTACTTGGTCTTATGATGCGATTGGTTTCTAGGTTTTCTACGATTGAGAACAGGACTGGACGATGAGCCAGCGCTACTGTGTATCATTTGCCTACGATTGGTTGATCGGTGGACACTTTAATTGTCATTTCCATGGTTTTACTTCGCCCTAGCAGTGACATGCCTTCAGCGAAGCAATTGCTGAAACTGGTAAACACCTCTGCGATGCGTATTTTCTCATCTTCGTGCAACTCGTTTTTAATGTCATAGATTGACTGACGAACTGCCGATAATTTTACTACCCCTGAGTCGATTACTAGCTGACAACCTGCACGACACATAACATCACGTCCTAAGAGCAAATCATACGGCATGGTTTCATGTGGCACAATCAATAATTCCGCATACACGTGGCATCCGTCTGTTTCCTTGAGCACTGCTCCTCCAAACCCTTCCAAACTCTTCGTCGTTGCATCTCGTTTCACGTCGTCTGGTACGTTGGTTTCAGCAATCAATGCGGTGTCACTTCCCGTATCGATGAATGCTTCGAATTGTCGTCCACACATCGTTACCGTTTTCGTCACTGGTGGTAGTTGAAGAGTGTTCATCGTTATGTCCCACCTTCTTGCACTTCTCACATCGTTGTCTTCGTTGTGGCTGTGGACAATTGCTGGAAAAGTGGCCTTCCTCATTGCAGCTATAGCATTTGATTTGTTTACTGTCCTGCCCTTTGAAAAATCTTGCGTCGTCTATTGGTGGTTGCTCCAAAATACTGCGTTGATTTATCGGATGATTGGAGAGATTCTCCGTCGAATGTAGAAGTTCTGTGCATGATGCCAGATTCATCGCCATTAGTGTTGGAGTAATTTGCGGATCATTCAGGCCAGTTACGATGTACGTAATTATTGATTGCTCGTCGAAAGCTCGTTGAATTTTCGATTGTTACACCTTTGAATTTTGCATGCACTGCCAGCAAAACCTCCTTGTCTGTCCACAAGTTTTTCTGCATCAATTGATTCACTTTACCCACGGACATTTTCGACGTTAAAGCTCCTTGAAGTGGATCGAAATCAGGCAGCATCCCTGTTAACTCCTGGACTGCTCTTGATGATAACTGCCGTAGCACTAGTGGTGGTGGCATTCCAGCATTGTTCTTTTCATCCTCTGGTTGCATTTATGTTGTTCTACGTTGTTATATCTGTTGAACGTCCGGACATAGTGTCACAAAGGGTCTTTTGCGATTTTAACATCTCAGTAATCGCCACTGTTAGGCCATTCAGTATCGTATGCATCTCCGCGAGGGCATCATGGAGCTTATCGCTTGCTTCGACGCCCAATTTGTCCTGAGCTATTTCATCCGCGCCGCATATCTCTGTTAATTTGCCCACCTTCACATTCTGTGACCTCGACGTGTTGACTTTTCAACAGTTTGTTCAAACATTCTACTGTGAGTGACTGGAGCTTCACTTTCGTCGCCATTTAGAACACGTCTGATCTCGTTCGTTCGGCGAAAATCACCGTTGATTCCTCTATGGTATTTCGTTGGCTTTCACATATACTTTGTCATTGTTTCGTTAATCGTTGTCGTCAGCCGTCTGCTTATCTCACTCGATGGTTTTTCATTGACCTTCTCATATACTTTGTCGTTGTCAAGCCGTATGCATTTCCAGCTCGAACCCTTTTCCGTTTTGGTTTTATGTGTTATCGTTTTACCCGTCTGAGTCGCGACTTAATGATTTCTGCGTAATATTGCGTTGAATGTCAATGGCTCCGTTTCGCCGTTTGTTGTTTGTCCCCTCGACTTCACAATTTCCGTTTGGTTTACCGCGTTATCGTTTCCTCGTCTGAGTCGGGACTTAATGCCTTCTGTGTAATATTGCGTTGAATGTCAATAACGGACGTTGTCCAGATCCCACTTCTGACTTGTCAACACTTGTTAAAACTTGTTTCGTCAATTCAATATATATTTATTTTTAAACAACTACTACAATTTTTATCAGTTCACAAATACTCTTAGCAGCTCGCACCAGCACGTCTGCCTTCTTCGTTCGTCAAGTCACGACTGACTTTGACACGAGTAAATACAAAAATTATTTCATTATTGGGGATTTCAATATTGACACATTGAAAATTGATGATATAAACGAAAGGCACCTAAATAATTGGTTCAAAAACTTATTTTATCCAGGGTTTCAATCAATTACAAGACCATCTACAGTAAGAAGTAGTATAGGTTCTTGTATTGACAATATTTTATCAAAGCAACAACAATCAATACAAAAACCTTCAAATTATCAAACTTATTCACTGATCATTATCAACTATTTATATCCATGCAAAAAATATATAAGAAGTCATTTAACAAAAAATTCATAGCCACAGATTATAACAAACTTAGTGGAATTGCAGATAATATAGCTGGTTTTCAATCCTGGAAATAAATGATCCTAAACACAACTTTGTTCAATCACGGGCATAGTTACCCTGTGCTCGACGAGCTCATAAAAACAGTCACCCTGTTGTTGAGTCGAGTCCATGTGCTCAGCTCAACACATCATCAACTCGCTCAACAGACAATACCAACCCGCTATCCTTACGAGACTTAGGGGCGTTGAGATGATTCGCATGAATCGAATCATCTCGATAACGAACCAGTCAGTTGAGTTTTGGCCACAATGGAGGTTTGATGTAAGTGGATATAATAAAATCTTTGATCCAAGTGAATATCATAAAAACGTCCTTAAGACCATGTGAGGAGTCAGTCGTTGGAGAACGGGAGATCTTAAAGAGGTTGGATTTATGAGGCTGTTCTCTTTAAAACATTTATTTTATATAATTCTTAAATTCGTCCATTCATATAAGAAAGCCAAAATTTAACTGAAATAAAGAATCATATCAGAGAAAAACGATTCTGTGTTTGATTGATGTTGAAAGTTAGAATTGGAAAGAGAAACATTTGAGAATTTATTAGAGAAATATAATTGAAAATTATATTAAATTGACGAACTTTGCATAATAATTTATTAAGGAAATGTGGATTAACTTGGAAACAGTGTAAAGTTGTGTTAAATACGTAAGAATTATCTTGGAAATGTACGTGAATCAGACACATGATTTTAAACAAATAATGAAAATGTCAAAATAAAATTAATAATCATTAAAAATATAAATTAAATGAATTAAATTGAAAATAAAAGGTTTCAATAAAATAAATTTTGTGACCTATCAAAATAATGAAAACTACAACCAGCAAATTTTCTGACACTCATACTACTACTAATGATCTTATCTTTAAAATTAAGCATTGCATTGAACTGTCAAATTATAGCAAAAAAATCAAAACATGTATACAATACAACTCCTAGAAACAGCTGGATTACCTTGGAAATTATAAATTTCCTTATAAATTTCCATATTTCCTGTGGGAAAAGAGCTATTATATCAAATCTGAAGAAAAGGGAAAAATAATATTTCAAATAACATCGCTTATAGAAAATTCACTAGAATTTTAAATAAAGTCATTAATATGTCCAAATTAAATTATGATCGTGAACAAATTAAAAAATATAGCTGCAACACCAAAAAATTATGGAATTATGTCAATAAAAAACTCGGAAATGTATGCAAGAAAGACAGTATTAATATGTACCTACAGGATGAAAATAAGCAAAAAATCTGCAATCCTACAATAATGGCTAATTTAATGAACACGTATTTTTGTAATATTGGTACTAAGCTAAGCGAGAATATAAGACCATTACAAAATACTGAAATAAAGATGCCTCCCATGAATAATAACAGCATTTATGTTATACCAACTAATAGTAAAGAACTATCTGACTTAATATGTTAACTGAAATTGAAGCATGGTGGAGTAGACAATATTGATACCAAATCTCTTAAAGTATTATACACGCATATTGTACAGCCGCTTGTTCATATTATCAATTTATCTATTGACAACTCAATTTGGCCAGACGCACTCAAGTGCGCTGACGTATCCCCGGTTTATAAGACAAAAGACAAATACTACTTCTCAAATTATAGACCAATATCACTTGTATCGAACTTAGCCAAAATTTTCGAAAAAATTATATATCAGCGATTACTTGTGACGATTTTCCCTCGACTCTTTGTGTCGTTGTAGGGGAAAACCTCACAATTGCTCTATTTCAGTGGAGTACAATTCCGAACACAAATAATTATTCGATCGACAGACACCTCTAAGATTTTTATACATTTATTCATCTTACTAATTACTAAATACAACTTTCTCTTAATCTAAAGTGGACTACTATTACTTGTTCGCTGGGTTGTACCTGGCCAGCTTCTTTGCCTGGCGATACCATCTTCGCTCGTTATACAGCCGTTGGAGCTCTTGCTCCACCCTCGCTCGCTGCTCCCGACCCACAGCCAGAAGGAGTCGACGTCGCGCCTCCTTGCCCGTCCGTTTCTTCGGTGGTATTTCCGATACCTCCGAAGTGGTTCTCTAGTGCGCCTGCCTCTTTCTCCTCTCCCGGTATTCCTCTATCGTGAGAGGTCGGGGTCCAACCTTGGGATTACGGAGCTCCTCTTGCAACTGCTGCTTTTTGTCGCTCACTGGGGGAGAATTGCCCAGTGAGTACAATGTAATTATGCGCGATAGGTTCAAAGAACCGTGGTCGGGGCTTAAGCGGAGAGGCTAAGAGCTCTCATCCGCTAGTTCTTCATTATTGATGAGTGCTGCATACTCACTTTTTACTGGGTTGGTACTGGTACTGGTAGACTTTCTGGTACTGGTAGTTGATCTATCTGGCTGGTCTATCTGGACGGCTAACTGGCTCCTCTCGTCTGCTTGTGATCGACTGACTTTTCCCTAATTTTCGTTGTGTATTTATCCTCATTTTTCCATTACGCCGCATTTCCCACTCTGTCAATTTTCCCTGAAGTTCTTGTTGTCCCAATTTCCCAATTCCACAATGCGTTTCCCGAAAATGCATTTTCGCACATTCCATTTTGTTTTTCCCGCAAAATGCATTTCCGCACATTCCGTTTAAGTGGGTCAATTCGGTCGTTCCACTCGACATTCGGTCACGTTGATCGTTCGACCTCTAACGATGACTAGTTGAACGAATTTCTAGTACGTTTTAGTACTGATTCGTACTAGTCGCTATGTTTAATACTGATTTGTACTAACTGATTTGTACTAGTCTTGATCGTGACGTTTCAGTGACGTGACGTGTAGCTGCCATGCGAGTCTTTTGTCAGGTAAGTCTTTTGTGTTATTATTAGTAATATCTTTTCTTTTTAGGATCCTTTATCATGACGGGATGTTCATCACATTCCTCCCCTCTCTGGAGGACTCACCCAGGGACAAAAGTGTTGTGGTGGGTGTCTTGACTATCCGTTTTGATTGGAATTGGTGCATGGTGTTGTTGTAGGTTAGGAAATCGTTGATGGAGGCTTCCTTGTTTGGGAAATTACTCGTAAGGAATACCCTGGACGGCCTTGATGTTTGGATGACTGTTGATGAACTACTCTGGATTTTTGTTGGGTGGAACTTCTGGTGCAGGACTTTGAGGGTTGTTTCAGGCGTGAACGAAGTTCGGTATTACTTATTTCTATCTTGGGTTTTACAATAGTGTTACCTAAATTTCTTCATTCCCTAACTAATTCCTATCTCGTTGAAATTCCCTAATTCCCTAAACTAATCTAATTTAACCTATCGAAAGTGGGTTACAATTACCTATCCGGAATTTATCTATTGCTATGCTTGGCTGACATTTTTAATGTTAATGACATTATTAATTAATGTTACATTTCTCTTAACTACCTCGTGGTTATGCGAAATTTATCTACCATTTCATTTATTTTCTTCACATATTTCTGTTACATATTACATTTATTTGTTTTACATGTTTCCTTTACATGTTTTCCATTACGTTTATTCTCTTTTACATGTTTCTGCTACCTATTACATTTATTCCTTTTACATGTTTCCTTTACATATTTCCCATTACATTTATTCTCTTTTACATGTTTCTGTTACATATTACATTTATTCCTTTGACATGTTTTTGTTAGATATTACATTTATTCTTTTTTCCTCTCCTTCCTTTACGTTACTAATGTCCTATATTAATTTTGATCTCTCAATTACAAGTGTTTTATCCTAGTCTTTATAGTTCTTTAAATATTTACTTAAATCTACCTTGTTGTTTGTTTTAGTATTAAGGATGCTATATTTCTTCATGGGTGGGGTGACCATATAGTGCTTCAAATCCTCCGATGTCCTTCTTCTCGGCTTTTCTGCTGGATATTCGTAGGTCCGCCTGTCAAGTAAGTTTGTTCCTTTCCGTTCGGGTACAGTTAGTGGTTCCCCCCTTAACGTTGCTTTTTCTAATTTCCTTCTCATTTTAGCAATTTCACAAGAGGCCTTAAACATTTGGTCAACCTCTGGACTAGGTTGTTCTTCCTGCTGTGGTTCGTCCAGTTTTAGTTGGCGATATAATTGATCAGCCTCCTGGAGCGCTTCTTCCCAACTAGCTTGGGTCAGTCGCAGCTCATCAATTTCAGTATTTTGGTCCTAGCGACTTCCTTCGTCCAACAGGTTTTCGTAGTTTTTAGCCGTAGTCGTCTGGATTCCTTGATTCTTTGTAGGTGGGGACTTCGAATTAATTTTGATGGAAATGTCAGTGACATTTGGTTCAGCGGCGATGGTGATAGCCGTTTTATCCGACGTGCGTATGGTAATCTTGCCAGATTGAACTTTGATTATGATAGCTGCGCCGTTAGGTTCAGCCTGGATGGTCACCGCGAGTTTGGCTGCATCATCTCCTGATCGTCTGTGGTTTCCGGACATCGTCGGAGCCTGGTAATTAGTGATAGGTTTAGCTTAAGTAATCTATTCCCTTTTTTTTCATTATTATTTTTATTGTTATTGTTACTGTTATTATTGTTATTATTATTATTGGTATTATTATTATTAGTTTCTCCTTTCGATCGCGGTTGGTAATGGTTCGCTGGGGGTGGACCCCATGCCGGTTGGTGAGGGTCCAGGGGTCGTTGTATTACTCTCATTTCCCGTGAGAATCTGATCTCTTCTGGGGATCGTTACTGGCATAGATACGATTTGCACTCGTCGTGGGCTAGGTCGTGAAGGTTGAGGTGGCGGTTGGCAACTCCTATTTCTGCAATTCTTGTAGTTGCGTATCATCACGATTAGGGCTATGACTACTATTAACCCTCCCGTTACTCCGGTTGTGGTGTGTAGTTGGATTTTCCGGTACCGATTTTGCAGGCTTTCGGTGATTTTAGTGTCCAAGTCGTCTAGTGTCTCACTAATGCCTTTGAAATGGTTATTTACTGCTACTGGATGCAAGATTTCCATCCGCGTTTCCGTTTTTCGAGGTTTAATCGGTACTCGATATCTGGAAAAGTCTACGGTCGGCGGTAGAATTTCTCCGGGTTGATGCATATTCAGCCACTAAATATGCATCAACCCGGAGAAATTTCCGTAATTCGGTATGGTAGCATGTATTCAGCTAGATGGTACACACATTTATTCTTCAACTCCACTATGCCCAAACCAGTTAGTTGATAGGTTTGTTCTTGGCTCTCACATTGGCTTATGAGTGGGGTCGGTTGTTGTACCCAATAAAGCCAAGCGTTATCCTGATGCATAGGGATTAGTACGGGTCCCGCGTTTATCAATACGCGTATCTGACAACCAGTCGGTATTTGGTCAGTGGCTCGGAACAATGCTGATGTGCAATCGGTGCGTGTTGGTTTCGCTAGAACTGGATCGCCATGGTGACAAACGCTGTAGGTCGTGTTCACTTGGATGCATTGACTTTGATAGTCTAATTCCGTTAATCCGAAGTTTTGTTGGGACCTGCTGGTGTTTAAGAAATATGTGGCCCCGATGTCATACACGTAGTATGAGTTGTGCCCTGAATCTATCGGTGTCGTGTATATCCTGTTCAAGGTATATAATTGGCCTTCCAGTAATGGTAGTTGGACGTGTATGAGGGTGCCTCCCGGGCTTTGTTCATAATCTACCCTGGCAATCTTTTGTAGCGTGATCTGGTCCATGAATGTTTTTCTTCCTTGTTGGCTTTCAAGTGCCTTGGCATAAACTTCCAGAATTTGTCCAGTTGGTAGTAGCAGTGGGCTGAGTTCCCGTCGGTTTAGTGCTTCCATGACTATAAATAAGTCCGTTATCTCTAAATAAATCTGCTGTAGTTCCGCCATTATCAATAGTATTACTTCGTTGAGGTCTAGGCGTATGTGTATTACGTGGAGTTGGTCGGAATGCTTGTCTATTTCCCCTATCTTGGAGTTGAAAAGCTCGACCTTTTGTGTCAACTTGTTTTGCCTTATCGTCATCTCTTCGTTGGCTTTACTCATAGCCTTTAGGGTGGTTTTCATCACTGTGACTTTCTGTTTTGTTTAATCCAAAGTGGCTTTCGTGTTATCTTCCAACTCTGCTAACTTCTGATGAATGTGTTCCAAGTCTTCGCTGTCCATGGTTCCGAAGATGCTTTTTATTATTTTTCCCCCTAAATTTATCAGTCCTCGCTTGGTTCGAGCGTGCGGTGTTAGCGTATAATCTGCCTTGTCCATAAGCTCGCGTATTTGTTTCACTCGTTTCCTGATTTCACTTTACCAGTGATAGCAATACTCTTCCCCGACTAAGATGCCCGTGTTGTCGCAGAGGTGATGGATCGCGGTTTCACATTCTGCGAGGTATTTCAGGTGTAGTTCCCATGTTGGTTTTGGTCAACGGGTTACAATGGTCGCGATAAATCTGCACTTTTCTGAGAGGCTCGAACACTACTCCTTTACGAGTAATCGGATGTATCTCGACCGGTGCTGGTTGAGTTGTGGCTCCCAATGTCAGTAGCGTGATTAGAAGGAACATTTCTGGAAAGACAGAGCTGGTTTTAGTGAAACAGTTTTAACCTGTTGTTATGAACGCGTCGTTTTCGTTTCCCTATCATTATAGTACTATTGACCGGGCTGTTTATGGCTACCACTTCGTATGGCCCTACCCAGTGTTGTATCAACTTATTCTTTCGAGCCGCGTTTCTCAGTAGTACTTGATCTCCTAGGTGAATTTTCAGCGGGTTGGTCTTTTGGTAGTAGTATTCCTTCGACTGAATTTTACCCTCTTCCAAATTCTTTCGGGCTGTTTGGTAGGCTCTTTGGAGCTTATTTCTTAGGTGTAAGAAGTAGTTCTCATGGTCATACACAGGTTGTGGTTCTTTCTTTAAGTTGTTGGGCAGCGAGGCGGAGAACCCGTATAAACAGTCCATGGGTGTTAGTTTTGTAGTGGAGTGCATGCTGTTATTTCGGACGAACATGGCTGCCCGTAAATGCCCATCCCAATCTGTTTGATTATCATCAACCAAATTCCTCAGATATTCTACCAAAGGCCTGCGGGATCTTTCTAATGCCCCGTTGGCTTGTGGATGATACGGCGTTGTTTCAAGTTTCCGTATCCGGAATAACTTACACACTTCCTTGAACATTTCGGAAGTGAAGTTTGCCCTTTGATCTGTGATTAATTTTTTCGGTATCCTATACCGACTTATGATTTCTTCTACGAACGCTTGGGCTACTGTTTTTGCCTCCATATTTGGTAACGGTACGACATCCATGAATCGGGTGAGATCATCCTCAAAGCTTAGAATATACTTGTTTCCGCGAGGCGTTTCTGGTAGTGGCCCCACTAGATCCATGTAGACCTTGTCGAACGGTTGCTGGGCTGTGTCCGTTATGATCATCGGCTCCTTATGTTCTCTGCTTAATTTGTTTAGCTGGCACTTCTTACACTTCCGGAAATACTTCTTGATGTCTTTCAGCATTCCCTTCCAGCTGTATTCCCTTTTTAACCGGTGAAAGGTCTTGAAGACTCCTTGATGACCTCCCAGGGGTGCGTCGTGGCAATCTCGCAGTATAGTTTCTATATCCTTAGGGTCTGTTTAAATTTGTATGGGTGATCTGCCTCGTTCCTGTATAATGTTTGCTGGCGTAGACTCGGGCTGCTCGCCCGTGGACGGTTCCTCTGCTTCTACTTCTTCTTCTGGTGTTTCTCTTTGTTCCCTCGCCTGTCTTCGTGTGGTTACCAGCACGTCGGAAGGGATCCTACTTAAGGCGTCTGCGTTATTGTTTTTGCGACCCTCCTTGTATTCTATCTCGAACGTGTAATCGGACAGTTTGTGCCATAATCGTAATATCCTACTTGTGGGGTCTTTTATTCTTATTGCTCCCTTCAATGGTTTGTGGTCAGTAAATACTTTGAAGGGTCGTCCGTACAGTTAACATCTGAAGTTTTTCACTGCCCATACTATGGCTAAGAGTTCCCGTTCTATGGTAGATTAATTCCTCTCTGCCGCGTTCAATGTTCTACTCGCATAAGATATTGGCTTCTCCTCGCCGGTTTGACCCTGTGCTAGGACGGAGCCGAGCGCCTCTCCGGTCGCGTCCGTGTATAGTTTGAACGGTTCTTTGAAGTTTGGGTATCGGAGTACCGGTGGGCGGAAAGTTTTTGACACTGTCTACCAGAATCGGATCAGGCTCTATCCCTTCTGTTGTGCATTTGTGCCCGAGATATATAATCTCTTTTTTCAAGAAATTGCACTTTTCTACGTTTAACTTGAGATTATGGGTTCTTAACCGTTGTAGTATTGCTCCTAATTTTACTTGATGGTCGGTTAAATTCCTGCCGTATACAACTATGTCGTCCAGGTACACGAAGCACTGCAATCCTTGTAAACCAGTTAACACATGGTTCATGAGTCGCTGGAAGGTTGCTGGTGCTCCTTTCAGTCCGAACGGCATTCGTTTAAAGGCATAATGCCCGTAAGGAGTACTGAACTCTGTTTTATACCGATCTTCCGGCTTCATTGCTATCTGATGGTAGCCGCTGGCGAGGTCGAGCACCGAGAAATATCGGGAATTCCCCAACTGGTCCAGGATATCTTCGATCCTGGGTAGTGGATATGCATCCCCCTCGGTCACTTCATTCAGCTTCCTGTAATCGACCACTATTCGCCATCGCTTCTTTCCATCTGGTCCCTGTTTTTGGGGACTACTAGCAATGGTGCGTTCCATTCGCTCCAGCTTGGCTCTACTATATCTTCATCGACCAATCTGTGGATTTCCTCGGTTATTATGTCTCACTGTGTTTCTGGCAGGCGGTACATCTTGCACTTGATTGGCTGTTTTCCGGGTTGTATCCGTACTTCGTGCTGTACGGTCGTGGTGTGCCCCAATTTTTCCCCCGGCAAATGGAAAACATCTTGAAACTCTTCGACTATTTTGTTTATCTCTCTTTTTTCCTCGGTGT